>OX371182.1:12525278-13127706 GCA_947310635.1 Leptodirus hochenwartii
CGATCTATTGGATGACGCGCTTCTTTAACGGATTAGAGAAGTTCAGAGAGAAGAGAGAGTAGTATATATATATACACAGAGTATATATATATATATATATATATATAAATGGATATAGAATAGCCAGATTAGACAGTAGCATTTGTTCTGTGTATGTACGATTTTGCCACGTGTTTCTCCAAGAATATATTTAATAGAAATAATTTAATAAAAATTAATAGTGTTAGTTCTTTGTTGAAAATAGAGTTATGTAGACTTTCTCTTGTGGACAAAGTAAAAATTAAAGAATTAAGTAGGCCATTGCCTGATTTAGATTTATCGCAAACTTGTGCAAGGAGTGCCCAGAACCGGATATTTACGCGGCGTTTTACAAGAGATATTTACAAAAAAAATTTATTAACACAGATGAAGGACAGATTCTCATATCGTGGCCATCTACAAGCCGCTGAGTTATTTAACACGAAATCGATGCCAACATTTTCTAAACAATTTCCAGTGGACCTTTTGGAAACCGTTTTATCCATTTTTGAATAAAACCAGATTAAAAACAGAATTAGAAGTCATTTACTCGCGTCCGGATTTTTATCAAATAATTGGAGCCACAAATTTTCTTTCGTTATTGCTACAAAATAATCTCAGTGAAACTTTCCCGGAAACTATAAAAGTACTTAAAATTATTTTAACAACCCCGATGACCACTGCTGAATCAGAGCGTTGTTTTTCAACACTTACAAGAGTCAAGACTTTTTTGCGAAATGCTATGGGTAATGATCGTTTAAACGTGTTGGCGATGATGTGTATTAATAAAAATGTGGTGCGAGATATTTACAATTTTAACGAACAAGTTTTGGAAAAGTTTATATCAATGAAAGATAGAAGAGTGGAAGGCACTTTCAAGAAATGATTGAATTTAATCATTTTGCATCATTTTAGGTGAGATTTCTCACTATTATGTTATTTTTTATGAAATTGCGCCCCCCCCCCAGATTGAAATGGCACGAGCCGCCACTGCATTAAACGTACAAAAATTGATTGTTAGTAAGTTTCATTTTGTATTATTGCAGAAATCGCGCGACAATCTGCCGATATTAGATCAGATGTTAATTAGAGATACCTCGAGGAGACAGCATTGCCACCACAATGTCTTCACCGAAACTTGACGGGAAAGGGAGTTGTCTTTAACTTTGGCGGCTGTGTCTGGCATAATAATATAAATCATAAATTGATCGTAACAGGATATTATAGCGTGTCATATCTTAATAAACGATAGAGTCGTTGAAGGGAAGACGATTCATGCATTGCAAATGGGCTCGGAGACACTCCGGAGTGTCGCAAATGGTAATTCTCACCGGTCCATGTCGCCCATTTCCGTCCTGGCTGTCTTCGCGTTAGTATAATGTAATGATATAATAAGATGAGCGCACAGGGTGGAGCAGAACTCCACCAAATTGGTCGGATTAATTCGGCATGCAAGGATTATGGTTCTGCTGGTAAACAAAGACATTGGACATTGTCCAGTGTGGAGTTTTTATGTGATGCCATCGTGGTGTATGAAGATTTGATGTATTGGGATAGATTTATTGCGAATAATGGGGAACATTTATGGAAAAAAAAATCATCGCGATGCAGGTAAAAATACGATATTTGTTGAAGGAGGTAGTCTTGTGAAAATGTTTTTTGTGGAATACTTTAAGATTAAGAGGCTACTAATAACATATGTGGTGAATTTTGCATTTTACCACCGTGAGGCATTATAACTGAAGAAAGACATACATAATTCTTAATACGATGTACCATTGGAACAAGTTTAAACATATATGGAAAGGGCGTTAATTGATTTTAGTAATTTACTAAAATTCACAATTCAATTTAGTAATTTTAAGTAATTTAAGTGAACTAATTTCAATAGGATGACCTGATTGATCAAAAATATGCTTGGCTACAGCACTTTTCTTTTCTATTTAATCTGATGCTCCTTAAATCTAGTTTCAATTGGTCTACGTGTTTGTCCTTTATCTTGTGCTACTGACGATGGGGGGCATAGCCTTCGAAATGCGCATCTAGCTACTTAATGCTTTAAGTTACGGTATTTGGGTGATATTCTGTACTACTAAACAACAGTTTTCACGTTATTGCGTAAATATGTACCGCATTCTGAAATATTTTATTTTGACTTGTTGTTACTCTTATTGTTGTATATATGCTTCGTAGCTGAAACTGTCGAAGGTACAATGATGGATTACGTATATTTTCACGGAATTCCGAATGCCAGATCAATACAACAACTACAGCAAAGCGATTTTATGATATATACACCTAGAGAAAAAAGGAAATCCATATTTTGCTTGATAGTTACCATTTTCCTCGGTATAATTAGTTATAGAGTCCGCAATCCTAAAGATTGGTTGGAAACAGCACGCCATGCCGATCTATCCTGAGCTAATCCCTTCATCTCCCTATAGCTATTCATCTCAACGTCTTCAACTATCTGACTCACATACTCCAATCTAGGCCTACCTACCCCTCTCTTTCCCTCCACTCTACCTTCTATGATCAATTGCATAATCCCCCCATGCCTAAGAATATGCCCTACTAATCTGTCTCTCCTACGCTGTAACACTCTCCAAATACTTCTCTTCTCCCCTACTAACTCTAGTACAGCTTCATTTGTTACTTTATCTTCCCAACCAATCCTCATCATCCTCCTATAACACCACATTTCGAATGCTTGTAATCTACGCTTCTCTTCCTTTCCTATAGTCCACGCCTCACACCCGTACAGTGCTACACTCCAAACATATACCTTCAGTAATCTTTTTCTAATACCCAAGTCAATATTTGATCTTAAAATCTGTTCTTTTTCTACGAATGCCTTCCTACCCTGTGCTATCCTACACTTTATATCTACCTTGCTTCGATTATCTTTTGTGATTCTACTGCCTAAATAACAAAAATCTGACACTTCTTCGATTCTATTATCTCCTATTGAGATCCTCATTTTTCTACTGCATTCCTTTTTGTCACACCTCATCACTTTAGTTTTACCTATATTTATTTTCATGTTAAAATCCCTAGTCAATACTGCCTGCATACCATTCAATACCCTTTCTAAATTCTTTTCGCTTTCTTCCAATATAGCTATATCGTCGGCGAATCTCAACATATATATTTTCTCTCCCTGTACATTCACACCTACACTATACTCTTCTTTTACTTTGTTTATTGCATCTTCTATATATAGATTAAATAATAACGGTGAGAGTGTACATCCCTGCCGAACTCCCTTCCCTATTTTTGCTACCTCTTCTTCCCCCTCAATTCTAACTAAAGCAGTTTGGTGTTTATATAAATTAAAAATTATTCTCCTATCCTTATAATCTATACCCGTTTCTTTTAAAATTCTAAACATTATGTCCCAATCTACATTATCAAATGCCTTTTCTAAGTCTACAAAAGCTATGCAAGTTACCTTTCCTACCCTATTTCTTTTTTCTGCTACCGTTCTTAGTGCTAGAATCGCCTCTCTCGTCCCTCTGTTTTTCCTAAAACCAAACTGATCTTCTCCCAGCCTTTCCTCTACTTTATTTTCCAATCTCCTATAAATAATCTTTAACAATATCTTCGATGCATGTGATAGTAGGCTAATGGTCCTATAGTTCTCACACAAATTAGCTCCTATTTTCTTCGGCATTGTTACTATTCTACTACGCTGAAAATCCTGTGGTACTTCTCCCTTCTCATATATTTTACAAACTAACCTGTATAATCGCTCCTGCATTTTTCCCCCTGCGTGTTTTATTAATTCGGCTGGTATCATATCAATCCCCGCTGCTTTGTTATTCCGTAAATCATTTAATGCTCTATGAAACTCTGACCTAAGTATGCTAGGACCTAAGTCATCCTCATCTATCTGTTCCACACTTTCTAGCTCCTCCATGTCCTGCCTACCTTTATATAAATCTTCAAGATACTCCTTCCATCTTCTAGCTTTTTCCTTATTTTCTGTGAGTTCCTTACCCTGCTTATCACATATAATGTTACCCTTTGGTTTTACTTTAGAAAAATGTGACTTAATTTTCCTGTAGCCCAAATCTACTTTACCTCTTCTCATATCCTCCTCAATATCCTCACAGTTTCCTTTTATCCACTCTTCTTTCGCTAGCTTGCATTTCCTATTAATTAAGTTCCTTAGTTCCTTATATTTTTTCTGTCCTGCTTCTGTGTTTCCTATTTTAATTTTCCTTCTTGCTTCTATCATTTCCACTATTTCTTCCGTGATCCATTCCCTCCTACCTGTCCTTTTCTTTGTGCCTAATACTTCATTTGCTGCTGTAGTTAACCCATTTCTGATTTCCTATCCATTCGCAATCTATGTCGTTCCTAGATGTTCCATTAGCCATGATTTCTACTTTCTGCTTGTACTTTTCACATACATCAGCTAATTTTAACCTATCGACATCTACTCTGACCTGTTTGGACTTCTGTAATTTCTTGAATTTGACCTCTGAGTCCAGGACTACTAAATTATGGTCACTATCAATATCTGCTCCAGGGTAACTCTTACAATTCTTAATCTGGTTCCTAAACCTCTCTTTAACCAGTATGTAATCTATCTGATACCTCCTTATATCTCCTGGCATTTTCCACGTATATATCCTGCGCTTGTGATTCTGAAAAAGCATGTTTGCTACCACTAGCTTATTCCTAATACAAAACTCTACCAATCTATCCCCTCTATCATTACGTGTTCCTATTCCATATTCTCCTACTATTGGAACTTCCTTTCCCTTACCTACTACGGCATTCCAATCTCCGATTACAATTAGATTATCCTGTCCTTTAACGTTTGCTAACCTAGATTCAATCTCCTCATAAATGGATTCTACCTCCTCATCATCGTGACTTGAAGTTGGCATATATACTTGCACTATAACTGTGTCCGTTGGCTTCGTGTCTAATCTAATAGTTATAATTCTATCACTAACTTGGCAATAACTCTTTACTCTACATCCCAACTTTCTATTCATTATAAAACCTACACCGGTATGCCCATTATCTGATGCTGTGGTTATTAATCTATATTCTCCTGACCACGTATCTACTTGATCTTTCCCCCTAACTTCACTAATCCCTATAATCGGTATAATATAAATGATAAATATAAATGTAAGATTTATAGATTATAATTATTTTAGATCTACACTGAAGAATTTTTTCTTAATAAACCTTTGTGTAACTATAAAGAGTTTTTTTTAATGTGACGTTATAATGTACGTTATGTAAATTTAATAGCTTGTATGTGAAAATGTTCATATATTTTAATTTTTTATTTATATCTGACAAATGTCAATGTATATGTAGAAATATAAATGAATAAAATATAATCTACGATTTATTAATCAATGTATTTTGTGCTGAATTTATCAATTCACATTTTTCTTAATATTCGAAGTCGCTCTTGAGGCAAATCTAACGAAAATTTCACGCAACGAAAAAATTGTTTAACCAACAAACAAGAAGGGTGATTAATTTTAAACGATTTTATTATTTTTCGTTTGTAGAAATATAAACATACAGTATTTTTCTGTCGAATAGAATACCTAAATTTTCTATTATAATGTTTATTAATCTCCCGAACATTCGGTATAAGTTATTGTTTCTGACATTTATCCTTTCAGCGTAAATAAGGTATTATTGATGAAAAACTAATCAGTTAGAAAGGTCACAGGACTGCAAACACACATCGATGTATAGGGCTCTATAAGGGCGATAAAAGGGTTGCTCAAAAGTGGAACGATGATGGTAATATCTTCTATCAAAGTAGACAAAAAAATAGTTAAACAAAACATAAGAAACAATAGTTTAAGACCATTTATAGAAGCGTTCAACAGATCGATATACGGAAAAATGACATTAAAAAGAAAAATTGGGACACAGCTATTGAAGTTTTCTATAACAATTGCTTTTGTATAAAGCTTAATCTTGTTAAAATATTGAGTTCATTGAACGCAGATGTTTTGGAAGGTTAAAATATATGATCAAAAAATAAATTGGATCGAATTACAATTTTTTTATATAATTATTTGTTCAAAATTGCTGAATTATGTTTAAAATGGAAATAAAGTAACATAAATTTAATCTAGAATTGCGTAATTTAAAAAAAAAATGTTACTTAGCAAGTCCATAAAATGTTTAATAAAAAAAGTACTGTATTTATTAATATATACAACAGTAAGGACTAGATTTTAAAATGTATTAAAAAAGTTACTATTTTAATTCCGTACTATATGTGTGTATATAAAGATATAAAACTGTTTAAATGAACATTTTTATTTTGTATTTAACTGCTGGTGTATTTCTTAAGATATCCCCGACTTATATAATACGCCTTGAAAGAATGAACGTTATTTATTTTAACGAGTTTCCGAGATGAAAAATAAATGTGTGCTAGCATAAACGCATTTTAACTAATACAGAATTAAGGTTATTCTGAGAGTCATTTTCTTCGCTGGAGATTGGATTGCTTTTCATATATCTTTTCCTTATACGAGCGGAATCAATAAAAACAGGTTCCAGCTGGAAAACTACACGTTTATAATATTGCTTTTCTTGTTATTTCGAAATGCATTTCTTACTTCACATGCAAGAACAAGAATATCTCTTATATTCATTGTTACTTACTTATAATACCCACAAAAAAATATGTTTTTTTTTTCGAAGTTGTGTATATTTTCTAAAACATAATTATCAATCGTCTGTAAATAAATTCTAACTCTAACGACTGTGAAGTTGTAAAAACATCCTCCTACCACGTTCTGCAGCACTCAACATGATGATATAGCGTAAATTTTTTATTTTCCGAAAGCAAATAATTCTGTAACAGATATTTCAGAATGCATTTTCTTATTGCACCTACAAATAACTCCTCTTCACAAAAAGAATCAGCATAAATACGTAATGCTTGATACATTTCGTACCGAAAAACTGTCATATTTATTGATCTGTTTACGAAATTTTAGATGTAGTAAACCGTTTTATATGTCTTTATAAAGATTAATTTAGGCTGCAAAAATTTTATGAAATAGCATCAAGTTTGACATATTTCAATAATTTTTAATTGCTACAAATTTTGTGGTTGCGTCAATTTATTTCGATAAAGAAATTTGATTTTTATATATCTAGTATCTAATAAAATCGTGTGATACAATTTGAATGTTCTTGTTTTTACATTTTCTTCAGATATGTTGCTTTATTACTTTATTATATTATAAAAAAACGTTGTTAAAATTGATTTTAACGAAAAAAAAAACAACAACAACAATGATAAAAAAAAACGAAAATATACTGACCACTTCAACACCCCGAAACCTTATGCTCGTGAAGAGATGCTCGCCACTGCATTTTTGTCATTTGAGGGTGACGTCAAAATTACTGCAATGTTGTCATATCGACAGCCAACAAATATATTAGCATAATTGATCAAAACAAATAATAAATAACTGGAAACTTTTTACTAAATAGTGGACTTTAATCGAAGCCGTATATATTCATATATTAAATATTCTCAATCTGAATTTTGCTATGCAGTTTACAATTTGATAACTTTGTACTGAAGTTTTTTTATTCATATATGGCAACAATGGTACTGGTAGCTCAACCCTTATGCGCAATAGAAGATGAATTAGGTCCTCCAACATATAAAAAATGACTTATATTTTAAGTACTACAAATAAATCACATTTGATTAGCATATGAAGAACTTATCGTGACAAATATTTCCAAATATATTCTGAATTATGACTGATTGAATATTGTATACATTTCTTATACGTCCTTTTGGTCAGGCCATCTATATTTTGTCTGATAAATGAAGAGACACCGACCGCATTATTTAGACGAGCGCAAACGCCCCTTAGGCACACTGCAGTTGGGCACCATATTGTCTGCGGATGGTCACATAAAGTAAGAGCGGCAACGATGGCTTATACGGCACTTCGAGAGAACTGTTGATTTCGTACACTATGTATGACCACCGACGAATAAAAAAAAACGCCTGACCCGAATACAAAAGCCCCATAAAATTTCTTCTCATTTCAGTCGCGGACTGAACCACTTTGTGCATTATATTCTATACCGCGTGTTTAAAATGTAAAATTGAAATTGTATTCATAAAGATAAATGAACGATTTAAACGATGTTACGCAATTTGCTTCGGGAATGTTTTAGGATGTCATTAATTAAAATACATTTTAATTCGAAAATAAATAAAAATTCCTACGTATTTACGTGCATTAATTTGTAAGAATAACAACTCTCTGCTGTACAGCAAATGTATTAAAACTAATAAATAAATTGTGCATCATAAATCTAAATGATCTATTATTTTCCAGCCATTATTTACCCACTATAAATCGAAATCAATCATTTCCTGTCGATAGCACTAAATATAAGAAGCAACTTTAATACGCGGACTTTTTAAATTTACTGTTATAACAAAAAATCTTATATTTTTGATTTTTTTTTTTAAAGAAGTGTATATTTTATGAAATAGAATAAATTATTTCACAAGACCGGAGGATCGTGAAATTATACAACTTTGTCTGTTGGCGAAAATAAATAAATAAATCTCGGCCTTTATGTGGTAAAATAACGATACCTATGCAACCTCGAGTATCCTTTAACATGTCGAGTATTCTTTCATACTTTGGCCAGATCGTTATAGGGATGATACGCCACTGATACTTTCTATATATTCGCGCATATGCTCTTTTTTCTGTATGAACTTTTCTGATTTCGCGTATAAGCAACTTTTTCTGCATAGAAAGGAGGCTAATAAAATTTCCTTTGCCATTTCATATTTCCTGCTGATAATAATATGTGTGCCGTGTTCGGTCGAGGACTTTTCTTTATTGTTCACCTAACAGACAATCCACGGTTCAACTCCCCAACACCGTATGTTTGTAGTATACACAGAGTGATTCTTTTTTAAACATATATGAATTTTAGGAATCATATTTGACAAATTTTAAATAAAATATATTTAAGCCAATTTTGGACACTTTCATATAACGAAACGTCGAATTAGTTAAAGCATTAAGTAGCTAGATGCGCATTTCGAAGCCAGAGATATATATAAACATATTTTTGAAATACTTCTGTCATGTTGACTTATTTATTTAATAGTATATCAATCACGATTCGTGACATTATTTAGTTTTTATCTTGCGCTACTGAAGATGGGGGCATAACCTTCAAAATGCGCATCACACGCTTTGAGTTACGGTATTTGGATGATATTATATACTACGATTTAACACCGTAGTGATAATTTTTTAAATAGTTAGTATATATTTATTATCCATTTTTTCTTGAATTGTGGTATAGATAATGCAATATACCCTGTATAGTAAACGTGTTACAATATTGCATTATTTATCGCAGAAGCGAAATGTAATGCAAGATTTTTGCAATATAATGTAATATGAAACATTTATTCAATATGTCAGTTAAAATGCGAGTAAAAATATATTTGTTTGGCGAAGCGCGGTACAATTTAAATTTTAAATACGAAAAAATTGCGTGTAATATTTTTTATACGTTAAAAACTGTACTGTACATTAATTAATCAAATCAACAGTTGTGCAGAAAAACATTCAGATATTAAGGACACAAACGTTTATAACAATAGGGTTGTTCCATGCCAAGTGGCCTAATTTACAATCAAATTTTTTAGTCACCATCTTCAATCTTGCTGAAATTTGGTGTAGGTATAAACATATGTCTGAAACGATGCTTTGTAAAATTTCAACTTCATAAGTACTATAACAGTGGTTCTGGAGCCTCCAGCATAAAGGTCACCCATGCAAAACCGATGCACATTCGAACAAACTGGCAAGTTTCAAGGGGGAGCTGTTGTACAACCACAGTAGCTATCACTCTGAAAATTTGCACTCTATGAGAGCTTTTAATGCTTTAAATGATGGTTGTATTGCGAAGTTTTAAAAAGTTATAGTTTTGTTACTGTTATGTCACAAAGTTGCCCAAATAATCCGTCACGTCAATTTTGGGGCAGATTTTTGTTGCTCATAACTTTTAGAGAAGACCTTGTAGAAACGTATGCTTTGCTGAGTTATTTAATCCCATTACTGCTTTTAAGCTGCCAAAGTATCAGCTATTAAGCTCACTTTATTGTCAAGATATGTGCTATTGAACACAAGGTTAAAATTTTATTAAGCAAATTTTGTGCATTTTCAAAGTCAAATAGCATAAAACCTTTTGGTTCAATCAAGTTCTTTCTATTACCAATAGAAAGAGCAGTCTTTTTTCTTTGAGAGTCATCTTGTTTCATTTTGGAGAACCATTGCTTAATGCCAAAAAAATTACTTTGAAAATGACACTTATTTGATTACGCGACCTGACATTACAAACACAACCACGCTCGACGCTGTGGATTTCTTACCAAGGATCCCAAGCCAAGGGTGGGTTTCTTTATGGATCCCGAGCAAAAGTGATACATTGTTCCATCAGTAAAACTATAGATGATTTGTTGAAAAGTTGCTTCATTATTTTATATTTGATTGAAATTTATCATCAATATCCAGCATGAAGGCTTCTAATAAACTAAACTGCCTTCCCATTTGTGCAGCTTTGGGGACTGGAATATTGGCTAAAATGTGCTCTTCTGGTATCCAACAGGTATCTTTTCTAGAGGGCCAATAAAACGAATGTGCTATTCCATGTGGATGCATAAAATTGACCAAGGCATCATGCTGTTCAATTGAAATTTCACAGATATTGCCAATCCACCAATTGTTGTCGTAAATGCAAGCAATGTATTGTCCTGGATGAAGATTAGCAACAGATAGAGATGAAAAACTGGTTGTAGCAAATGGGTTTACAGAAGCTGCACCAACTGTAATGCACCATTTTGGTCTCAATTCACAGAACTTTGAAAACCCAACTTTATCAGATTCGTTTTTGACTCGATAAGCTGTATATAATTCTTTCAAGTTGCACAGTATCAATCGTTTTTGCATTTGAACTTTTGTACCTTCAGATGTTCTTACTGATAAGCAATCTTTCTTTCCAGGGCATATTCGTG
This sequence comes from Leptodirus hochenwartii, assembly GCA_947310635.1. Lineage (NCBI taxonomy): Eukaryota > Metazoa > Arthropoda > Insecta > Coleoptera > Leiodidae > Leptodirus > Leptodirus hochenwartii. Next base: position 12,536,380 of record OX371182.1, read on the forward strand.
TAAACTCATCATCTTCGTAAAAGCAAAGTATTCGTTGTTTTACTTCATCAAGCAGTTTTCTCCCTTGCTTCTTTCCCGGCATTGACAGTAGCCCATTTTCCATTTTTAGCTTCCTTGATTTCTTCACCATTCTTTCGGAAACTTCAAATTCTTCCATAGTTCTTTTTATTGACCATTTAGCTGGAACTAGTGTCAATATCTGCAACTTTTCTTGACGGCTTGTACTTGAAAGCTTTAGTTTTTGCTTCAGTCCTTCTAGGAGTTCATCACATGCTGAACAGTTTTCACACTGTTTACTTGTACTTGCCGCCTTTATATCACTGGATTTAAGGTGACTAAGGGAGGCAATTTGTTCAGCAAATGTTGCCTGCACCTGGTTCAATTTTTTTTTTACATAGTCTTTTGAATCTTTTGATGTTAATCGTGGAATTTTAACAGGAGATAAGCCGATAGCTGTCAGACTTGAGTTCATCTTTCCACAAACTACCACTTCGTCATCACTATCAGATACTGAAGATGCAGATGGTACTCCTGACGCTTCTTCTTCTTCTTGGTTTTTCATTTCCTTTCTACATGTTGGGCATAATTTTTGGCCAGGCTTAACATCTTTTTTTGTTAGCTTCATTAGGTAGTCTGCTGTTCGTAAGTCAATGGGTCGCAAACCTTTCTTTGGTGCATGATTTTTCTTTCCAAAAGGATTATAACACGATGTCTGCAGCAACTGGAAATTTGTTAGAAGCCTTGCTTCATGATGCATGCAAATTGTAGAACCTTCGTTAAATTTCAATCCAGATCGTCGACTTAGAAGTTCTTTTTCTTCGCTATTAAACTGATTTACCAGTTTTAAGACAGCTTTGTGAGAATGGAATCCTGAATAGTGGCATATTGAATCATCACAGTTTCCTATGGTGCATTTAGGTAGGTTCGCTTCAATTTCCATGATACAAGGCACGTTCTGGTGTTTGGTCAAATCAAGAAGTAACTACAAAAAAATTATGTAAATAAAGAATAAAAGAAAAAGTAAAGAAAAAATAGAGCACCTAAATCAAATTAAGATTGAATATATAAATGGGGTTTTTAGTGACCCTAAATTCAGATGATGGTAATTCTAGAATGACTGATAATCATCTCCCTGTAGGTTGTGTTTGTAATGTCAGGTCGCGTAATCAAATAAGTGTCATTTTCAAAGTAATTTTTTTGGCATTAAGCAATGGTTCTCCAAAATGAAACAAGATGACTCTCAAAGAAAAAAGACTGCTCTTTCTATTGGTAATAGAAAGAACTTGATTGAAGAAAAAGGTTTTATGCTATTTGACTTTGAAAATACACAAAATTTGCTTAATAAAATTTTAACGTTGCGACTAATTGCTTATATCCTGACAACAAAATAAGCTTAATAGCTGATACTTTGGAATTTTAAAAACAATAGTGGGCTTAGTTTGCTCACCAAAGTACATCTTTGCAGGAGGTTTTGTTTCAAAGTTATAAGCCTCAAAAATTTGCCCCTAAATTGAGATGATGGATTATTTTGGCAACTTTGTGAGGTAACAGCAAAAAAACTAAAACTTTTTAAACCCTAGGACTGAAACCTCTATGGAAAGCACAAAAAGTTGTCCTTAATTGCCATTTTTCAGGATGCTAGCTGTTACAGTTTCAAAACAGTAGCACTTGAAACTTGGCAATTTATTCGCGCGCGCGTTTACATTGCAGAGGTGACCCTTTTTCAGGAGGCCATAGCGCCCTATCTATACTACTAATAAACGAGAGATTTTGCACAACATCATTTGAAGGAATGTTCAACACCTACACCAAATTTCATCAAGATCCAAGATGGTACCAAAATGGTCGTTAGGCCACTTGGTATGGAATGACCCAATAGCCAAGGAAGCATCGATGACTTAATATATATTATAGGGATAATACTCGATATATATATATAATTGGATACACTACATAACCATAAAATTTTCTTCAACGTAGGCTGTTTAATAAGACTCAATTTAAATAAGTTTTTAAATGAGTGGTTCTTCTTACAGTTGTCAACAATTATATAAACACAAAGTAAAACAAACAAGGTATGCCCATATCAAGGAGCGACGTAATTTCGTATGTTGCTACATGATTTTTTTTCTTTTCACATTTCACTTAAGTCCACGTCTGTCCTATAATTGCAATACCGACAAACGCGTGCAGACACACGTAGGATCTGCATATGTATGAACAGCGTCGGTTCGCGAACAATATTCTCTCTGCAATATCACGTTTCTGTTTGAATTGTTTGCGAATACGCGCGCTGGCTGATATTTGCATTGTAAGGAAACGGAAGGATCAGCCCGAGTTGCTCGATGTTACCATCAGCTAACTATTGCTTGCAGCTGTATTACTGGCATAATTAGACACGAGGATTATTCGAGTAATAGGTGGCAGTTTCAGGACGATAAGGGAATGTGGATAAATCTAGTCCGAACTGTATTTAATATAATTGCGATTGTGCGTCAATAATCCATTTGCTAGGATGAAAGGTTTTATGGAAAATTTCCGATGTCTCCTTAGCGAAATTAATCGAAATATACTTTATACGAATACAAATATGATTAAATAATATACTTCGATTGTTTTGTGGGCGCGTTTAACAAAAAATGAGCGACAGTTTTCGTAATGAACTCAAAAAACAATGGGTGTAACATTTCGTTTGCATAATAAAAACTAGAAACGTTTATGTAACTGAAACTTCATCAAAATTTAAATGTAAATAAATTAAATGCTGGCTGTTATTTTACCGACATACGAATGCGAACGTTTTGATTTAAAAGCAACGTTTATTGTTTGTTACGAATGAAATTGTTTCGGCGTTGCAAAACAAATATTAATATCTCGTTTAATAATTTTAGTCGCGTATTTTAAAACAATACAAATTCTAAAAGTTATCAATCAAAAACTAACCTGAGTTAGTCGTGTGATAAATCGAAAAATAGACAATCCTAAATGTGCTCAATAAGCCTTTTTTTAATAATTACACTACCACATCTCGAACCATTTATAAGCCACATGCGCATTTCGAATTATATGCTGCTATCTTCAATATATCGTAAGGAATGATTTGCTCGCTGACCATGACCAAGGATGTGTATATAAATCGGCTATTTTTGACATTGCGAAGAGATGGGGCATAAGATATGAAATATAAAATATGTAGCGTATCAGTATTTTATTTGCAATTTTCATAAGCACATAGGTGCATGTGTGGTTGCAGGAATTCATATTCGGCCGTCGTCTGGCAGGACATAAAGCACATCCTGCGTGATAAATATAAACCGTGTTGTAGTTACCCTTTGCTTGATAAAGGATAAAGATGGGGTAGAGAGATTATACCATATACAGCACGTACACAAAAATAATAATTAATTCACTAAACCACAAAACGTAAAGATACGCTAACAACTGGCTAAATAATTAATTGACTCGAGCTAATAAAAATCAAATACGCTTTAAAAGCGTACGGTTCTTTATGGACACATTCAAATCGCGAAATACTTCACACCACTGCACTCTTGCATATGGTGGACGATCCAATCCACCATAATATGGCAGGACGAGAAACTGAGCGCACGGGGGTTTCCTTCTGCATTACCAGGGGAGAACTTTCTGCGGCAAAGTTGCGATTAGCGGTGAATAAATAATGTGTGGAAGAGATACCGCTACGTATGGGTCGAGTTGCCGCAAAAGTACGGAATTACGATTGCAGAAAAATGTACATAAACATGTAACATTTTTGGTTTATTAGGTTAATAATGATGGACGAATTGAACAGTTACAACATGGAGAAGATGCAAAATTGCTATTGATGGTGCCGGATCAATGATTAATGAAAAAATACGTATAATTTAATTTCATAACGTATTGAATTATTTTTATTCCGCTCCTGTTTTAATATTCGCACAATTCCTAAATAATATCTTTGTGGTAAATTCTATGAATTCTTTCACCCAAAATTTTTTTTTTCATTTATAAAATAATTAATATAAATACTATGTTGATATAAATTAATGCCATACTTCTAAAGTTTTATTGAGGCCCATTGATGGCACTTCTGCAAGATCCGTGCCTGATATGTGCAGACACTCAGTATATAAATAATAAATATCTTCGCCCCATAAATATAATTAATTAACACGATGCTTCTTTGCCTAGGGACATTTGCTTTGTGTTATTGGGACATGTTGAAAAATTGAATTTCTGTACGGTACAGAGTGTTCGGAAATTTACAAATATAAAAAATGTAATAAAACATCACGTATATACATATTTCGTAAGAACTTAAAATGAACCAAATATTTTCGCTGCCGAAAAAATAAAACAAAAATTATAGCTTTGATTTAAAAGACATGTAATATTCGGCCGATTTTGTATATTTGGAACACCCTGTAGCGTAAACAGGGCATTGTTTGTTTATTTCAACGCAATGCACCGTCGGGCAACTTGTTTAGTACATTATTAATTGCTAGATGCGCTAAATGTGCCCTTTTTTATTTACATTGAACAACATTTTCCGATGCGATGAAATTTATTATTTTTCTTCATCGGGATGCGCGATAAAAGTTTACAAGGCTAATAAATTGCCCGGGAAATGTTATATTTACATTCCGGTGCGAAGATTAAAAAAATGTATACCCAAAGATATAAAAACAAATGCACGTTCATCGTATTATGGAAAATAATATTTTTTACAATTTTAAAAAGTGTTGCGATTGATAAAATATTTTTTTTTTAAATACTTACGCTATGTTGAGATCCTTTTACGTGCTTATGATGGTGGTTGGTGAACCTCGACACAAATTATGATTCAGTGCCGCAATATCGGACATAAAACACCGTTTAATTAATGGTTTTATGGCAGTTTGTTGCTTTATGGGATACTTTCCAGCTTGAAGCAGAAGAAAATATGCTTACGTAGACGTAGTCACCTGAAAAATAAACAAAAGCGTATTGTAAACTCATTTACGGGTCCTGTACAGTAAAATTACAAATGTAAACAATTTAAAATTATATAAATGCGCCAATAAATTCTAAAAAATGCTAGGCCTGCATTTTCAATAACACATATGTCTATAAACCAAAAATACTTCACTTTCGTTTAAAAATACATTAAAAAATCGCGATATTTTAAAATAAAATTTTCAATCAAAACTGAAAATTATTTTTAAAACCTCCTCTATTGAAATTAAGTATTAAAAATCAATTTTTTTTTGGTTGCATACATAAAATATTTGTACTGAAGTGTATAAGATAGTATAAAATGTTCAAGGACTATATATACATAGAAAGGACGAAAGGACTTGGACAATTGAGGACGGATGTTATAATCCCTCTAGAAGAAGATCGTTCTTTCTAACTTACATATTTGTTCATGCGGAAGGGCCTAGTTTTGAAAAAGCAAAGTTTCATTCTGAGAATAGTTAAATTCTCGCATATAAAATAAATTTCTAATAAATTCAGTTTGTCGAAAATAAAATAAACGATATATAATATCATCTGTTAAAATTTCAGTGGTTCCGGATGGGGCACCTGTGGTCCATGTGGACAGAGCAGGGTTGGATCGAGGTGGGCCATTGATCGCCGAATGTACAGCACCACCAGCGAGTCCCGCACCAAATTTAACGTGGTTCGTCAACGACCAAAGGGTAAACATATTTTTTCTTATACATTCTTTTTGCTGAAAAACGTACGCGCTTTATATCAAAAGTTAAATTTCTAAAATTGCAGTGAAAATCAGCAAAACGAAACCGGATATTTTATCTTAGCCTTAAACCATACGAATTGGTATGATCATAATAATGATTAATTAATAATAGTCAATAATCACCCAAATACCGAGTAATAATATTGATGATTTTATTAATATATTAAATTTAGATTTATAGGTCCTAGCATACTTAGGTCAGAGTTTCATAGAGCATTAAATAATTTACGGAATAACAAAGCAGCGGGGATTGATATGATACCAGCCGAATTAATAAAACACGCAGGGGAAAAAATGCAGGAGCGATTATACAGGTTAGTTTGTAAAATATATGAGAAGGGAGAAGTACCACAGGATTTTCAGCGTAGTAGAATAGTAACAATGACGAAGAAAATAGGAGCTAATTTGTGTGAGAACTATAGGACCATTAGTCTACTATCACATGCATCGAAGATATTGTTAAAGATTATTTATAGGAGATTAGAAAATAAAGTAGAGGAAAGGCTAGGAGAAGATCAGTTTGGTTCTAGGAAAAACAGAGGGACGAGAGAGGCGATTCTAGCACTAAGAACGGTAGTAGAAAAAAGAAATAGGGTAGGAAAGGTAACTTGCATAGCTTTTATAGACTTAGAAAAGGCATTTGATAAAGTAGATTGGGACATAATGTTTAGAATTTTAAAAGAAACGGGTATAGATTATAAGGATAGGAGAATAATTTTTAATTTATATAAACACCAAACTGCCTTAGTTAGAATTGAGGGGGAAGAAGAGGTAGCAAAAATAGGGAAGGGAGTTCGGCAGGGATGTACACTCTCACCGTTATTATTTAATCTATATATAGAAGATGCAATAAACAAAGTAAAAGAAGAGTATAGTGTAGGTGTGAATGTACAGGGAGAGAAAATATATATGTTGAGATTCGCCGACGATATAGCTATATTGGAAGAAAGCGAAAAGAATTTAGAAAGGGTATTGAATGGTATGCAGGCAGTATTGACTAGGGATTTTAACATGAAAATAAATATAGGTAAAACTAAAGTGATGAGGTGTGACAAAAAGGAATGCAGTAGAAAAATGAGGATCTCAATAGGAGATAATAGAATCGAAGAAGTGTCAGATTTTTGTTATTTAGGCAGTAGAATCACAAAAGATAATCGAAGCAAGGTAGATATAAAGTGTAGGATAGCACAGGGTAGGAAGGCATTCGTAGAAAAAGAACAGATTTTAAGATCAAATATTGACTTGGGTATTAGAAAAAGATTACTGAAGGTATATGTTTGGAGTGTAGCACTGTACGGGTGTGAGGCGTGGACTATAGGAAAGGAAGAGAAGCGTAGATTACAAGCATTCGAAATGTGGTGTTATAGGAGGATGATGAGGATTGGTTGGGAAGATAAAGTAACAAATGAAGCTGTACTAGAGTTAGTAGGGGAGAAGAGAAGTATCTGGAGAGTGTTACAGCGTAGGAGAGACAGATTAGTAGGGCATATTCTTAGGCATGGGGGGATTATGCAATTGATCTTAGAAGGTAGAGTGGAGGGAAAGAGAGGGGTAGGTAGGCCTAGATTGGAGTATGTGAGTCAGATGGTTGAAGACGTTGAGATGAATAGCTATAGGGAGATGAAGGGATTAGCTCAGGATAGATCGGCATGGCGTGCTGTTTCCAACCAATCTTTAGGATTGCGGACTCTTTAACTAACTAGATTTATGCATTTTCATAAGCATTTAATTTAACTCGGAATAATTCAATTTTTCACTTTTAAGTAATTTAAGTGAACTAATTTGAATAGGATGACCTGATTAATCAAAAACATGCTCGGCTACAGCACTTTTATCGTTTCTATTTAATCCGAAATGCTCCTTAGTAAATCTAGTTTCAATTGGTCTACGTGTTTGTCCTTTATCTTGTGCTACTGAAGATGGGGACAAGCCTTCGAAATGCGCATCTAGCTACTTAAGTTACGGTATTTGGGTGATTTTCTATACAAATGTATTCATTAATAAATATTTTCTATAAGCGTTACAATTATCAGAACACAACCAAAAACGTCCCTTTAAAAATTTTTATTGATTTGTACGATCTAATGAAGAGCAACTTTAAGGTATGGCCAAAAGCACTCTTCAAAATAAAATTCAAGTTTTCATCAAGAGACACAATATTTCTAAATTATTATTACTTGAACAGTTAAAAATATTACATTTTACATTTGGCTGTGCAAACGCGCAACTTTCGTCACAATTGACGCTTTACTAACATCATCTGCCATCTGCCAAGAGCAATTCTTGTTGACAAAGAGTAGACATAAGAGCATTAGTGCACTAGCGCATTACAATTGCATTTTCTACCGTATACGTGCAGTTAATGTAAAAGTTAAATTATATAGTTATAAAATGTATACAGGTCAAATTGTCTTATATAGATTTATTATGTCACCTTCTAAGGATATATTATTTTGCATATACCAAAAAAAAAAAGCGACACTCAAGCGATTTGTGTGTTTAAAACTAAACGCCAGTTTAAACGAAAATTATCGAGTCACCTGCAGAAGTAGAAATATAATTGAAGGCCCTATTTAAGGCCGTTGTAATAATTATCTTAATTTAGCGACTAATGTGTTCCCTCCAATCATTTCCATTGTCCAGTGACTTGGTAAATTTATACCACCAGTGATGCGCACTAAAAAAAGACCTTCACTGTGTGCCAAAGAGTTACATTTAAAGACCACATTTCAATCTGTATATGACAGCTGACAAATTAACAAAGTAAAAAATATTTTTGGCTAAAGAACTAGGCAAATATGCGTGGTTAAAAAGTCTATACATGATTGACGGCTTCATTGCCGGATTCCACAACTAAGTATCCTTTCAGTGTTGGATAATCATCGATAACAATTTCCGCGGCATCGAGGAAAAGCGGTGGGTAATTTCGTGCACGGATGTCGGTTACGTGAGTTATTGACATGCTATTTGTATTGCGGATTGTATTATAGAATCAGCGCGTCACAATTACTGTCAATTAGCGGGGCCCAATTAACACAAGTTTAAATTAATTGATGCGAACGCTTCCCTGCAAATTGTGCACATTTAAACGAAGATTACCTACCGCAAAGTACGACGCGAGTAATGATTATTTAAATACAGTGTATGGTACCGTCATACCAGGTGACGAAATGTCACAAATCACATGTGTAAGGGTCGATAGAAGAATACGGAAATTATGTGCTTAAACATTTTTCGTTAATCTGAATTATTTAGAATATATCAACTAATTTGCATTTTAAAAAGTCAAACGCGAGCAAAAAAAATAGAAAAAAATACAGGATAGCTTGAATTCAAAAATAATTTGTAGAACTTGTGTTAATAATTTGTAGAACTTGTTGTAATGAAGAATTTTTTTGGCTTAAGAACTAATATAAGTTGTATACGAATTTCAGGCGTATTTTTGGATAAACGTAGAATAGAAGTACTTGAAATGTGGTGCTATAGTGAATTTACAAAACATAAATTTATTTTACACATTTTCACAGATAAGAAAGAACGCTATTAACTGTATAGCAATTTTATGAGGGAAAAAAAGTATTATTCATTGCTGCGAAATTATTTTCTAGAATTCAACTCACGATACTGTCGCGCTAATAATTTATGTAAAACCGTTCCGTAATACAATAAAACTTGCCCAATTATTGATTGTAAGCACGTTACAGGTAGCGGACGATAATTATATTGTGTAAGTTTATAATTAAACTAGCTCTACCTAGGCCTGGGTCTGCATTAAATACACTAGGTAGGTGGTCTATTTAGCTTTAATTAACTGTCGCAGTGCCGTATCTCGATAATCAATATAGGCAATATATAGATTTGTAAAGAAGATTGAAATTTGAATGGGAAAAAATCAGGTTCAGTCAGAAATCATAGCGTAAGAATGGAAATTATCCTTTATGAACTGCAGATTTGAAGAAAATAATATTAGAAATTTGATATATCAAATATTATTTTCTAATTTCAAGAATTTGAAGAATTCGAATGTAGAATTTCTAAGAAATTTGAAATTGTCCGTTTTAACCAAAGTATTTATTTGCTTTAAAAAATGGAATTTATCTAAAATTTTGGGGGCTTCCAACTAAGTCCGTTTCGATATAAACTTTTCTATATCGAATACATCGAATACACTGAATGCACCCATCGAATACGCCTTCTGATGATATTAGTAATTTGTGTTCATTTGCGCAATAAATTAACATGCAAATTTGAGTCATTCTTGTGCCCATAAACTTTTTAAATGATTATAGTTTCCTACAATCATTTAATGAAAATGTTTATTCGAAATAGGAAGGAAAATCAAACCACTAAACGATAAACAAATAGAAATATTTAAAGAAATCTTTGATAAATGGTAATGTACAAAATCTAGCATCACCATCGATTATTTAATATGCTAAAAGAATTCTAAACTAGATTCTTACGTAGAAATATCTTTCAATCTAAAATTTTCGAGCAAATATGTTGAGCGCACTCAAAAAAAAAATCGATACATTGGTTATCTGCAAACAACGAATCGCCCAATAAATTAACGTGTCAATTTGATTAATTCTTGCGCCCATAGACCTTTTTAATGATTATATCCTACAATCATTTAATGAAAATGTTTATTGGAAATAGGAAAGAAAATCAAACCACTAAACGATAAACAAATAGAAATATTTAAAGAAATCTTTGATAAATGGTAATGTACAAAATCTAGCATCATCATCGTTTATTTAATATGCCAAAAGAATCCTAAATTAGATTCTTACATATTCAATCTCAAATTTTCGAACAAATATGTTGAGCGCACTCAAAAAAAGACTTGATACAATGTTAATCTGCAAACAACGAATCGCAAGAGTATGAAAAACGTCCGTTTCAGGTGCCCGGTTCAACATCGTCCGCCATCATCACCGATTCCGACCAGATGGAGACGGCCCAGACGAAACTGGAGCTGACGGGCGTGGGCGGCAGTTGGGGCGCCATCCGATTGCGTTGTGAGGCGACGCAGTTCCGATTATACCGTGCCAACAGTCTCGAGGTCGAGGTGAAGCCCGATACGCCCCAACCGGCCAGCGTACTGCTGATGGGGCCTAGTTTAGCCAGTGGTACGGCGCCCCAGGGGGGACGTCACTGGACGATAGGGCGTCGGGTGACAGCGGGCGCGAGATGTAGAATAGGTATGTAAAGAAATTGGGATTGGAAAATGTCGATGACGAAAACAGTAATTGAGGATTCATTTATCAATTCATTTGTAAGCTATTTGTGCAGTTCGTAAGCTAAAAACGCTTATGTTTAGTAACTTCCGTTATGCCCCTATACTTCTTTGGTAAAAATATGATTGAAGAATGAAGTAGTGGTCTTCTATAATAAGTAAAACACCCTAAACTTTTAGTCCACCCTATATTTTGCAACATCGAGGAAGTATTGTGTGTGTAAGTATTTTTAAAGTTGGTTGTCTTTAGCTATCTTTTTGGTAGAATACATTCCTACTTATGGTTGTAACATGAGCAAATAAAGAAAAAAACTTTTTAGCGAAATATACTCGGTTCAAAGAGCACATATATCGACAGCCTGCGCTATATATGTTAATAAACTTCGGAAACAAAGGTCAACTTTTTAAAAGCTTTCCAATAAAGGGAGTGAAAAGTTTTTAATGGGCGCAAAAGAAATCGAGTAAACAGAATTATCTGTACGGCGCTTTTAGTGCGAACTGAGCAAAAGAAGAAAAAAACCGAATCCTCGATTTAGATGGTGTAATAAAAATCTTGGCTTCCTCTTAGATAGATAGTAAAAAGCGCTTCCCGCTTTCAATCTGCTCGAATTTGCGCGAGCTTAAATTAAAGTCGGTCAACACAAAATGCATATTGTGATACTTTTATAGCTGCAATAATAAAAACGATATTTTCGTGCGAGGAGAATTGAATTTATTGTCCTTCGACTTCATTTATATTCCACATCCAAACTCAAACTGCATTCGTCACTTTATTTTCTAAATTTTAGAGAATACATACGAAAAATAAAAAACGCAAAAAAACAGTAATTCGAGTTGCAATTGCAAACAGCATGGATTCTCAAAGACTTGTAATCTATTTTATTCATAAGGCCAACAAGTTTGCGAAATCTTTAGATTAGCTAACGTCTTATCATACGAAAAACAGGGGTTCGGCAGAGTATCCAGCATTTCCCCAATTTTGATTATTTTTTTACGATATTTTTAGAGAACGTTCCTAAAGGATGGGGCTTTCGAACTATGTATCGCGTATATTTTTAAATTTCAATTGCATGTCGAAAAAAAATCATAACTAAAAAAACAAAAACCTTCTAAAAAAAGACTTTTTTTCAGCCGTTGTTCCATCGAGGCAGTTGATAAAAAATAAGAAAACAACTCGACCGTTCCATAACTAAATATCTTGTCTACAATCAGTAAAAATTGCGTTCTTCAATATGGGTTCGTTTAATAGTTGGGCAAACTTTCAAACTATTTGTCGGAGAAATTCTGACTCCGTCGATCGTTTACTCCATTGAAATGAGATTTGCTGCACAGCTCAGATATTTAGAGCATAATCTATTTTGAGAATGGGGCAGAGAGCTCTCTAAATTTCAAAGCTAAATTAATTAAAAACAGTCAGGATGGCCGAGCGGTCTAAGGCGCTGCGTTCAGGTCGCAGTCCACTCTGTGGGCGTGGGTTCGAATCCCACTTCTGACAATTATATTCTTTTTAAACAAACACTACGAAAATATAATATCGCAAAATTCTATTGACCATAAATAAATGTTTCTATTGCTTATTTATAATTTTTTTATAGTCATACGTCGCTTATAAAAACAATCGATATTATTAATGATAAAAATCGACTGAAAAATTCTATTAACAAAATAGTGATTTTATTTTTGCTTTATAGATCCAGTACAGTCATGACCCTATACATATCTGTGATCGCAAATTAGCTATCTAAATCAACTATTATCTAAGATCAATGGCTTCGCCACAATTCAACATATTCTACATTCGATCCTATATTATTATCCATACATCATTGAAATTTACCCTCGGTACAGTAAACACTACCCCAATATAGATTATTACATAGTTGTCTTTAGATTAGGTTGATTTAATGTGCAATAGACAACGAGAAATGCCAAAAAACTGTCTAGCAATTTGATTATATAAATTGTTAACTGTAAAAACTCAAAAAAAAATTATTTTAATTTAAATTTCCAATAAATAACAAGCTTTATCTATCATTCACGTCGTTTTGTAAAAATGCCTTTTATTTAGATGTTTAATATATTTTTTATCGCTAAAATAATTGATACAAGAATTGCGAAGGGTGAAATCGATAAAAAAAAAATTCAACCAAAATAAACAAAAACTCCAGTTCTTTTAAAGAATTTTTTTAAACTTTTTTCGCTGGAACTTTAATACGTCTTAATCACACGGAAATAAGTGCCAAAAGCCATAATTAGTTTTACATCAACCACAAAACCAAAAATGATTTCCAAGACCATTTTACGTCCTTTTAAGTGATTTATTTTTATTTTTGGGCAAAGATTGAATGTTTCCCTTTGCAATTTTTGGTGGTGCATTTTCTCAACCAATTTTACGTAAATTTTGCTGTTTGTAACTTTTGTCCAAAATTGACCGAAAATTGAATTTTTCCTAAAGGAAAGACCCCGTTTGCAATTTTTAATTTCGTAATTTTTCAAGTCAATTTAACGCCAACAAACACGTAAAAGGCTAAATAAAATATATACGCGTTGTTAAAGAACTAATAATCATTTCTTTCGTATTTTTATTCAGCAAACAGCGTTTCATATAAAATCCGAGAAAGTTTCCATAGAATTTATTAAACGGCTTTAAACATTTAAATTGATACTAACTGAGAAAAATCCAAATGAACTAATTATTTACTAAGTTAATATGTGGCGCAGGTAATTCAACAATAGTAAACCACACAATCTCCTTATAAGCTCAACAAAGCGATAAAACAAGGACGATTCGTCCTTCTGCTACGATAGTTATCTTGTTACAAGAAATTGGCTTGATGTCATAGTCTAAATATACCGTTATATCACTCAACATACTATTATTGTTGTTACCAACGTGAAATAAATTATTATTACCTTATCCGTACGTCTTAAAAAATATACCGCGTGTTTCAAAATTGTCGAATGCTTAGATATTAAAACTTCCCTACAGTTTTACAAATCAAAGCAAATTATGATTTCTTACGCTGGTAAAACATTAATTCTTCCACGCAATCACTTGAAATCTTCTTCAGCTGTGTATTTTTTAGGTATAAAAAAAAATTCTGTTATCAAACCATAATTTTCGCAATATTTTGATATAAACTCATCAAAAGTAATAGTTGTATATATATCAAATAATTTCATGTGTATATCCACCCTGTATATAATACAATTATATATACATATAATCTGCAACCACCCTATGGTATAACCATAGATAAATTATATTATTATAAACTAGCTAGGCAATTATGAGTTAATACAAACGAATTCATATATTATTAGTGAATGGGCTGAGAATTATTACCGTCAAACTAGCAACGGTTGGTTTGGTTCTTGTTCAGACAAAATGCAATTATATATATGAAGGGATGATATTATATTATATACGTTGATGTTATTACGCAAAATTATTTTGAATAATAGACGCCGATGATTAAAATTGTAATGTTTATATCGTGCGAATTTAATTTCGCTCGTAATTCTGCGAGAGTATAATTCCATTTGAAATATCGATAATATTTTGTATGATGGAATGAAAATTTGGACATAATGCAGCAGAAATTCGATTCTCAAGTTATATTTTTGTTTACACACAGAAAAATGGATGCTGTTCGCTTAATACAGGGTGTGCCATGAAACTTCCATTTGGATTGGTTTTTTTTTTTTTGTGAATGCGCAAAGTATTTAAATATCGATTTTAATACGACAATTATATCGAAAAATATTTTAATTTATCGATTAGGTATTTGTTGATTTGTAATATTTCCAAAAAAAAATGATATAGAAGTGTGAAAATTATAATACAAAAGTTTGTCCCACACTTTTATAATATGTTGTAATATTTCCTGAATGTTGATTTTGGAAGAACGTAAGTGATTTTTTTTTTAATGATTTTTAAATTGAAAAATATATATATATAAGAACAATACTGCGAAATTAATTTCACCAGTAATTGTGCATTGCATAAAATCGGTTTATTTAAAATTTAATCTCATATACTGCTCTTTGCCATCTCGCTATTTTTCACTCTTATCTTCCGAACGGCATAATCTATCTTTCCTATAGAAAATCAATTTGAAAAATCGATTATACACGCACCACCTGCCCGATCCTCAACGCTACGGTTAACCGATTGAAAGCAATCGCTTCTCTATTCAACCACATCTGCACGCTATACAATTTAAAAAGAAAGGCACGCAACTCAAAAATCAACATTTCGATTTTATTTTCTACAAATAACTATTAGCCGAAAACGCAAATTATTTTTAAACAAAGATCTGGTTAAAGCTCAGATCGAGACATGTCCATTAATCGATAACAAATACCTTCCTGTTATCCAGAGAAAAAAATTCAAACGAAAGTAATATGACGCGAAAAATATCCATTTTCGACAATTCAATTTTAAATTAGTACGATTATTATTTTTTGAATGAAAACTTTATTATATGCCGTGTGTTTGAGTTACGTCCCTCGTTAAAACAAAAATTCTTCTTTTTCAGTAGATCTATTTGAGATAGAGAGAGTTTGCTGAAGATTACGAACTACAGTGCATGCAATTTCTTCTGCACGCTCGAATTGAAGAAAGAGAAGGTGAAATGTAAATGCAATTGAATGTTGAATGGGTGGTCCATATATATACTAACAATATTATGGTGTGGCGATGTACAAAATCCCACGAGAATTCGCACAAATCAATTCACCAACGTTGAGAATTGCAGTGTACAAACCTACCATTGTTGCTTTTGCAGAAGAATTGTGGTTTTAATGCACAGATTGATGCAAAAAAATGCGCAAGTCCTTAAGATGTCTATAGTGCGACCGATAAAACAAAATTGGTGAATTTTTTATATTGAGGTATAAGAAGAGATATATTTTTACACTTATATAATTTTAAAAATCATGAATGGTGAGGACTCATACGAAGATGTATTCCGCAAGAATGCCCACATATTTTTCATCATTAATAGTAAAGTTCGATTCGAAAGGAACTACAAATGTCGATATTTTATAATATTCAACAGCGTGTAGGTGTGCGATTGTTTGGAATCACTTTTCGCAACCACGCATTGAAGAACATATAAAGTGGTGATGTGCCAAAGAAGTGTGCGCTTCACATTCACCACCGGTGGATCAGTTCGTCAAATATATAAAGACCCCCTCGAGTAAGGTATCCGGTGAAGTAAACTGAAAAGCAGTAGGCTAGAACTGAAAATCGAAAAATCATCGATGGGCTCTTTCAAATTTTTCCGATTTCAGTTACGAAAACGCTTTATTGGAAATAACAGGAGTAAATTTGATTGCATAATAGAAACCAGTTCAAAGAGTATTCTACACGTGTTTTGAAAATGTCTTAGTTTTGGTTTAGTTTTGAATTTTGAAAATATGAACATACGAAAATGAAGAATATTTTCTATCTGTGGTTAGTTAGTTAAAGAGTCCGCAATCCTAAAGATTGGCTGGAAACAGCACGCCATGCCGATCTACCTGAGCTAATCCCTTCATCTCCCTATAGCTATTCATCTCAACGTCTTCAACTATCTGACTCACATACTCCAATCTAGGCCTACCTACCCCTCTCTTTCCCTCCACTCTACCTTCTATGATCAATTGCATAATCCCCCCATGCCTAAGAATATGCCCTACTAATCTGTCTCTCCTACGCTGTAACACTCTCCAAATACTTCTCTTCTCCCCTACTAACTCTAGTACAGCTTCATTTGTTACTTTATCTTCCCAACCAATCCTCATCATCCTCCTATAACACCACATTTCAAGTGCTTCTAATCTACGCTTCTCTTCCTTTCCTATAGTCCACGCCTCACACCCGTACAGTGCTACACTCCAAACATATACCTTCAGTAATCTTTTTCTAATACCCAAGTCAATATTTTATCTTAAAATCTGTTCTTTTTCTACGAATGCCTTCCTACCCTGTGCTATCCTACACTTTATATCTACCTTGCTTCGATTATCTTTTGTGATTCTACTGCCTAAATAACAAAAATCTGACACTTCTTCGATTCTATTATCTCCTATTATGATCCTCATTTTTCTACTGCATTCCTTTTTGTCACACCTCATCACTTTAGTTTTACCTATATTTATTTTCATGTTAAAATCCCTAGTCAATACTGCCTGCATACCATTCAATACCCTTTCTAAATTCTTTTCGCTTTCTTCCAATATAGCTATATCGTCGGCGAATCTCAGCATATATATTTTCTCTCCCTGTACATTCACACCTACACTATACTCTTCTTTTACTTTGTTTATTGCATCTTCTATATATAGATTAAATAATAACGGTGAGAGTGTACATCCCTGCCGAACTCCCTTCCCTATTTTTGCTACCTCTTCTTCCCCCTCAATTCTAACTAAGGCAGTTTGGTGTTTATATAAATTAAAAATTATTCTCCTATCCTTATAATCTATACCCGTTTCTTTTAAAATTCTAAACATTATGTCCCAATCTACATTATCAAATGCCTTTTCTAAATCTACAAAATAATATCTGTGGTATTGCTTAAAAAAAAATAGGAAGACAATTTGATTGCATAATAGAAACCCGTTCAAAGAGTATTCTACACGTGTTATGAAAATGTCTTAGTTTTGGTTTAGTTTTGAATTTTGAAAATATGAACATACGAAAATGAAAAATATTTTCTATCTGTGGTATTGCTTAAAAAAAAATAGGAAGACAATTTGATTGCATAATAGAAACCCGTTCAAAGAGTATTCTACACGTGTTTTGAAAATGTCTTAGTTTTGGTATAGTTTTGAATTTTGAAAATATGAACATACGAAACTGAAAAATATTTTCTATGTGCGGTATTGCTTAAAAAAAATAGGAAGACAATTTGATTGCATAATAGAAACCCGTTCAAAAAGTATTCTACACGTGTTTTGAAAATGTCTTAGTTTTGGCTTAGTTTTGAATTTTGAAAATATGAACATACGAAAATGAAAAATATTTTCTATGTGAGGTATTGCTTAAAAAAAATTAGGAAGACAATATGCAAAGGATGGCGCCAAAACAATATTTATGGCCTGTTTTTAATTTTCGCTTGTTCTAATTGTAATATTTACAATATTTCTTAACAAGTGTTTTTTTAAATTCCATCTTGAATTTAAAAAAAATATCACTACGGTATTAAATAACAGTATAAAATATCACCCAACTCCGTAACTTAAAGCATTAAGTACCTAGATGCGCATTTCGAAGGCTATGCTCTCATCTGTAGTAGCATAAGATAAAAATTAAATAATGTCACGAATCGTGATTGATATACAATTAAATAAATAAGTCAAAATGACAGAAGTATTTCAAAAATGGCTTATAATATGACTTATAAATCTTTTAAAACAATATAAATCAATTAAATAGACAAGATGAAATTGGGCCTGAATCTAAATTCATTAAATTTGATTTAGATTTTCATAAACATTTAACTCGGAATAATTCAAAACACTTTTAACTAATTTAGGTGAACTAATTTGAATAGGATGACCTGAGTTAGTCAAAAATATGCTCGGCTACAGCACTTTTATCTTTTCTATTTAATCTTAAATGCTCCTTAAATCTAGTTTCAATTGGTTTACTTTTATACTTTGGCACAACTAGAACAAGATATTTCATAAATACCCGATTTTTTATAGAAATCAATGGAATCTTTTAATTGGGATTTTCTAGAAAATTAGCAAGACTATTATATGTTACCTTAAAATTATATTTATATAAAATACAATCTAAACCACGTGCAATTATAGGATCAAATGGTAATTTAACAAATTTTGGAGTTGAATTTTGGACATTGTTCTAAACTACTAATATTTCTGATATCTCTTGTTCTTTTAAATTTTCTTAATATGTTATTTATAATTTTATAATTATATTTATCGGTATTTGGGTGATATTCTAAACTATCAAGATTTTGTATATGTGTGTTTTTTTCATAATCCTTTTGTAATATTCAACTAATTTGTATTTGAAATCATAATTTTTAATTGACGAAAAAACTATCATCATTAAGTATGATTCGAACCCACGACCTCGTCGGCTGTCTCCGAAGATATTCTTAAAAAAATGTCCAAAAACTAATTCAAAATGTTTATCGCCTTATTGATCGACGCTTAAATATACGCAACTATTTCGATTGCCGTTTGAGCCTTCTTCATCCAAATGGTGGACATACTTTCAGTTATATTACCCGGCCATACTTTGAGCATACTTGGCGGAAAACTCGTTAAAATTCCTGTCCTATTTACCGGACCACAAGCATACTTAAGGACACTTGCGCGTCGACAAGCCAATGCACTTCTATCCATAAAATCCTCGCGATATTGTATTCCTTCCTTGTGTACGTATACGTTATATATCGTATATTCGGGTGCCGAATAGTCCTCTGGTCAACAAGAAGATATCTCCTCCAACATTGGATTACTACGAAAGTTATAACACACCGAAATTGCCACCGATAACAATAAAATAAGATTAGAAGATTGTTTTCGTTCGCCAGCAGATGGGCAAACATCGAAAGCGATATATAAAAAAAAATTCCAATTACCAAAGAACTAGAATTTAATATGCGGAGTACAAACAAACTATTACCTCTTCGATTTCGTATGTTTTTAATCGGCGATTGAGTTTTTTTAATCAATTTTTTGTTGCAGGTGATTACTTTCCGTTGCCAAGAAGACTGCAGCTGATCCTCGTTGGATTCGTTCTAGTGCTGTCCATTTTAGTGTATAGTTAACTTTGTGCTGGGAGTTCGGAAGGAGCTAAACGATGGACAATAATCGCGTAAACGGAGGTATTGTGTTGTGTAACATAGAAGAAACAAAGATAATTACGATGAAAGAGCATCGCCATATAGTGTGCGAGTTAGAAGAATCAATATCGTCGAAGTATTAAGTGAAAATTGTAATTTAAAAACAAATTGGGACTCGATGCGGCTTTTATTTTAAATTCTTCAATTGTAAATCAATGGCTTCGTCAAATAATGGCAGATAATCCGATTAAAATCAATATTCGAATAGGTCGATCATTTCTAAGCGATGCAGTATTTAAAAAAAAAAAACGGTCTATAATTGCGATATTATAATTTAAGTTGAGAAAATTGTATGTTTGTGAAGCGATATTGATTTATAAAACAACGCTAAATTAAATTTTGGAAAAAAAAATCTTAGTTTACTCTATAATCGATTTAAAAAAAATCACTACCTACACGTTTACATATTAAACCACTTTTACATTTCCACGAAATTCGTTTTTTTTTACTTATGCCAATTAACATCGCGAATCTAAATTTTCCTTTCATATATAAATCACCCTTTTGAAAAAAGCATTAGTCAATCTTTTGTTCGCAATACCATTCTTTGATATCTTCCGTATACTTTTACACGTGCATAATTTCATGAAAGGATTAAAAGGATATTAAAGTTTCTTCCAGGATATTACTTTTACCTGGCTAGCCAGCCAAAAATTCAGTATATAAGATTATTTCAGTATTTGCAAAAGAAAACTTTCGATTACATTTTACAAGTTTGTTTAAATGCGAAACATGTTCCTTTAACTAATTAATGGTTTTCGCAGACATTTCAATATTCGATCAAGTTTAATATCGTATTAAAAAAATTGTATTACATTATTTCTAAATGAGAACAAAACGGAATTTTATAGCATTAACAATCAGCAAAAATATCTATTGTTTTCCATTGTAAAATTTTGTATATAATTATTGTAAATAAATATTACTAGTTGAAAAAGTAACTAAAATACCAAAGTATTTGTATATGATTATTGTAGCTCAAATTATAACAAATAATGCCATTTCTGTATGAAATATTGAACAAAAACATTGCGCTATAATTTCCAATACTAGCATAATTATTTTATTTTACGGAATTAGTCGTAATAATATAAATACTAATTGTAAATGGAGTTTTCCTTGTATAAATTTGATCTGCCAGCGTATATAACACGTTTAAACTAACTATAAATAATCCATAGATAAAATTACGACCATCTCGTTGCAAAGTTTTAGATAAAGTTTGACTAGATATAGATTTTCTATTCGAACTTTCAGTTACATAATAGTATTGTACAATCACGGATAATAGTCTTACACTACACCCCTATTCAGAAGCAAGATTATTGTCGGCGAGTGTATGTATTTAAGGGTAACGTAATATTTTACACTGTTCCTCTGTTACGAAACATTTCCAATAAATGAATATAATTTTCAACATGTTTCGAGTAATTTTCACTGAATCCAGATGCTCTGGGACAAGCACCCCGAAAGAATTATTAAGACATGGAAATGTCAACGTGACGTAAAACGGGTAAGTAATAAATAGAACGTTGAAATAATT
The DNA here is from genome assembly GCA_947310635.1 of Leptodirus hochenwartii. Taxonomy (NCBI): domain Eukaryota; kingdom Metazoa; phylum Arthropoda; class Insecta; order Coleoptera; family Leiodidae; genus Leptodirus; species Leptodirus hochenwartii. Next base: position 12,557,772 of record OX371182.1, read on the forward strand.
TATTACGAATTTCATGGGCCATCGTAATACGGTCCTGATAATATATTAAATCGAATAATAAATGTCTGTTATAAAAGCGGCATTTACAATAATTGATACGATTGACCACATGCTCGACCGGAAATTTTGTTTGGTGAATTTTCGGTTTAGTAAATATTCGGCAGAGTATTTTCGAATATTTGCGATTGAAATGGCATTTGAGTCGAAAAATATATATTCTGGTGAATCGACCGATAAAGCACCCCTGTGAATTGTAATTATTCAAATAAAAAATATTGTTGTAATAAAATGCGAATGTCCGAATTGAATATTTTTGGTGTTTTAAATCGGCTGGATTTTTTTTAAGTAATCGACATTTTATCATACAATTTACACACTTTTTTTGAAATCCGAGAAAATAATTTTACGTACACTCGAGCGTATTTTGAGGTATTGAAAAAAAATATTTTCACGCTCAATACTTTGTATAACTCAATAAAAGAGAAACTTCATTTTAAACCAATGGTTTAGATTCAGCAAATTCAGCAATCTAAGAGCATGTAAAAGCACTTCTTTCTGCATTTTTCGAATCTACTTCTTTTGCAATATATAATATAACGAGTCAATTACAAATATCTCCGAAAAAATCTTGGCTTTTTTGCTTTTTACATAAGATGCTTCTTAATTATTGTTGCAGGTGTTCTTTTTTACTCTATCCAATGAAAATTCTTTTATTATCAGCCATTTCGATGATTTTTGCACCCCTCTTAAAAGTCAAATTCCAAGAATAGGGGAACAAACATTCCCATTCATCTATTATTTATTTGTTCTTCACACTTTTTTGTGTATTTTTGCTTTTTACAAAAGATGCTTCTTAATTATTGTTGCAGGTGTGCTTTTTTACTCTATCCAATGAAAATTCTTTTATTATCAGCCATTTCGATGATTTTTGCACCCCTTTTAAAAGTCAAATTCCAAGAATAGCGGAACAAACATTCCCATTCATCTATTATTTATTTGTTCTTCACACTTTTTTGTGTATTTTTGCTTTTTACAAAAGATGCTTCTTAATTATTGTTGCAGGTGTGCTTTTTTACTCTATCCAATGAAAATTCTTTTATTATCAGCCATTTCGATGATTTTTGCACCCCTTTTAAAAGTCAAATTCCAAGAATAGCGGAACAAACATTCCCATTCATCTATTATTTATTTGTTCTTCACACTTTTTTGTGTATTTTTGCTTTTTACAAAAGATGCTTCTTAATTATTGTTGCAGGTGTGCTTTTTTACTCTATCCAATGAAAATTCTTTTATTATCAGCCATTTCGATGATTTTTGCACCCCTTTTAAAAGTCAAATTCCAAGAATAGCGGAACAAACATTCCCATTCATCTATTATTTATTTGTTCTTCACACTTTTTTGTGTATTTTTGCTTTTTACAAAAGATGCTTCTTAATTATTGTTGCAGGTGTGCTTTTTTACTCTATCCAATGAAAATTCTTTTATTATCAGCCATTTCGATGATTTTTGCACCCTTTTAAAAGTCAAATTCCAAGAATATGGGAACAAACATTCCCATTCATCTATTATTTATTTGTTCTTCACACTTTTTTGTGTATTTTTGCTTTTTACAAAAGATGCTTCTTAATTATTGTTGCAGGTGTGCTTTTTTACTCCATCCAATGAAAATTCTTTTATTATCAGCCATTTCGATGATTTTTGCACCCCTTTTAAAAGTCAAATTCCAAGAATAGGGGAACAAACATTCCCATTCATCTATTATTTATTTGTTCTTCACACTTTTTTGTGTATTTTAGCTTTTTACAAAAGATGCTTCTTAATTATTGTTGCAGGTGTGCTTTTTTACTCTATCCAATGAAATTTCTTTTATTATGAGCCATTTCGATGATTTTTGCACCCCTTTTAAAAGTCAAATTCCAAGAATAGGGGAACAAACATTCCCATTCATCTATTATTTATTTGTTCTTCACACTTTTTTGTGTATTTTTGCTTTTTACAATAGATGCTTCTTAATTATTGTTGCAGGTGTGCTTTTTTACTCTATCCAATGAAAATTCTTTTATTATCAGCCATTTCGATGATTTTTGCACCCCTTTTAAAAGTCAAATTCCAAGAATAGCGGAACAAACATTCCCATTCATCTATTATTTATTTGTTCTTCACACTTTTTTGTGTATTTTTGCTTTTTACAAAAGATGCTTCTTAATTATTGTTGCAGGTGTGCTTTTTTACTCTATCCAATGAAAATTCTTTTATTATCAGCCATTTCGATGATTTTTGCACCCTTTTAAAAGTCAAATTCCAAGAATATGGGAACAAACATTCCCATTCATCTATTATTTATTTGTTCTTCACACTTTTTTGTGTATTTTTGCTTTTTACAAAAGATGCTTCTTAATTATTGTTGCAGGTGTGCTTTTTTACTCCATCCAATGAAAATTCTTTTATTATCAGCCATTTCGATGATTTTTGCACCCCTTTTAAAAGTCAAATTCCAAGAATAGGGGAACAAACATTCCCATTCATCTATTATTTATTTGTTCTTCACACTTTTTTGTGTATTTTAGCTTTTTACAAAAGATGCTTCTTAATTATTGTTGCAGGTGTGCTTTTTTACTCTATCCAATGAAATTTCTTTTATTATGAGCCATTTCGATGATTTTTGCACCCCTTTTAAAAGTCAAATTCCAAGAATAGGGGAACAAACATTCCCATTCATCTATTATTTATTTGTTCTTCACACTTTTTTGTGTATTTTTGCTTTTTACAAAAGATGCTTCTTAATTATTGTTGCAGGTGTGCTTTTTTACTCTATCCAATGAAAATTCTTTTATTATCAGCCATTTCGATGATTTTTGCACCCCTTTTAAAAGTCAAATTCCAAGAATAGCGGAACAAACATTCCCATTCATCTATTATTTATTTGTTCTTCACACTTTTTTGTGTATTCTTGCTTTTTACAAAAGATGCTTCTTAATTATTGTTGCAGGTGTGCTTTTTTACTCTATCCAATGAAAATTCTTTTATTATCAGCCATTTCGATGATTTTTGCACCCCTTTTAAAAGTCAAATTCCAAGAATAGCGGAACAAACATTCCCATTCATCTATTATTTATTTGTTCTTCACACTTTTTTGTGTATTTTTGCTTTTTACAAAAGATGCTTCTTAATTATTGTTGCAGGTGTGCTTTTTTACTCTATCCAATGAAAATTCTTTTATTATCAGCCATTTCGATGATTTTTGCACCCCTTTTAAAAGTCAAATTCCAAGAATAGCGGAACAAACATTCCCATTCATCTATTATTTATTTGTTCTTCACACTTTTTTGTGTATTTTTGCTTTTTACAAAAGATGCTTCTTAATTATTGTTGCAGGTGTGCTTTTTTACTCTATCCAATGAAAATTCTTTTATTATCAGCCATTTCGATGATTTTTGCACCCCTTTTAAAAGTCAAATTCCAAGAATAGCGGAACAAACATTCCCATTCATCTATTATTTATTTGTTCTTCACACTTTTTTGTGTATTTTTGCTTTTTACAAAAGATGCTTCTTAATTATTGTTGCAGGTGTGCTTTTTTACTCTATCCAATGAAAATTCTTTTATTATCAGCCATTTCGATGATTTTTGCACCCCTTTTAAAAGTCAAATTCCAAGAATAGGGGAACAAACATTCCCATTCATCTATTATTTATTTGTTCTTCACACTTTTTTGTGTATTTTAGCTTTTTACAAAAGATGCTTCTTAATTATTGTTGCAGGTGTGCTTTTTTACTCTATCCAATGAAATTTCTTTTATTATGAGCCATTTCGATGATTTTTGCACCCCTTTTAAAAGTCAAATTCCAAGAATAGGGGAACAAACATTCCCATTCATCTATTATTTATTTGTTCTTCACACTTTTTTGTGTATTTTTGCTTTTTACAAAAGATGCTTCTTAATTATTGTTGCAGGTGTGCTTTTTTACTCTATCCAATGAAAATTCTTTTATTATCAGCCATTTCGATGATTTTTGCACCCTTTTAAAAGTCAAATTCCAAGAATATGGGAACAAACATTCCCATTCATCTATTATTTATTTGTTCTTCACACTTTTTTGTGTATTTTTGCTTTTTACAAAAGATGCTTCTTAATTATTGTTGCAGGTGTGCTTTTTTACTCCATCCAATGAAAATTCTTTTATTATCAGCCATTTCGATGATTTTTGCACCCCTTTTAAAAGTCAAATTCCAAGAATAGGGGAACAAACATTCCCATTCATCTATTATTTATTTGTTCTTCACACTTTTTTGTGTATTTTAGCTTTTTACAAAAGATGCTTCTTAATTATTGTTGCAGGTGTGCTTTTTTACTCTATCCAATGAAATTTCTTTTATTATGAGCCATTTCGATGATTTTTGCACCCCTTTTAAAAGTCAAATTCCAAGAATAGGGGAACAAACATTCCCATTCATCTATTATTTATTTGTTCTTCACACTTTTTTGTGTATTTTTGCTTTTTACAAAAGATGCTTCTTAATTATTGTTGCAGGTGTGCTTTTTTACTCTATCCAATGAAAATTCTTTTATTATCAGCCATTTCGATGATTTTTGCACCCCTTTTAAAAGTCAAATTCCAAGAATAGCGGAACAAACATTCCCATTCATCTATTATTTATTTGTTCTTCACACTTTTTTGTGTATTCTTGCTTTTTACAAAAGATGCTTCTTAATTATTGTTGCAGGTGTGCTTTTTTACTCTATCCAATGAAAATTCTTTTATTATCAGCCATTTCGATGATTTTTGCACCCCTTTTAAAAGTCAAATTCCAAGAATAGCGGAACAAACATTCCCATTCATCTATTATTTATTTGTTCTTCACACTTTTTTGTGTATTTTTGCTTTTTACAAAAGATGCTTCTTAATTATTGTTGCAGGTGTGCTTTTTTACTCTATCCAATGAAAATTCTTTTATTATCAGCCATTTCGATGATTTTTGCACCCCTTTTAAAAGTCAAATTCCAAGAATAGCGGAACAAACATTCCCATTCATCTATTATTTATTTGTTCTTCACACTTTTTTGTGTATTTTTGCTTTTTACAAAAGATGCTTCTTAATTATTGTTGCAGGTGTGCTTTTTTACTCTATCCAATGAAAATTCTTTTATTATCAGCCATTTCGATGATTTTTGCACCCCTTTTAAAAGTCAAATTCCAAGAATAGCGGAACAAACATTCCCATTCATCTATTATTTATTTGTTCTTCACACTTTTTTGTGTATTTTAGCTTTTTACAAAAGATGCTTCTTAATTATTGTTGCAGGTGTGCTTTTTTACTCTATCCAATGAAATTTCTTTTATTATGAGCCATTTCGATGATTTTTGCACCCCTTTTAAAAGTCAAATTCCAAGAATAGGGGAACAAACATTCCCATTCATCTATTATTTATTTGTTCTTCACACTTTTTTGTGTATTTTTGCTTTTTACAAAAGATGCTTCTTAATTATTGTTGCAGGTGTGCTTTTTTACTCTATCCAATGAAAATTCTTTTATTATCAGCCATTTCGATGATTTTTGCACCCCTTTTAAAAGTCAAATTCCAAGAATAGCGGAACAAACATTCCCATTCATCTATTATTTATTTGTTCTTCACACTTTTTTGTGTATTCTTGCTTTTTACAAAAGATGCTTCTTAATTATTGTTGCAGGTGTGCTTTTTTACTCTATCCAATGAAAATTCTTTTATTATCAGCCATTTCGATGATTTTTGCACCCCTTTTAAAAGTCAAATTCCAAGAATAGCGGAACAAACATTCCCATTCATCTATTATTTATTTGTTCTTCACACTTTTTTGTGTATTTTTGCTTTTTACAAAAGATGCTTCTTAATTATTGTTGCAGGTGTGCTTTTTTACTCTATCCAATGAAAATTCTTTTATTATCAGCCATTTCGATGATTTTTGCACCCCTTTTAAAAGTCAAATTCCAAGAATAGCGGAACAAACATTCCCATTCATCTATTATTTATTTGTTCTTCACACTTTTTTGTGTATTTTTGCTTTTTACAAAAGATGCTTCTTAATTATTGTTGCAGGTGTGCTTTTTTACTCTATCCAATGAAAATTCTTTTATTATCAGCCATTTCGATGATTTTTGCACCCCTTTTAAAAGTCAAATTCCAAGAATAGCGGAACAAACATTCCCATTCATCTATTATTTATTTGTTCTTCACACTTTTTTGTGTATTTTTGCTTTTTACAAAAGATGCTTCTTAATTATTGTTGCAGGTGTGCTTTTTTACTCTATCCAATGAAAATTCTTTTATTATCAGCCATTTCGATGATTTTTGCACCCCTTTTAAAAGTCAAATTCCAAGAATAGGGGAACAAACATTCCCATTCATCTATTATTTATTTGTTCTTCACACTTTTTTGTGTATTTTAGCTTTTTACAAAAGATGCTTCTTAATTATTGTTGCAGGTGTGCTTTTTTACTCTATCCAATGAAATTTCTTTTATTATGAGCCATTTCGATGATTTTTGCACCCCTTTTAAAAGTCAAATTCCAAGAATAGGGGAACAAACATTCCCATTCATCTATTATTTATTTGTTCTTCACACTTTTTTGTGTATTTTTGCTTTTTACAAAAGATGCTTCTTAATTATTGTTGCAGGTGTGCTTTTTTACTCTATCCAATGAAAATTCTTTTATTATCAGCCATTTCGATGATTTTTGCACCCCTTTTAAAAGTCAAATTCCAAGAATAGCGGAACAAACATTCCCATTCATCTATTATTTATTTGTTCTTCACACTTTTTTGTGTATTCTTGCTTTTTACAAAAGATGCTTCTTAATTATTGTTGCAGGTGTGCTTTTTTACTCTATCCAATGAAAATTCTTTTATTATCAGCCATTTCGATGATTTTTGCACCCCTTTTAAAAGTCAAATTCCAAGAATAGCGGAACAAACATTCCCATTCATCTATTATTTATTTGTTCTTCACACTTTTTTGTGTATTTTTGCTTTTTACAAAAGATGCTTCTTAATTATTGTTGCAGGTGTGCTTTTTTACTCTATCCAATGAAAATTCTTTTATTATCAGCCATTTCGATGATTTTTGCACCCCTTTTAAAAGTCAAATTCCAAGAATAGCGGAACAAACATTCCCATTCATCTATTATTTATTTGTTCTTCACACTTTTTTGTGTATTTTTGCTTTTTACAAAAGATGCTTCTTAATTATTGTTGCAGGTGTGCTTTTTTACTCTATCCAATGAAAATTCTTTTATTATCAGCCATTTCGATGATTTTTGCACCCCTTTTAAAAGTCAAATTCCAAGAATAGCGGAACAAACATTCCCATTCATCTATTATTTATTTGTTCTTCACACTTTTTTGTGTATTTTTGCTTTTTACAAAAGATGCTTCTTAATTATTGTTGCAGGTGTGCTTTTTTACTCTATCCAATGAAAATTCTTTTATTATCAGCCATTTCGATGATTTTTGCACCCCTTTTAAAAGTCAAATTCCAAGAATAGGGGAACAAACATTCCCATTCATCTATTATTTATTTGTTCTTCACATTTTTTTGTGTATTTTTGCTTTTTACAAAAGATGCTTCTTAATTATTGTTGCAGGTGTTCTTTTTTTCTCTATCCAATGAAAATTCTTTTATTATCAGCCATTTCGATGATTTTTGCACCCCTCTTAAAAGTAAAATTCCAAGAATAGGGGAACAAACATTCCCATTCATCTATTATTTATTTGTTCTTCACACTTTTTTGTGTATTTTTGCTTTTTACAAAAGATGCTTCTTAATTATTGTTGCAGGTGTTCTTTTTTTCTCTATCCAATGAAAATTCTTTTATTATCAGCCATTTCGATGATTTTTGCACCCCTTAAAAGTAAAATTCCAAGAATAGGGGAACAAACATTCCCATTCATCTATTATTTATTTGTTCTTCACACTTTTTTGTGTATCTTTGCTTTTTACAAAAGATGCTTCTTAATTATTGTTGCAGGTGTTCTTTTTTTATCTATCCAATGAAAATTGTTTTATTATCAGCCATTTCGATGATTTTTGCACCCCTTTTAAAAGTCAAATTCCAAGAATAGGGGAACAAACATTCCCATTCATCTATTATTTATTTGTTCTTCACACTTTTTTGTGTATTTTTGCTTTTTACAAAAGATGCTTCTTAATTATTCTTGCAGGTGTTCTTTTTTCTCTATCCAATGAAAATTGTTTTATTATTAGCCATTTCGATGATTTTTGCAACCCTTTTAAAAGTCAAATTCCAAGAATAGGGGAACAAACATTCCCATTCATCTATTATTTATTTGTTCTTCACATTTTTTTGTGTTTTCTTTCGCACCTGCTGCAGACATCAAACAAGCTAATAAAATTTCTTTCCTAGTAAATATCGATGACTCAACGTGCCATTTTACACGTATTCAACTCAAACTCGTCCCCTCGGTGAAATAAAATAAAATTCCGAGAATAGGGGAGCTTAATACTCAAAACAATCAATTAACATTCCTTTCTATTCAACGCTAATTTATTGTTTGTTTATTTTTCATACCGCTAAGTATATTTTCATTCAAACACGTGCAGATAAAATAGGCACGTGAATTCTTAGAAAATTTCCAACGAGGGAACTACAGCTCGTCTTTTGAAAAGCAATGAAGGGCAAGGAATCGAAACGTACAACTTTGTTAGAATTTAATTAAAATTTGGAAATTTGTAAGAAGTAATGTTTTTTTTAAAGATTTTTAGATTATTTTAAAAATTCCTTTATTAAATATTAACTTTTTAATGTATTTCCGAAATTTATTCACAAAAAAAGTCATTATTTCTCAACGAATTAAAAAAAAATACTTTCTCTAGAAAATTCTCTACAAAAACTTTAATAAACACTTCGATTTCAGCCAAAATCTTTAACAACCAATCCAATTTATCGAAGAAGTACAATTTACGATTGATATACATTTTACCCAAATCGATTGCAAACTATAACTTCTGCATTCATTCGATAGTTATGCTAAACTAATAATGATCGTTACAGTTTGCAACTAGCATATTGCTATCCTCTGGACCCTCTGGATAAAATGTTAATAGTTTCGCCAATTATTGTTATAAGGTACATAGGATCGTTTCCTCATCTGCAACTTTATGGCTCTGCGATAATAATTAAAAGTTATTTCAACTATTGCATGAACATCATGTAGGATATGTTGCTGAAGACTGCTCACTAAAGAAAGCAGCAAGTATTTTAATCGTGTTTCTATTATAAATTGAATTATATAAAAGAATCAGTACGTTTTTCTTTAATATATTTATTCTCTCTATGTTAACTTTTGAACGCTGTAAATTGTCACATCAGTGATCAATTAAGAGCTACGAATAAATTATTGGCAATGCGAAATTTATTTGTCCCTATATCGCGCCAAAGGAAGAACCACAGAAACACAAACCACAGAAATGGCTACAACATCAAAAGTCGTTGCGCTAATAGAAATAAATACGAATGCACATTCTCTTGAATTGAAATAGCCACCATTGCAAGAGCAATTGAAATGATTTACTATTTTATCGGTTTCGGGTTTAATCTTTCTTTCGGGCAATTGAATGTTGAAGACAAGAATCGGTTTGGACAGCAATGACATATAATGACAAATTGACCAATTGCCCAACATTCGAAAAGGGAAGTTTTTTCTCGGTCCCTAAAAGTGTTTTTTGATGCAAAATATTTAACTACTTCATTAAAAATCCGATTTCAGGATCAATAATTTGAATATTTTTAAGAAAGAGAATGTTCAACATTTTTCTTAAAAGGTAAATTATATGGACAGAAACTAATCGACGGAAAGAAATATGTAATTTCGTTTTTAGGGAAAGGAACCAAATATATAGCCATAAAAAAATAGGCGATGACATAAATTTTAAAAAACTTGTAAAAAAAATTAAATTCTAGTCAAAAAATTATTTTATGTTCAACAAAACATACAAGGACGTGCGTATACTTTAGAAAAAAAACAATTTTTTGTAATACCGGATATTTTTCCTATGAATAGCCGAACCAAATAAAATCACGTAATTTTTTAATCAAACCTTTTCGTAAAATAGTTTGTATTGAACGCACAGTAATAAAACATAACGAAGCTAGTATAAATATTCATGTTGAAAAGTTTTGCAACGCCGCGAAGATAAATAGATGTTAACATATCCAGTAAGCAATATTTAAATCTGTTTGTTAATTAAAACAGACTGTATATTTAAATTGAACGTCAAATATACTACAATGGAAGTTAGCTTAGCTTAAAATATTAATATTTGACGTTGCGCTGTTAAAAGGACAATAATTCCCTTATTTGTTTTTATAATAAAATAAAAGCTGGTACATATATAAGATAAGTAACAAATTTGTGTACGACAATACAGAACCTGTTAGTTCCTCCAGCACACACTGACATTTGGTGCTTTCGCAAAAGCAATTATAAGAACGAATGCAAATGTAATTTGGTTTTAGACGAGTATTTGATTGCATTCGGTGGTTTTCCGAAGTTTGTACATGTACTAGATCTGGAGTATTTCAACTAATATCAAGTTGTGTATCAACAACGGTTTTTTTTTTATATGTGTGGACACAACAATTTTTTTTTCGAAAATCTAACACATTCTTAATCAGTAGAAGAGTCATTATATGTCTATATAATAATACGTCCTTTCAAAAAACCAAAAATAGAAGAAAAAGAAAATTTCGACAGTGAAGATTTTTGAATAATCCTGTATATGTGGAAATTTTAAATTAAACATTTAAGATATTATTCCTTCAGCCACTTTTGGTAACTTCTAAATGTTACTATATATTTTCGAATATAAACATAAAAAGGTATATATCGCAATGATGAAAAATACGGAATGTTAAAAAATCAATTTGTTATTAATTGACAGCCAACAGATTTGAATATGGTGCTTGCAGAAATTTGTTAATGTAGTGAAATGAGTAGAAATATAATTTGTAGCGCAAAATATGTTGGCGACGTATTACTAACTGTTAAATGCAATATGAAAACCATCAAAAAGCAGAAATTTTATAAATGTTTTACAAACTGAAAAACTATTTTAATATAACGTAAGGGATTTTAAAATATATAATTTGCATTGTCTTTTTGTATTGCACAAATTATAATTTAGAATAAGATAAATAATTTTCATGGTACCATCAAGCAAAAAAATTATTTATTCGATCATAAAAACCAATTTGTCGATTTTAATGTTTCTGTATATCATAATTTTTTACATTTCGTCAATGCGATTTGAAATTTTGTAAATATTGACAAACTATTTTAATATAACAAAACGAATTTTAAAATATATAATTTACGTTGTCATTTTGTATGGCACAAATTATAATTTAGTAAAAAATAAATAATTGTCATGGTACGATCAATCAAAAAATTAATTTATTCGATCATAAAAACCAAAATGTCGATTTTAATGCTTCTGTATATCATAATTTTTTACATTTCGTCAATGCGATTTGAAATTTTGTAAATATTGACAAACTATTTTAATATAACAAAACGGATTTTAAAATATATAATTTACATTGTCATTTTGTATGGCACAAATTATAATTTAGTAAAAAATAAATAATTGTCATGGTACGATCAAGCAAAAAATTAATTTATTCGATCATAAAAACCAATTTGTCGATTTTAATGCTTCTGTATATCATAATTTTTTTAAATTTCGTCAATGCGATTTGAAATTTTGTAAATATTGACAAACTATTTTAATATAACAAAACGGATTTTAAAATATATAATTTGCATTGTCATTTTGTATGGCACAAATTATAATTTAGTAAAAAATAAATAATTGTCATGGTACGATCAATCAAAAAATTAATTTATTCGATCATAAAAACCAATTTGTCGATTTTAATACTTGTACATCATAATTTTTTAACATTTCGTCAATGCGATCTGAAATTTTGTAAATATTGTACAAAATTGACAAACTATTTTAATATAACAAAACGGATTTTAAAATATATAATTTGCATTGTCATTGTTTCTTGAACATATACGATCAAGCAAAAAATTTAAAAAAGAACTAAATTTCTTCTATCAAGAAAACGAGTGTGTCGATTTTAATTCTTCTTCGTGTCATATATTATATTTTTTAACATTTCTTGATTGCGATCTGTCGGGTCAAGTTCGCTTACAGAGCAAGACCAATTTCGCTTAAATCAATTATTCTTGTCTGAACTAATTCATCGGTACGAAACCAGCAGGAGTTTTAATTTACTATACATTTAGTGGCAATGGAGTAGATATAACCACGTCAAAGCTTATCAAGAACTCCGCAAGGCCATCACCATAAGCTACAGACACTCAGAGGAAAGTCCGTTTACATATGGCCATACAGATGTATGCTCTTGATGGCCTGGCGATAACTCCAGTTTGAAATGATAATCTATATGGTAAATGGTCTATGATATAATTAGCCCTATTAGGCTAGCTAATGAGCCAATCAAAGCAATCTTACCGCGGTTAATGCTTTAGCTATTAACTCTAGATACTTTGCGGGAATCGAATAAGAGGAACAAGAGCAAAAATCTGTGCAGATTATAACCAAATCAGCACAAAAAACAAATGTTAAATGGACTATTTGTTTTGGATAAACTCTTTTACGATTATATCAAAAACGAATAAAGCTACAAAAATAAAACAAAGATTTTCAAATTCAAAATTTAAAACTCTAAATATTTTGTATTAAAAAATTTCTTGTAAAAAAATTAGAGCAGCCAATATTTCAATAAATCGAAATGAGCGTGTAAAATATCTTGACGAAACTATTTTTCAATTATCTCGAAAACTACTAAAAATCGATGCCAATTATTAAATATGCTAATAAATAATTAAAAAATTAATGCCAAAAAATTATTTCCATTCATTTTCTAAAACCCATTTTCAAATTAAAACGTCTTCTGGCGTCTTTTTTATTTTATTTCTAATGAAAACGAAGTGTCGAGGGACAAATCGCAAGCGCAACTATTTACATTCACCCGGTACATAACGGTTTGCGTGTATATACAAATTCGCTATCGGGAATGAAGAAGCGTGGCGGAGGTTACAGAAAGGGTTCTGTCAACAATACAGTAAAAACGAAATTTGCGGCCCCCCCGAGTTGTATTTGAGTTTGTAAAACCAACAGTAGTTAGGGGTTGGTCCTATCTTCAGCTGTTTATGTTTAATCGCGATATAATCGCCTACTAACGACCGCAGAAATACAACGAAATCTTCGAGAAGAAAAATACAAGCTGAAAAGTAGATCGATTTTATTTAAAGGGGGTTGTTTCTTTTGAATGTCTCGTGGAAAATTCGTGCTGTAATAAATTGATTTGTAGACAGATTTTCTATTTTCCTTTTTTAAGATATATATATTATATGTAGTCACAAAAAAAACAAAAAGTGTTGTTTAAATAATCTAAGTTTTTTGTCTAAATAGTGTTTAGTTGTATACTCAAAATTATATAGTATAAAAAAAAAACTTTTATCGGATAGAGCGACCAAAAATATTTATGTTTTCATTGTTTTTTTTTAAATTCAACTTCTGTTAGTCCGATCTAATTATAAAAATAACTTTAAGCAGAAAATCATCGGATAGAGTGACTAAAAGTTAATTTTTTTCTTGTATTTTAGCAAATATTAATAATATAAATATTATTCTATACAAATATTAATAGAATATTAATTATTATTTGTTATTTCTTTAATATTACTGTATATTACATTTTTACAGCTAATTTTCTCATTCATTGGGATTTAAATTTAGCGTAAATCGTATTAAAAATTAACTATTTGCTATATTTTTCTTAAATATTAATCTGTACTTAATCTGTACTAAATGGCCGTAATATAATATTGTATATTATTTTACGTATAATTTTATTTTACGTATTAAAAATCATTTTTAAATATTTCGCTACACTTTCACAAGAACGTGTTACATTTTTTCAATTTGTGTCTAGAGACTATTTAGGAATTTTTGGTGTTTTTTTGGGACACCCTATATAATACATCTAATTTCAGATCTTGCCGAAGTAATTTGAGTAATTCGAATTTTTAATTTAATAAATTCGCGCGCCGTATAAAAGAAAAAGTATATACAACCTCTGCCCGCCTACAAAGCAGCCGAAGATATTCAAGAATACTCTTGTCCTCTCACAAATTAGGTTAATAGAAAGAAGTAGATTGCTCCGCTTAATACGAAAACACAAGAAGAGGAAAACTTGGCGCGATTAATGTTGATATTGGTACTCATTTAAGACTTATTATATTATGTAGGTGATAAATTAGAAACTTTATAATTTAAGTAATTAAATTTTACCTTCTAGTTCTTAATTTTACCTTCTAGTTCTTTAACCTTCTAGTTCTTAATAACGCGTCTTTAACCTTCTAGTTCTTAATCATTTATCAAACATCACTCGAATTTGTACGAAAAACGTACGTGGATGTTATATCAAAATGCTTTGTTTGTTTTTTTATTTCTTAATATCTTATTCGGCATAAATACAAGTCCATTTGATTCATTTGCCGGCACATTCATTTTAACATTTCACTCGTGCAGCGAATACATTATTTCAAAGTTTAGATCATAAATATATTTGCAAAGTTTCTTCATTATAATGCACCGTCAGATTATTATCCTGTATTATTCTATAACGGGAATAAGTTGTTTCTTGCGTAGAATAAGTACTGGAATATGCGAACCAGCGGTATCAAACATAATATGATATTAGATGCACTTGAATGTATATTAATAAGAAGCAATTTTGGAAGCAATTCTCAATAAATGAAGAGTATAACTGAAGAGTGCCAAATGATTATAATTTGTGTTTTAACTTCAGATTTCAATTAGTAATATTTCCAAGACTAACTGTTTTAAAGTGCAGTTTTAATTTTTTTTTGTAAATTATAGTTTGTCGTTGATTTATAAAAAAATATATATAGGCATATAAATCATTCACAAATTTTTGAAATTATTTATTATTTTTATACGCTTGTTCTTGCAAAATACATATCCCAAAAGTATATACATATATCACTATAATCTATTTTGATCGTATTTTTAACTTTTTGTCCCTTTAAAATTCCTCAAATCCATCCATAAATATATACTTCTTTTTTTTTTCATAACCTCTGCTATTATATTTAAAAAATCGCGACAAATTTCAGTTACTTTTAATATTCGCAACTTTTACCTTTTAAAAATTGCAATACGCAAACAATAAATTCACAAGCGGTCGCAATTTATTGTTTTTTATTGGCAGCCGTACGCCACTGTACGAGCTTAATTATCGGTTTAATGATAAACAAACACCTGTGCAATGAACACCACTGACATATGAATTATAACCAAAAAACTAAACGTTAATTATATAAAATTTATTACTTTTTACTTTTAATTATATAAAAAAAATGATATAACTAGATTTAATTAATTGATTTTAATTTTCTAAAAATAATTTATATAAGTCGTTAAAATAATCATTTAAATGCGTTGAATAATTCAAAGTCCGCCATGTATTTTTATAGTAAATTAATTTATTAGTAGTAAGAATTTGCAGTACCGTTTTTTTTAAATAATTTAGTGTAATTTAACTAAACGTAACTGTAAGCGAATAAATCGCTGGTTTTTAAACAAAAATAACGGTTTTTAGCAGTACTAATTTGCTCGGATCATTTTAGGATTTAACAATGCTTATAATATGTTATTTCAACAATAAAATTGAAATAAACAGCTCGCTGTAAATTGTTTGAGAAAATAGAATAAATTTTATATTTAGAATTGCAAGTATGTAATTTTGTATATTTTTAATTTTTTTTTTACCTCAATAATAAATAAAGAGGTCAATTTTTAGATTAAGTCTATAAAATATTTTTTTTTAAAGAGGAATTATTTTTGGATTTTTTAAAACAGATTAATTTATATAATTTTTCATTTCAGCAAATATACGAAATTGTTTGAACAGAAAATTTATTACATTTTTTTATTAATTAACAATATAATGTATTATGTACATTTCTATACCGTGTGTATTCATTGAACTGGTTATTAAGCCAATTAAATTTGTTATAATTTTCCAAACATAAGTATTATTAAAGCTCATAAATTGCCCTGTGAGAAGAGAAATTATTTAGCGGTACGATTATTTTTTCTGAAAAAATAGGTAGGGTAATATTATGGTAATATTCCCATTTTTAAGACCATAAGATGGTAAAATGGTAAAATAGAAACTAGTAGAAAATTATAAATACTTTTCTCGACGAAGAAGTATTTTTCGAAAGTGAAAATCATTTGGTGATATATAAGTTTTTTTTATAGAAAAAAAATATATATATATAGCAGGAGTTGATGAGATGTTAAAAAAAAAACATTCCATTATTTCATATCAAACGAATTTATTTAATATAAATCCATCAAGACCGTCAACATCTCTTCGGCGCTGAAATATATATTCATATCCGCTTTCCGTTTATATTATTCCCGCGCCAAAAATTGGCCAGCAATTTACTTTCAGTCTACAATTAATAACCCGAGTAATAAATCATTATACAAACTCGTAAGACAACGGTGAAAATTACCTTTCTTCCATTTCCCCAGCATCTTAAGAAAACAATACATTGTAGCAATATACATTTTCTAAAAATATTTGTATATACACGGGCTTGTTATAAATGGCCCCCGTATTTAAATAATTACTGTAACAAATATTTCTAGCTCGAAATTTCAAATATTTCTAATAAGCTCGAGTCTGGCTCAAAATTGTTTTCGCATGAAATGTTATTTTCAATCGACCAGATCGATTCTAGTTGTATAACAAAATATCTAGACAATTTTGATGTGTCCTAAAGATTTTTTAGTCTATTTTAGCAGTCCATTTTAATTAAAAGGGACTTTTAGACACACATATTGCGTAATTACGATTCCGATTCGTTTATGGAAATATATTTGTACGTGTTTAGAATTGTTGTCGAAAGCGGAATGGGGATTTTGATCCCCATTCCGCATATTCCAAAGAATATTTTATCCACATAGCCGAAGGCCGGTAGTGAATTTTTTTCGCCATGTAAATTATACCTAATTTGTTGGTACCCTTTGAAAATAAATTTATTAACGTCAGAGAGCTGGAAACGTTTAAAAACGATCATTTTCAACGAATACACGCGTTTTTAGACATTTTCGTACTTCGCGGACTAAAACTGTATTTTTCACGACAAAAAATATTTTTTATCTCTAAAAATAAATTTATTAACGTCAGAAAGCTGGAAACGTCTAAAAACGATTACTTTCAACGAATACAAGCGTTTTCCGACATTTTCGTGCTTGGCAGACTAAATCTGTATTTTTCAAGACAAAAAAATATTTTTTATATCTGAAATTTTTTTTATTAACGTCAGAAAGCTGGAAACGTCTAGAAACGATAACTTTCGATGAATACAAACGTTTTTAGACATTTTCGTACTTCGCGGACTAAAACTGTATTTTTCACGACAAATAAATATTTGTTATATCTGAAAATAAATTTATTAACGTCAGAAAGCTGGAAACGTCTAAAAACGATTACTTTCAACGAATACAAGCGTTTTCAGACATTTTCGTGCTTGGCGGACTAAATCTGTATTTTTCAAGACAAAAAAATATTTTTTATATCTGAAATTTTTTTTATTATCGTCAGAAAGCTGGAAACGTCTAAAAACGATAATATATCAAGGTAATATAATATCGTTTTTAATAATAAAACAAACGCCCCATTTTAGTTGCAGTAATTAATAGTATTAAAGAACGAATTTCATAAGGCAGGTTTTATTGCACGAGTTCAAGTTTAGAAAACGATTGTTATAAATGACTTACCAAATGAGTTTTTTTATACTATTTTTCCTAATTTGCGTCTTTTATGCCGTTTTTAAATAAAAAATCGAAATTTCAAAATTTAGGGATTTGTTTGACAGTTGGTAGTAGCTATTGACACATTTGAAATATTTGAAATAAATTGTCAAATAAATTAAAATTAAACTATTTGTTGCTTTCTTTTGTAGTTTGACGTACAATTGTACATTTCAGGGACAAAATGTAAATTAAACTACTTGCTGCTTTCTTTTGTAGTTTGACGTTTGATAACTGGCAAGCAGAGCTACCAACTTTGAAACAGTAACTTGCACTATGCTATAAGAGAACTCAAATTCGCTATAAACGAAAGCATTTGGGTTCGTTAATAGCTCTAATAGAAACGCAAATTAGAAAAAATATATTGAACACGATGCGCGCTTTTTTTTTGTACAAACTTATTTTTTTTATTTATCAAATTTCGCGCATTTATTCTATAAAACTAACCATAGACTAGTGCTATATGAGGTCTTCACTATGAGATCAATATATTACAATTATTTGAATGAATCCGGATTAAATCAACCCGGGTTAAAACCCGGGTTGACTAAAGTCATATAAAAATATTTTACTTCATTCTTTTCTAATCGATTAAAAATTATATTTTTACTTCAACTATTTTATACTAGTTAAGTTAAAGAGTCCGCAATCCTAAAGATTGGTTGGAAACAGCACGCCATGCCGATCTATCCTGAGCTAATCCCTCCATCTCCCTATAGCTATTCATCTCAACGTCTTCAACTATCTGACTCACATACTCCAATCTAGGCCTACCTACCCCTCTCTTTCCCTCCACTCTACCTTCTATGATCAATTGCATAATCCCCCCATGCCTAAGAATATGCCCTACTAATCTGTCTCTCCTACGCTGTAACACTCTCCACATACTTCTCTTCTCCCCTACTAACTCTAGTACAGCTTCATTTGTTACTTTATCTTCCCAACCAATCCTCATCATCCTCCTATAACACCACATTTCGAATGCTTGTAATCTACGCTTCTCTTCTTTTCCTATAGTCCACGCCTCACACCCGTACAGTGCTACACTCCAAACATATACCTTCAGTAATCTTTTTCTAATACCCAAGTCAATATTTGATCTTAAAATCTGTTCCTTTTCTACGAATGCCTTCCTACCCTGTGCTATCCTACACTTTATATCTACCTTGCTTCGATTATCTTTTGTGATTCTACTGCCTAAATAACAAAAATCTGACACTTCTTCGATTCTATTATCTCCTATTGTGATCCTCATTTTTCTACTGCATTCCTTTTTGTCACACCTCATCACTTTAGTTTTACCTATATTTATTTTCATGTTAAAATCCCTAGTCAATACTGCCTGCATACCATTCAATACCCTTTCTAAATTCTTTTCGCTTTCTTCCAATATAGCTATATCGTCGGCGAATCTCAACATATATATTTTCTCTCCCTGTACATTCACACCTACACTATACTCTTCTTTTACTTTGTTTATTGCATCTTCTATATATAGATTAAATAATAACGGTGAAAGTGTACATCCCTGCCGAACTCCCTTCCCTATTTTTGCTACCTCTTCTTCCCCCTCAATTCTAACTAAGGCAGTTTGGTGTTTATATAAATTAAAAATTATTCTCCTATCCTTATAATCTATACCCGTTTCTTTTAAAATTCTAAACATTATGTCCCAATCTACATTATCAAATGCCTTTTCTAAATCTACAAAAGCTATGCAAGTTACCTTTCCTACCCTCATTCTTTTTTCTACTACCGTTCTTAGTGCTAGAATCGCCTCCCTCGTCCCTCTGTTTTTCCTAAAACCAAGCTGATCTTCTCCTAGCCTTTCCTCTACTTTATTTTCTAATCTCCTATAAATAATCTTTAACAATATCTTCGATGCATGTGATAGTAGGCTAATGGTCCTATAGTTCTCACACAAATTAGCTCCTATTTTCTTCGGCATTGTTACTATTCTACTACGCTGAAAATCCTGTGGTACTTCTCCCTTCTCATATATTTTATACTAGTAATTTTTATTTTATTTTTGTTATCAATACGGTGTTAAATATTTAAAAAATATTTCATAACTCGGAATAGTTTAAAACACTTTTATCTAATTTAAATGAACTAATTTGATTAGGATGACCTGATTGATCAATATGCTCGGTTACAGCACTTTTATATTTTATATTTAATCTGAAATGCGCTAAATGCTCGTTAAATCTAATTTCAATTGGTCTACATGTTTGTCCTTAGGGCAACTAGAACAAAATATTTCATAAATACCAGATTTTTTATTGAAATGAATCAAATCTTTGGGATTTCCTAGAAAATTAGCAAGACTATTATATGCTATTTTAAAATTATATTTATTTAAAATACTATCTAAGCCACGTGCAATTATAGGATCAAATGGTAATTTAACAAATTTTGGAGTTGAATTATTAAATTGTGCTACTGAAGATGGGGGCATATCCTTCTAAATGCGCATCTAGCTACTTAATTCTTTAAGTTTGGGTTACATTCTATACTAGTAATTTTATTGTATATTATTATACAATTTATAATCTCAACATGTATTCCGCCGGAATAATCTAATTAAATGTCCTGTTTATTTGGAGAACTCCACTGATTTGCTGTTGTACTTATAAAGACCAGAACGTACGGTATAGGGTACGGACAGAGCACAGGGACCGGGAACAGGACAATATCCCCCCAAGGAGCACGCGAAGGCACGTATAAACCGCCGGCGTTGATGTTGTCTGTAAATAATGGCACAAACAACCGACGCTACACCGCACAGATGACAATGAAGACGTGTGTTGATTCCGCACAAGACAAACACGTTGTCTACACGCGCAATAGACAAGTTAAAAATGAATCGACGCTGCGATAAAAGGATAATTTGTACCTTTAAAAAAATTATCACTACGGCGTTAAATTATAATATAGAATATCAATCACGATTCGTGACAGAGGTATTTTATTTAGTTTCTATCTTGTGCTACTGAAGATGGGGGCATAGCCTTCGAAATGCGCGTCTAGCTACTGAATGCTTTAAGTTACGGTTTTTGGGTGATATTCTATATTATGATAATTTGTACAGTTAGTTGAATAAATCTGCAGTTGCAAATAAATGGAAAAAAAAATTGGTTGAATTCGACTATTATATATTACGTATTATATAATATATTTTTCACGTCGTAATATTTGTCGCTAGACGTTATGTCAGTTTTACGTCGGTAGAAAATTACAAAATGGTTTTATTACAGCTGCTTGTGTGTGTGTGTGTGTTTTTATTATATTCCTAGGTATACGTCGCCAGCGTCATATAATCCCGTATGGTTTATGAGGCGAACCGTTTTATACGATAGAATGGGCCGGGGGGGGCCGGGGGGGCCCAGTACCACTGCCCAGCTACCGCGTACTCCGCATCTCGTTTTAACTAACAAAGCGCGCGGGTCGCTTAAATAAGTCACGGATTTTTGCAGACAATAAGTGTTTGAGAGAATAATATAATCACTCGAACTGACAGACAAAAAAATATATAAATAGGTTATAGATTTCGCCGTTATGTTGTGATATTTAATAGAATTACAAAAATAAAATTACAATGTTTTTATATCACAATTAAAAACGAGGATTTATTCGAGTAATAGATTCCCTTATAAATTAAAAATATATATATTTCGTTGTAATATTATTAAGAAAACAAACATTATAATTAATTTTGCAGTGCTCGTTTGTAAGTGTCAGTAAAGGATTAACAAGTTAGCAGATATCGTAAGAAAATTGAAAAGGGTACCCTGTGAATTTTTTGGTGAAATTGTCACATTTGCAAAAGTCTCATTTGATCCAATAATTCAGAATAGGTTTTGATCGAATTTTTCAGAAAATTCAGGTTATCTAAATCTAAGAAATTGCAGTTATATACATTTGTATATGGACGTCCCGTGTTAGAATTAATTTTCAATTTTTAATTCGAGTGATACGATAATTAGATGGCATAATAATAATAATAACAGTGTTTATTGTCAAAATGTAAATACATTTTGGCAAATAGCCATCGACTGGAGTCCTTCAGTCTTTCATGCGATATTTTTTTATATATAATGATTTAAGGATGCAAAAAAAATGTTATCGGATTTCGTAAGAAAACTGAAGTTTGGAAAATAAGAAGGGTATTTTCTTGGTAAAATTTCCCATTTTCTAATGTAACTTTGAGATATTATTTAATGGTATTTCATCAAGGATTTAGAATGTATTAGAAATGATAATTTCAGAAGATGAAGCTTGTTGGTTTTGAAAGTTTTTGAATATTGAGTTAGAAATATTTATTTAATTTAAATATTATTCCATATTAAAACAATGAAACTAGTGTTATATTTAAAATATTAAAAATGCTTATAGATGCCCTTAGAAAATATTCGGATAAACTCACATTACAATTAGAACCAATACCTCCAGAGTTCCGAACATAAAATTATGTAAATTAGGGAACAAGTGCCGAAGAAAACCACGAAACCGACACGCCATGAGGATGAAAAGAAAAGGCGAGTTTCGAGGCGAGGTGATTCTAAACCTAAGCTGGGGAACATTAGCAGCGCAGAATGAAAAGATTACGTGATTAAGATGATTAGCCTCGTTGGGAAAACTTGTGCGAAGGAAAATATACCAACATCAATTTCAATACGTCCGCCACTGTATAAAAGGCACTGCTATCAATAAAATATTTCGTCAATTTGGCTAGTTCAAAATATATTCTTCGCTGATTAATAATCAAAGAAATATGATCCTATTCCATCGTTGAAGCAATTTTTTTTCATACAGGACATTCAAACTTAGTTGTCTTAAGATATCCTGTATCCTGTGCAAAATCATTATTATAATAGCACCGTTTTTATATACAATTACGACAATCTGTTGAACAGTATACATTTTTTTTTTATACAAACTACGAGAGAATTCTTCTAAAATACATCCCTTACAAAAAAAATTCACCAACTATACGAAATTTAGTATTCGCATTTATCCCTCGGGGACATTTATATGAAACTTTACGGAAGCGGTAGTTATATTTTTATGTAGGTTATTTGCCAAGATGATTTTAGCGAATATCTCGATAATATTAATGATAAAAGTTCGTATAATCAGCGTAGAATGAAGAAAAGTTTTTAAGGGGCAACTCTTTAAACTGTTGCCAAGTTTCACTCGGCGTTGCATGAGGAAATATTCTTTCCACGAGCGATCTATTTTATTAAAAATAATTTAAAACTAAATTCGAGATGAATAAACATTTGTTAGTGTTACTAGTTTGCTTGTGACGATGATGTTATCGTAGAAATAAGACACTTTTTAATATTACAAGAACTTTCTTAAACGGCTAGTATAAAAAAAATACTCGCAGTGATAAAATGATCGAATGGGCCAAAAAAAAATCAGGATTCTAAATACGTAAGTAGTTCCACTGCAACGATTAATAATTTAGTAAATATCGTCCGAGAATTTGTTCTTGTAACATTCTGATTTTGAAACCGCGACCGTTTAGAATGGAAGTCACGTTTTCAATTTAACCATTAAGTGTCTCATATATACCATAGTGAAGTGAGCAGCGTTGTCCAATGTAAATAATAACATCGGCTGAAGATATATAATGTTAGTGCCAGTCGCTGGCCAGCCGAAGTTTTTGTATGCTATTTACATTATTAATGACCGAGTTAAAATTGCATATTTGAATAATAGAACCACTCTTCACCATAAACATTCACCACACGGTGTGGCGGAGCACCACCATACCTCTTGCCCATATTATTCCGATGAATGATTGCGATATTTTTCATTTTCACGATGCTTTACCACTGAAAACTCTTCAGTCTACAAATGAAATGTTGTATGTGCACTTGAAATTAACTATGAAGCAACTTTTCCGCGAAAATCTCTTTGCGAACACTCCAACCGAGTTATATCGTCTAGAGGGAAAAAAAAATGGATTTCGTTAAATGTATTTTATATCTTCGGAAAATAATTTATCGACTACTATATTTGTATTGCTCATTATATCCAAAACTGATTATGGTTTCGACATGAAAGACTGTTTCATTTATTCTACGTAAACGAGTGATATTGTTCAATGTGATTGAAGAAGCGAGTTTATATAAAAGAAGAAATCGGCGATTATACACAGCGTGCCAACTTGAACGATTTCCATTGCGTGCCACGTAAAAAATGGGGGATATTAATTCTGATTATCGCAATTAATCACGTTGACATCAATTTCCGTCTCCGTGTGGGCACAATCCTTATTGAGTTAATTTAACACGTTTCTAATTTTCACTTAGTCGGAGTTTTGTAACCGACATCGTTAAATAAATTGCCCCCGCCCCCTGCCCCCAATTTCGGCAATATACAAAAAAGACCGCGAAGAATCCAAACGCAAATAAGACATCTTTAATTTTCTTTAATCTTTAAAAATTGAAATCAACAAGCCACATCATTTCTTCTAAACTAACTCCTTCGTATCGATTAATAATAATATTCTTTATTGACCCCAAAATTGTATATTAATAGAATACAAAAATTTAATACAATTTTGTATACCTTAAACATAAAGACAATCTTTGGCCAGTTCAGTCAACAAATATTACAAGAGTAATTATAAAATGGTGATGTTGTTCTTCCGCTTTACCCTGACAAGAAAAACATAACTAAAATAAATTTAGAAACACTAAAAATCGACTATTAACTATCATTTTTTATATCTACAAGAGATTATTATTAATTCATAAATATATCTGCACATAACACAGTTAAAACAAATGTTACGATAAGCGATAATTTGCACAAAAAGATGAATAAATAATAAAGCACAACATATATCTATATAATCAATAATAAAAGCTTTTAAGAAATCGGCAAAACTTTTTAAATTGATTGTTTTTGACAAATTTATAAGTGAATGATTTTTTAAACACGTTTTATGTTTTTGCATTGACAATAAACCCATATTTCTTACATTTATATTGTTCAAAAAAAGTTCCACTTGTACAACGTATTTTTTCAATTCACAGTTTTTCAATTATTCAATTATTCACAATTTTTCCGCTTCTCAATCCTCAGATACTCGTCCACTAAACATCCTCCACTATCTGATATATACGCTAATATATGTCTATCTACGCCCTTTCTTTCCTTCTACCCTTCCTTCTGTAACTCATGTCATATGCGATGAATATTGTCAACTAAACTGCCATTGTAGTTGTAGAATCCGTTTTGAGGCATTGTAGATGCGTAGAAAATTTATTTTATTAGTCTTGTTTATTCGTCTTTTGTTAGTCCTATTAGTCTTGTCTCTTGGCTTCTCCAATGGGCTATTTGTTGTTTTTTACCACACTTGTAACCAGCCACGATGCTACCTACATATCTTTGCTATCCTAACTTTTTATAATATGGACATTTGGTCTTCCTCATTTTGAATTGTCTTCTTTGCTAAATAATTCGCTTGTTAATGCTTCTCACTGATGATGGGAGGTTTTTATATACTTCCGAAACCGGTATGAAATAAAGTAATTCAACAAGTATAATTATGTTGTTACTGTCTTTTTGGAACCCTTTCCAAAACACAATTCTGAGGTATAAAGCTACCCTTCCATTTTCTACTAAACTGCCATTGTTGTGTATTGTTCAATAAATCAGTTTGCCAAAGATGGACAATGAAGCAAACATTTATCTCATTCAGCTATCGTTACAGCCAAATTTTTTTTTGGGTGTTATCTTATGGATAACCAGTTTCGATTCTTGCTACTGCACAAACACCTTTGTTCCGAATTTCCAATTTTTTTTTCGCGCCTTTTTACCCCGTACGTTTCAGATTTTCCATCTATCCCTCCTCAGTCCTGCCACTTATCTATATACCTATCTCCGTTCGTCCTACGGTGAAAATCCTCCACCAGCTAGATGCGCACCATAACGGCGAAAGATAAATTACTTTCACATTTTTCCCCTTTGAGTTATTTATTGGACCTTATACATTACTATTAATCCGAGTTTATGGCCGAGAGTGGCCCTTCTTTAGCGTCGTCTCGAAGAACTCTTCGCGCCGCAGATCCTTATAATCTGTTCATCGAACGAATTTTATGCGGAAGTTAGTCGCGATCGATCAATAAGGCAAAAGTTGTCGAAAACGGTCAAAAAAATTATACGTTTTCCATCTGGAAAGTTAGTATTGCAAATTCACGTCTGCGGAGGATTTTTTGTAACAACAATGTCGCGACATGATTCTAGAAAATTCGAATATTTAAGTAAGCTCGTCTAATATTAAAACGACCTCAAAAAGTCTTTTACGTAATTCTTAACATACTCCTTAGAAGACTTTTGATATAATCTATTGTATAATTCGTAACAATCAACTTTCAAGAGTACTGCGAAGGGTAATGTATACAACTAGCCTTATTATGATTATTCAGTGTCTTCGGACACAAGTAAATGTGGTAATTTAAATTAGTGCCACCGCAAGATGGTTTATCCAAAAGAGCCAGCGAATATTGCAAGAACCAAGAAGTTGTAATCGCCTCATTGCAAGTCAACGTCAAACTAAATTGTCAGTTATATATGTGCTCGAGAAAGAAATGTTAACAATTTTCTTATACGTGGAAACTGTTAAATAAAATCATTATATGTCCTATTACAGAGGTGAAATAATCAACATAATTGTCTATAAAGACTTTCACGTAGAAAAATTATTATATGTGGTATCCAGGCTTAATACTTTTTGAAAAGTAATTTCATATAGTTATCGACCAATATGGAGCTCAAGATATTATTTTTCTAATAACATTAATTAATGGTCGATGCTTTATACATAAATTCATTTGCATATTTTCTCGGTCATTTTGGGTTGATCGTTAATTTTGTCACCGCAAGCGCCATATTTATCTACATTTACTTACTACGAACTAAATTAGGATATTGACAGATGGCGCTAGTAGTTTTATAGATTTTTATATCGGTTTTAGAGTAATTTATCAATAATTGATAATGCCGAGTCGAAATAAATTTTTAATTAAAATTGGGAAATGGGAAATGACTTGAGGAATATAAAATATTTTTTTATGTTGCATTTACTAGATCTGGGTATCGAAATTTACACATATTTAATAAACTGCGCGTGATTAACAAAGATATTGGTACGTGAAGCTTCTGTGACAAGTACAAAATTTTATAGGAATGAAATTCTGGTTTAAGAGGATATATACGATTTAGTTTGTGATATACAAGTATAAATAAATACAGTGCGAATGAATGTTTAAATAAAACATCACATGGCACTTCTTTAAAAAAGACATACAAGTTCAAATGTATTGTATCAACGATATTTTTTTACATTTTTGCCATAGGGTGAAAAATGGTGACCGAATAGCTGTTGATATAAATTTGGCACAATTTTACTACTTACATGTCTTAAGTAGAACTTCCAAAATGATGCCACTGGTACAGAATAGAAGCGTACGAGTTTATTTGCCACTAATGAAACGATTTTTACAATTGTTGCTTAAGAAATAAATGCCGAAACGCATATCGAACTAGTTCGAATCGAATTTTATAAAATCGAAGCCACCGCCAAACATGTTTCACACAAGAATCTATTTGTTCAGAGTTATATTTTTATCAGCTCGAGGTACGTTTAAAAAACGATGGTGCGTATATTATTTTGCGACCATTCACGTGCGATTTTAAGAACAATTTGCGATCACGCGCCTGTCAACTACGTGACTGACAACTGCGACTTGAATAGTAAGTCACACGCTGCCAGTGGCGGCTCGTGCATTTCAATCGGGGGGAGCGCATTTCTTAAAAAATAACATAATAGTGAGAAATCTTACCTAAAATTGATGCAAAATGATTAAATTCAATCATTTCTTGAAAGTGAATTCCACTCTTCTATCTTTCGTTGATATAAACTTTTCCAAAATTGTTTCGTTAGTTAGTTAGTTAAAGAGTCCGCAATCCTAAAGATTGGTTGGAAACAGCACGCCATGCCGATCTATCCTGAGCTAATCCCTTCATCTCCCTATAGCTATTCATCTCAACGTCTTCAACTATCTGACTCACATACTCCAATCTAGGCCTACCTACCCCTCTCTTTCCCTCCACTCTACCTTCTATGATCAATTGCATAATCCCCCCATGCCTAAGAATATGCCCTACTAATCTGTCTCTCCTACGCTGTAACACTCTCCAAATACTTCTCTTCTCCCCTACTAACTCTAGTACAGCTTCATTTGTTACTTTATCTTCCCAACCAATCCTCATCATCCTCCTATAACACCACATTTCAAGTGCTTCTAATCTACGCTTCTCTTCCTTTCCTATAGTCCACGCCTCACACCCGTACAGTGCTACACTCCAAACATATACCTTCAGTAATCTTTTTCTAATACCCAAGTCAATATTTGATCTTAAAATCTGTTCTTTTTCTACGAATGCCTTCCTACCCTGTGCTATCCTACACTTTATATCTACCTTGCTTCGATTATCTTTTGTGATTCTACTGCCTAAATAACAAAAATCTGACACTTCTTCGATTTTATTATCTCCTATTGTGATCCTCATTTTTCTACTGCATTCCTTTTTGTCACACCTCATCACTTTAGTTTTACCTATATTTTTAATTTCATGTTAAAATCCCTAGTCAATACTGCCTGCATACCATTCAATACCCTTTCTAAATTCTTTTCGCTTTCTTCCAATATAGCTATATCGTCGGCGAATCTCAGCATATATATTTTCTCTCCCTGTACATTCACACCTACACTATACTCTTCTTTTACTTTGTTTATTGCATCTTCTATATATAGATTAAATAATAACGGTGAAAGTGTACATCCCTGCCGAACTCCCTTCCCTATTTTTGCTACCTCTTCTTCCCCCTCAATTCTAACTAAGGCAGTTTGGTGTTTATATAAATTAAAAATTATTCTCCTATCCTTATAATCTATACCCGTTTCTTTTAAAATTCTAAACATTATGTCCCAATCTACATTGTCAAATGCCTTTTCTAAGTCTACAAAAGCTATGCAAGTTACCTTTCCTACCCTCTTTCTTTTTTCTACTACCGTTCTTAGTGCTAGAATCGCCTCTCTCGTCCCTCTGTTTTTCCTAAAACCAAACTGATCTTCTCCTAGCCTTTCCTCTACTTTATTTTCTAATCTCCTATAAATAATCTTTAACAATATCTTCGATGCATGTGATAGTAGGCTAATGGTCCTATAGTTCTCACACAAATTAGCTCCTATTTTCTTCGGCATTGTTACTATTCTACTACGCTGAAAATCCTGTGGTACTTCTCCCTTCTCATATATTTTACAAACTAACCTGTATAATCGCTCCTGCATTTTTTCCCCTGCGTGTTTTATTAATTCGGCTGGTATCATATCAATCCCCGCTGCTTTGTTATTCCGTAAATCGTTTAATGCTCTATGAAACTCTGACCTAAGTATGCTAGGACCTAAGTCATCCTCATCTATCTGTTCCACATTTTCTAGCTCCTCCATGTCCTGCCTACCTTTATATAAATCTTCAAGATACTCCTTCCATCTTCTAGCTTTTTCCTTATTTTCTGTGAGTTCCTTACCCTGCTTATCACATATAATGTTACCCTTTGGTTTTACTTTAGAAAAATGTGACTTAATTTTCCTGTAGCCCAAATCTACTTTACCTCTTCTCATATCCTCCTCAATATCCTCACAATTTCCTTTTATCCACTCTTCTTTCGCTAGCTTGCATTTCCTATTAATTAAGTTCCTTAGTTCCTTATATTTTTTCTGTCCTGCTTCTGTGTTTCCAATTTTAATTTTCCTTCTTGCTTCTATCATTTTTTAAAATTGTTTCGTTAAAATTGTAAATATTTCGCACCACATTTTTATTAATACACATCACCGCCAACGCGTTTAAACGATCATTACCTATAATAGCATTTCGCAAAAAAGTCTTGATTTTTTTAAGTGTTGAAAAACAACGCTCTGATTCAGCAGTGGTCATCGGGGTTGTTAAAATAATTTTAAGTATTTTTATAGTTTCCGGGAAAGTTTCACTGAGATTATTTTGTAGCAATAACGAAAGAAAATTTATGACTCCAATTATTTGATAAAAATCCGGACGCGAGTAAATGACTCTTCTAAATCTGTTTTTAATCTGCTTTTATTCAAAAATGGATATGCGTGAAACACGGTGTCCAAAAGGTCCACTGGAAATTGTTTAGAAAATGTTGGCATTGATTTCGTTTTAAATAACTCAGCGGTTTGTAGATGGCCACGATATGAGAATCTGTCCTTCATCTGTGTTATAATTGTTTTTGTAAATGTCTCTTGTAAAACGCCGCATAAATGTCCGGTTTTGAGCACTCCTTGCACAAGTTTGCGATCAATTTAAATCAGGCAATGGTCTACCTAATTCTTTAGTTTTTACTTTGTCTACAAGAGAAAATCTACAAAACTCTATTTTCAATAAAGAACTAATACTATTCATTTTTATTCAATTATTTCTATTAAATATATTCTTGGAGAAACACGTGGCAAAATCGTACATACACAGAACAAATGATACTGTCTAATCTGGCTATTCTATATCAATATATATATATACTCTCTGTATATATATATATATATACTACTCTCTCTTCTCTCTGAACTTCTCTAAGACGTTAAAGAAGCGCGACATCCAATAGAACAGTCGCCTGCACTCTATGATACACTCATCTCATTGCATATGTATTGTATATATGTATTTAGCTTGTACTGGCAACGGATAGCCGCTGGGAATCTGTGTCATATATCAGACAATGAAGCAACGATCGAACCGAAGAAATAGAAGATATACGGCATACAGTCGCTCTCACCGATTGCTTGGAATAGAGTGAGATGAGTGTATATTCATTTAACCTGTACTGGGCGGCGCTGAACACGCAGCGGCACCAAATTAGCGATATATCTATACTATTCGAACGATAAATACAGATAGATATCGCATCTGACTTGCAACGGATACCACAACGAACTCTACACCAAACGTTGTGTTGATTGTTATCACGGCGCAAGCTGTATATTTTAGGAAAAAGAATGCCGAGATAAAATATCGCAATACAATTATATATCTACGGTGATGCGCCGCTCAATGTTCAGGAGGGGCGCGCGGCCCTGCGGCTGCATAAGGAACCGCCACTGCACACTGCCCACATTCATCTGCGTTGTCTGATAAAAGTTTGTATAGAAATCAATCGCCCTTCAAAATAACCTTAGCAAATGTTTTGTTTATGGGTATTACAATCAGCGATGGTATTGTTTCAAAAATAAATATACAATGTCTATTTTTATTTCTAACACAAATGCTTTATATTTGCCAAGAATCTTAATATATTGTGAACTCATTTTTAAATTAATATTCCTCTCATTTATCCATGCACTTTATACAAAATTTACATTGAAAAAATACAAAAAAATTAAGTGTTGTTTTTATATTAAATATTATCACTACGGTGTTAAATAAATTAACTAATTGCTTTTTAGTAAAAAGGTAAAGTAATTTAAGTGAACTAATTTGAATAGGATGACCTGAGTTAGTCAAAAATATGCTCGGGTACAGCACTTTTATCTTTTCTATTTAATCTGAAATGAGTTAAATGCTCCTTAAATCTAGTTTCAATTTGTCTACTATATATACTTTAGGACAACTAGAACAAGATATTTCATAAATACCAGATTTTTTATTGAAATCAATCAAATCTTTGGGAATTCCTAGAAAATTAGCAAAACTATTAGAAGTATTATATGTTACTTTAAAATTATATTTATTTAAATAGTATTAAATAAATATTAAATATTAAAATAGTTTAGATAGTCGATTTTTTTGTAGACTTACACTAACAATTACAAAAATATTTTTTAGTGAATTTTTTTTTTTTTACTTTTTAATTGATCTTTATAATATTTTCACGCTTCAACAGATTTCGCAAAATATCGCGATATTATCGGATATTCTTTGCCAAACGAAACTTCGCCCCTGATCTCATTTTACATCAACATTCACCGAAATTTTTATTTTCCCAACGCATAACTCTATGAAAAACAATTTTAAACCACCGATGACCATGTACTAAGGGCACCATACCATACCATTATGCAACAATATTGTTGACATAACTTGGAATTGTTTCCGTTATCCTTAAATTATACATATATAACATCATAAACACCCGTATACATTCACCGATACTGTGCAGTGTACACCATATACATGCCCAATTGCAATCTACTGCACAGCAACCCCGAACTGTTTCGTATTGTTGGATGTAAATGTACATTTCGGACAATATATTGAATGTTACGCGCAATATTTCATTTGTTATCGCTAATATGTTGATTATATCGGAAGCAGGATATTAGACTGAATCATTTATACGTCGGTGTATCATATTGATGGAGTGTAAGAGGAGATATTTATGAATAAATGACGATAATTTTATGGGTTGTGGTCCGATATATACAACTGTATTGCAATATTTCAAAACAACCGCCGAAAAATTTATTTTTCTAAAAATAAAAACTTTTAATTTTAAATTCATATTTACACATTTCGAGCGGATATTTTTAATGATGCAAAAAACATACTTATATTATTTGGAATTATTAATTAATACAAATATATATTTTTCTAATCTGAAAATGTATTGTAATTTCTCAGTCAAGAAATTTTTTTTATAAACGTAATAAAATGAACTTAATTTACCACTAAGTTTTATTAAAAAAAAAAATCTTCGACTTTGGTTTGGCCTGGACAATTTATTTATTATAAAAAATATATATTTATGTGTTGAGGTCCGATATATACAAATGTATTGCAATATTTCAAAATAAACGCCGAAATTAATATTTAAAAATTTATATTTCTAAAAATAAAAAGTTTTTCTTTAAAATTCATATTTCCACATTTCGAGCGGATATTCTTAATGATGCAAACAACATACCTATATTATTTGTAATTATTAATTAATACAATTTTTTTTTTCTAGTCCGAAAATGCATTGTAATTTCTCAGTCAACAATTTTTTTTTATGAATGTAATAAAATGAACTCAATTTACAACGAAGTTTTATTTAAAAAAAAAAAATGTTCGACTTTAGTTTGGCTTCGACAAATTTCTCCGATGGCATCTTAGATTCTAGCCGAGTTTTAAGATGAAAAAAAATTGTAAAAAAACGTTACTTATGTTCGAAATTTTTTTAATCTCCGGAATCGGTAATTTCACAATCGGAAATTTTCTTCATCTGAATTAAAAATGTTAGGTTATAGATTTTGATGTTTTGTTATGATATTCCATATTAGGCAGAAAAATAAAAGTACAATGTTTATTTCTGGATAATGCTTAATAAACGAAAATATAGTCGAAAGAATTTTTTTTTATAAACATAATAAAAGTAACTCAATTTACCACTAAGTTTTATTTAAAAAAAATAATGTTCGACTTTAGTTTGGCCTCGACAAATTTCTCCGATGGCATCTTAGATTCTAGCCGAGTTTTAAAATGAAAAAAAAAAATGTAAAAAACGTAATTTATGTTCGAAATTTTTTTAATCTCCGGAATCGGAAATTTTCTTCATCTGCATTAAACATATTAGGTTATAGATTTTGCTGTTTTGTTGTGATATTCCATATTAGGGAAGAGAAATAAAAGTACAATTGCAGATTTCTGGATAATGCTTAATAAACAAAAATATAGTCGAATAAAACCTCGTTTTTAACCGTGATAAAAAACATTGTACTTTTATAAACTATACAGCAGAAATGTTTTCACAACTTTACAAACGAATTCCAGCTCCGTTTAATTTAAAATCTATCTTGACATCGAACATCACATATTATAAGATCTTATAAAAGTTCCTAAAATAAAACTATCAGGAAAACAAAAAAAAAAAAATTGAATTAGGTGGTTTAAATGATTTTTTTCTTTCGCACCTCCTCCTGTTTGTTTCTTTACATGTATTTACTTCATATCCGTGGTCTAGTTACGTTTGTCTATAAATACCTTGATGGACCTCTAGATGTTGTCTTACATCCCTTTCGTTAACACTCTTTATTTACTTTAGCAGGTGGCTAAAAAACTTCGTCTAAAGTCAGGAATATTTAAAATGAATGAATGAATGAATTGTACTGTTATTTCTTTTCCTTAAAAATATAATGTTCTACAAACATTTGCCTTGTCTGAAAACATACCATATTTTTTTTATAGAAAACTGTAATCATATGCAAAATCCTTATACTTTAGTATCTAAATCCAAGGCAGACATTCACAAAATTCGATACTATTCCTTTATCTCTACCTTTACGTAAATACACCATCGACTTTATGCTATATTCCTACGCGAATAAACAACTTTCCTCCGACATAATTCAATCAAACTTATTAAAGTTATTAGTTCTAAACACATCGAACATCACTTTCGGTTAGACTGAGTTTCCATTTCCTTTCGCAGATGATAAACCCGAACCCAACATTCAAGCTTCTGGTCAACGGGTTTTCTGTTTATATTCCGTCCAATTCAGCTCAAATGAATGGATATTACATACAAAAACGATTGTTTTTTCCCATATAAAAAAAAAAAAACTATATTGGAAATAATTTTTAGGATATAGGAGAATAATTTTTAATTTATATAAACACCAAACTGCCTTAGTTAGAATTGAGGGGGAAGAAGAGGTAGCAAAAATAGGGAAGGGAGTTCGGCAGGGATGTACACTCTCACCGTTATTATTTAATCTATATATAGAAGATGCAATAAACAAAGTAAAAGAAGAGTATAGTGTAGGTGTGAATGTACAGGGAGAGAAAATATATATGTTGAGATTCGCCGACGATATAGCTATATTGGAAGAAAGCGAAAAGAATTTAGAAAGGGTATTGAATGGTATGCAGGCAGTATTGACTAGGGATTTTAACATGAAAATAAATATAGGTAAAACTAAAGTGATGAGGTGTGACAAAAAGGAATGCAGTAGAAAAATGAGGATCACAATAGGAGATAATAGAATCGAAGAAGTGTCAGATTTTTGTTATTTAGGCAGTAGAATCACAAAAGATAATCGAAGCAAGGTAGATATAAAGTGTAGGATAGCACAGGGTAGGAAGGCATTCGTAGAAAAGGAACAGATTTTAAGATCAAATATTGACTTGGGTATTAGAAAAAGATTACTGAAGGTATATGTTTGGAGTGTAGCACTGTACGGGTGTGAGGCGTGGACTATAGGAAAGGAAGAGAAGCGTAGATTACAAGCATTCGAAATGTGGTGTTATAGGAGGATGATGAGGATTGGTTGGGAAGATAAAGTAACAAATGAAGCTGTACTAGAGTTAGTAGGGGAGAAGAGAAGTATTTGGAGAGTGTTACAGCGTAGGAGAGACAGATTAGTAGGGCATATTCTTAGGCATGGGGGGATTATGCAATTGATCATAGAAGGTAGAGTGGAAGGAAAGAGAGGGGTAGGTAGGCCTAGATTGGAGTATGTGAGTCAGATAGTTGAAGACGTTGAGATGAATAGCTATAGGGAGATGAAGGGATTAGCTCAGGATAGATCGGTATGGCGTACTGTTTCCAACCAATCTTTAGGATTGCGGACTCTTTAACTAACTATATTGGAAAATAGCATTTTTCGACGGATATTTTAGAATTAAAAGTATAATCGCTTAATTTATAAGTTGACGAATTTGATGTGAAATAAAAAAATAAATCACACAAGAATTTGAAGAAAAACGAGTTGATTAAACATAGAAATTCGACCGTTTTTATTGTTGGTTTGGATTTGCAGAAGCATTCTCTTTGTATTTGTTTAAAAGTAATCAACATATTGATGTTATGGCGACACGTGAAGACATATATATATATACAAGAGTGTTATATAAGAAATAGATACTATATACAATCGCATCAAACTAAGTTGTTCGTATTTATTGATAAATTTGTGACACTATTTAATTTTTTATATTATTTCTTTAATACACTCGCGATATTTTGCCAAATTAAATAATGGTCGTTAATATTATTTAATCTACAATTAAAATCGTCGATGTTATGTATCAACGTCGTGTGTTGAAGAAGGCATCTTTTCTAACAAAAAGAAAAATATTCAAACTTGAAGTATCTTCTACTCAATCATAGTGTTGATATGTACAAACAAAAGCGTCTGCTTTGAATGCAAGACGAACATTATATAAGGCGATATCCAGCGAATGTCTGCGCAGTTCCCGCGGAATATCCTACGGGAATATATTGGGAATTCTCGCACATACTCAAGCGATTTCCCGTCGTTGTTGTTGTGCAGTTTATCCGCAACGAATGCATTGTACAACCACCAAATCCAGATGCACAACAAACGAAAAAATATTAGATAAGAATGCATACAAACTCGCGAAGTTTTCTTCGCACAGTGAAAATGGAATATCGCGAAAATTACATATCGACGAAAAAAGTTTTAATAAACAAAACGCGGATATTAGACAAACGTTCGAATAAAGCATATTTTCTTAAGACGGTCAAAAAAATATGGGGGGGAACACAAAAGGAAAGTTTCGGCGAAAAGTTTTCTTGGAGCATTTAGCTCAAACTCTTCACTGCCCGACCAGCTGATATGATTAATTAATCCTTCGCAAAGTATAACTGTATGAATATAAAAGATATTATTTGCTGCGGCGAAAGAGTCGCAAAAGAGAAAAGTTGACGGAATTATGTTTTGAGTCGCCCCGAAATTTCATTTCGTAATTGCCATTTTACTATACAAAATGAGAAAGTAAAAATAAATATTTATTTATAGAAAACTATATCCTATACCGACATATTTTATTTCAAAGATGCAATATTAAAAATCTAGTTTTCGACTATAGCTTAAAATTATATCAAAATTTCCATTTTTCTTTTACATTAATGGAAAATAATTGGATATATCAAAATATTAAGGATGACCCTATATATTTGTAAGTCTATTTAACAAATAGGTAGCTTCGGACATTTTCTAATTAAAAAAGTTCGCTTTGTGAATATCCTTTTTGTGTTAGCAATTTATTGCGAATGCTTTATAATAAATCAAATGCGTTTGTAAAGAGATTGCAATAATTGGATAATAATTTAAATTGTCTATAAAAAATATTTGGTAAATAAACTATGATGTGTAACTTAATTTTCGATTTTCGAAGAAAATGATTGAATAAAATGAATTTCCATATCGATAATCGATTGTTTTTTACTATACCAAAAATGATCCTGTATCAATCTACATTTTCATACAGCTCTGATTGAAACGTGACAGCTTTCCAATTTAATTGAATTTCTATTTTTAATTGAAACAGAAATGACGATTTGAAATGCACATCTTAGCATCGAACGATAAACATCTTCAGGACACTGGCACGGAGCACGTACGTCCTTGTTTATCCTTATTGCCTCGGTACGTCGGCAGTCAACAGGAAATCGGTATATAATGATCCTGACCACGGCTAATTGCATTCATCCAGGCGGAATCCCGCAACCACGTAAATCGCAACTGCACGTGCAATATATACCCAGGATCGCTATAAACAAATCCAAATATCCGCGCATTTATACCTATATGCCAGTCAGCAAAATCTGGCAAAAAAAATGCAATATTTTACGTGTATAATGTAGTAAAAAAAATATCCGCCAACAATTTGTATACAGCGAATTTTCTCAGTAAATAATGTTCGTTTAAATTTTGGCCAAGTTTCATTGAAGAGGACTTATGTGCAAATACTCTGCATTTACTGCCTTCGATGGAAATAGCTTTGGAGGTCATCAGGACGAGCTTTGCAAGGATTACTGAACTAAATTAAAAGATAATGACCAAATTTATACTTGTTCTTATTTTTATGCAAAGTTGCGAGTTATCGTTAATTAAAGGATCATATTTACATAATCCGCCATTTGAGTAGAAAATTAAATTTTCAATAACAATTTAGTTTGTAATTATATTTTCGATTACAAACGTAATAATATCACCGTGCGTATATTTATTTTACCAAAAATATTGACGACTAAACTCGTATTGAATAAATTTCGCAGGAACACGATGAACTAATTCAAGAATTTTTTTATTAAATCTTTCAAACGCTTTCAAAGTTGCTATATATTAAAATCATCGAAAATGCTTCAATATAAATTTACGTACAATCGGGCAATATTAGTAATATGTATTTTTTAAATGACCAGCAAACTAAAAAAAATCGCTAATTTAGCGGTGGTTATTCTACAACACCCTGTACATTTCCAGTAAATATTGCATATTGATTGAAGCATATGGAACAAACAATGCTGATGTTTAAGCACGCGTCCAAACAATTCAAAACCAATGTATATAAATTCCTCTATTAATTTCCAATGATGTGTATATATTATACACGACCCTGCCTCGATATTAAATTCCTTAGCCGTGGCGTTTTTTACGTCCTCCTGTTCTTTAATAGAAACAGCAGCAAGAGCAATTGAAAACAGAAACTGAACGCGAACGGTAAACATCGCAACCGATAATGTAAAATGTCATTCAAAATACACGCTTGCCCCTAAACAGTTTTTAGCGAAGATTAAATTCATTAAATACCATCAGCCTCGACGCCAGTAGCTTCGAGAGTAAAGGATATTAAAAATGGATAAGAAACGTCTACCGGATGTAAATTGTATTGGCACGACCAACGACAAAAGAATTTAAAATTAATAATATAAACGGTCTTGCTAACTTTCACGAAATTGCAAATACCTCTTAGTGATTAGAAGTTTCTAAGAAAACATAGCTAATTTAAAACAGTAATAAATATACAAAATTAAACAAATTTATTTTACTTGCGCCTCTTCGCCAATTACTTGTGTACTTTTATCACAGCTAGCCAAGAAACCGATCGCAGACATTTCGCTATTAACATTATCTGGAGCGCTGAAAGATCCTCGACATTTCCAAAATCGCCCATCACTAGATTGCGTCATCACATTGTCACCCGCCATATGGCTATCACTCGCCAATAATCTACCATGTCTTCTAGTAAACGCCTGCCTATTACAAAATGTGTCTTGTTCCGCAGACGTTAGATTATTGGACACTTCTAATCGACGAGCACTGCACAAGGGCGTGTCGTATGGAAAAGTCATGTTGAATTGTTTGGATATTGAACGGTATTGCTGTTTCTTGTCGCAGAATTCGATGCAAGGGATGAAACGGACACCCCAATTGATTTCGGAGTTGACGTAGGAGGTTTGGCTTTGACAATAGTGGCCAGTGGACAAAGAGTCACCTTCCAGCATTACCATCAGTTCGAATCTAAATTTTAATGAAAAATTAAATTAATACTTTGACCCGGGACTGGATTTTCATTGATTTAATTTATTTACGTTAAAAAATCCTCGCTTCAAACATCAAATATGTTGAAACATATTTTAGATTAATATTTTTCCTGTATTACTAATAATAAATTCGAAAATTTTTAATCTGCCGCCTGAAAGTTACAGATTTTTAAATTAATTCTAAGTTACAAGTTACAAAAGTTACTTACATAACATAATCTTTAGCTGATGATAAATTGTGCACTATAAATTCTAAAAATACATCTTATAGAAAATACATCTTAATTCGAACTTAAAATTTGTCATACAAAATCTACAAATTAGAACTTAAAATTTGTCACACTAAATCTACAAATTTGAATTTAAAATTTGTCACACTAAATCTACAAATTAAAACTTAAAATTTCTCACACTAAATCTACAAATTTGAATTTAAAATTTGTCACACTAAATCTAGAAATTCGAACTTAAAATTTGTCATACAAAATCTACAAATTCGAACTTAAAAATTGTCACACTAAATCTAGAAATTCAAACTTAAAATTTGTCACACTAAATCTACAAGAGCTTAAAATTTATGACACTAAATCTGGAAAGTCTTTAATATAATATTTATTTTCATATGGGATGTTAGGATGAATGTCTATTGGAAATTGAAGGAGAAACAAACTGATGTTTGATTATTTGCAATATCTTAATAAAAAATCATTTTGGTATTCTTGTTTCGTGCGATTTTTTTTAAATTAAAGAATAAGACAGTAACAAATTGGGTAACTTACTTTTGCGTAAGTAAATCTCTAGGCGATATGTTCCATAATGGACTATCCTTATCGATTTTGTGAACAATATCTAGTGGCCACATTAGTATGCCGTAATGTTGCAATTTGATGGTCTCAATGTAATTGGGCAATACCTCACCCTCCATTGTGTAACGTTTCGCCATAAAATAGACCTTCAGCTTCGTATTGGCACGATGTTTCCCTTGCTCATCGCGAATACGAAAAATAAGACACAACTTTCCATTCCGCAAACAAATCTACAATCGAAATTTATCCCGAAAAAATCAATTTGTAAACATCAAATTTGCAAAAAAAATCCCCCAAACGTAAAATGCTTTATCGTCGAACATTTGCGCGTGATCGTACCACAGCTTTCTTGCTGAAGACTTGCAGTTGGTATTGCGTCATGTGCGGCCGTGACATTTTGATGTACACCGCTGTGACAAGGACACCTTCTATCGCCACACCCGTCAAGGCTTGCAGTGTCAACGCCACCAGACTACCGCCGCAATAGTTGGGATAAATCCCCCCCAATCCTATCGTGGTCAATGTTTCAATACTGAGCAGAAGATAACCGGTAAAGTGACTTGTGCCTTCGATGCACCTCATGAATGGTTCATCGCTTGTGCTGTTTCTATTGGCGTCATTATCACCATGAATTGAAGCTATAAAAAAAAATGTTTCTTGTACAAAATGAGGAGGTTTTAAAGATTTGAAAGACTTGAAATGATTAAAGAAGAAAGGGACTACGATATTATACGCGTGTAATGTTTTTTTTAATAAAATTTTCGGGTAACTGCATTTTCTTATAAATGGCTGGCCTAGTTCAATTTTTTATTGATGTTTGTTTAAAAATACAACTACCTATTGCCATCCAAATCAGTGCAAAAACAAGCCACGCAATGCCGTTTGCAATACATAAGCAAAGTAAAATCCATCGCCAACGGGTATTTATTAAAGTATTTTCCAAATCTTTGGCGAATCTGATATTTTTGTTGGGAATATGCTGATAAGAAACGTTAAACTTGCCATTTTTTCCCATACCACGACCGATCCCATGTTGATATGATCTTAAACGATTGCTAATCAAAAAAAGATGTAACAATATAAGCGGTTATTTTAAAAGGGTCGTTTAAATTTTTAATAATTTTGTTTCAGCGATTTATGGGTCCTTGTTAGATAAAGTTTTTATGTACTTTTTCAATGCTTAATAGTTAAAAAAAAAAAAATTAGGTACATTGTGGCAAAGTCACAATTAAGAACAAATTAAAAAATAATAACATAAAAACACTGGCATTTTTTTTTATGTAGAAGTAGAAAGTATTATATACGAGTATAAAAAATAATTTTCTCTCCTAAAAAGACTGCGTTTATATATCAATTTTTGTAACATTTACGTATTAAAAAGTTCTTTTCTGAGCCTGTTCTTGCTTTACATTTTATTCACGAAACCTGAGGGAATCGAGAATTCGCAAATTTTTTTTGTCTAATTTTTCGCGACATTTGTAAAAGTATGTAAAACTGTTCTTTTTCAGCGCCTCGTAACAAAATCGTTTAATACTTAATAAAGATTTTTTTTTATAAGCGCATAAGTCATTTTATTTAGCAATCTTGCGATTTCTTAAATAATTGAAAATATGTCAAAAGGCAAATCATTAATTAAAAAGCTTTTTGTTGATAATTTGAATCAATGCTTGAACATAGTCTTCAGCAAATTAATAATGTGTTTTTAAAAATAGTTAAATTCTTAAAAATTGTTTCGTAATAGTAAACTAATCATAGTTTAAAATAAAATCTATTTTTTATTTTTTTATTTCATACCTTTTATCACCAGTTCTTCTTCTGAAAATCATCGGAAATTTCGCATCAACCGTTAACTTACTATTTTCATCATCTTCATAAATAGGCATAATACCTTCGTGTGTATGAACTCTTCTCATCAAATTTCCACTTCCAGAATTAACGGGATGTAAAATCAGTTTACTCAATCTTCTATCAAAACTATACTAATTTTAACACAATCTTGTTTCTCCCACTCGCAAATATTTACAATCCTCTTTATATTTATATGCCGTAAATAATATAAAAAACACTTTTCTTTAAGAGAATTTGTATTAAAAATTGTTCGAAACAATTAGATACATCACTTCGATTCCAAGCAAAGAATAAAATTCAATTTTCTTAGAAAAACGTCCTATTCACTAAAATAAATTTACTGCACAATTTTTTTATATTGAAAATGTTAAATGTGAATGTTACAATCACAAATGGATGCTCAAACACAATATTTGTGTGTAAGTTATTTAACACTTTACTAATATAAATTTAAAACTCTTATCATTGTTCATGCATATGTATAGATAATCTTATCAACATTTTTCCTTCGCATTCTACAATTGAAGGCTTACTTCATTGTTTTCGATGTCTGTGTTAAACCGATATTGTTCGTAGTTATAATTAAAATTTAGCATAATTTTACCGACTTCAAACAAAATATCATATACCAAAATTGCGCAATAAGTTTGTATAAATGTTTTTTGAATTATTTACTTTTATTAACTAACCACTGAATGCGACAAAATAATCGCGAAGAATCGTTGGTATTTCCTACATATTTGTTTCATTTAAAACTTTTTTCCCCGCTCGTTTTTCGTCAATTATATTGTGATCTACGAAATTCTGCAGGCTGGAAATTAGCAGCTCAACATCCAAAGCGGTTGAATCTTTGCTTCGACGTCTATCTGTGCTAGAAGCGGCATTATCGGCTCTGATCGCGAGCGGTTGTTGCGAACCGCTTGACGTACGCTCTTTAATCTGTTGTACGTATTCGTATACTTCAATCGGTAACGGGGAATCTCTCGAACTTTCGCAGATATCCTCCACCGGATCGGGACTTTGATCGATCGCAATTATTGGAATAACATCTGCGATACATTTCGTAAATCAATTTTTACAATCACGCTTAATTAATCGATATAATTTACATTCTTCAACTTACGATTGCACATATTGGGCCCCATATCCGAGATCACCTCGGACAATAATTGCGCACTGCACAACGGTATCACAACTTCTTCAGTTTTCTGGAACATGTCGTGGTTCACGATGTACGTATTTTCAGCTTTGCTGAAAGACACGCAGGACTTGAATTTATGGCCCCACTTGACCTCCGTACTCAAATACGATGTCTTCGACTTGGAACATTGTCCGGTGTGCACCGATGTGCCTTGCAGAGTGACAATGAACTCAAACCTATTAAAAGAACGTTGTCAATTAGTTGAGAAGATTAATGGACGAGGATGTAACGGAAATAATTATTGTAGTCGTTTAAAATATATATAAGAATGACGTCTTCGTGTACATTTTTCCAAATACATTGTAAGAAATTTTATTTTCTATAAATCTTATAGCAATAGAAAGAAAAATAGAAAATGCATTTTTTCTCAGTTAAACAGAGGAAAATGTATTTTCAACAAAAACGTTTGAGCTTACATTTTGGACCCAACTAAATCCTTTGCAGATAG
The DNA here is from genome assembly GCA_947310635.1 of Leptodirus hochenwartii. Taxonomy (NCBI): domain Eukaryota; kingdom Metazoa; phylum Arthropoda; class Insecta; order Coleoptera; family Leiodidae; genus Leptodirus; species Leptodirus hochenwartii. The sequence goes on from OX371182.1 coordinate 12,601,391, forward strand.
ATTAAAAAATGGGCTATTGTGTGTAATTTTATGCACAATCTCCAGCGGCCATAATAATACACCCTGCGGTTCTAAATGTAAAGCTTTTAGTAGCGGCTCATTGGGCTCAGAACGGCTCTGTACTAGATACGCATTAATCGTTGTACCGACCTGATATCTGCCAGTTATATCTCTCACACGAAAAATCAGACAAAGGACACCGTCTCGTAGACAAATCTGAAAGCAGCGTTTATTATTTTCTGGATAATCATTTTAGTTTTTTTAATTTAATTATTGTGACGCGTAAATTTGTGTACATTTCAATTTAGCTGTTATAAACATTTATTACTGCTTTTGTTGTATACCTTGTTCACTTCGCTTGATTTATCCGCGCCTTTTGTAATTCATTTTATTTATTAGGACAATTTATATTACCCGAGGGTGAAATTTTATCTATTTTATCAGTTATACGCAATCTGCAGCAAACACTATACACTAAAGTGTTTAATTGATTTATTTGCAGTTTTCGAACAGAGCGCAAAATATTACCCCGCTCTTATTGATATTTATGTCGATAGTTGAAAACTATACCGCGTGTAATATATGCCGAATTCTTTGCGAAGGTACGTTCTGAATTTTAATGTACATTTATCGATAGTCCCTTTAAAAAGTTTCTTTGTAAAATTAATAATAACGACACGAAAATTTGGTTTTTTCTGTAAAATTGTTGCACGTGGAAAAAGTCACCACGTTTGTCGAGCGATATGAAAATGCAGACAATAACAGATTTTAATTTTTTCATGAATACATTTGTGTTTTCTGGTCAATGTTCCTGTCTTCGGTGTAGCTAAGAATGCACTATACTTACAACAGCACTTTTACTGAAGATACTGGTCGATCGTGGCATATTATTATTAGCGAGTTTCATGTAAGCGATACTTAACATGCCGCCACAAATAGCGGAACTGCATATCAGCTGACAGCAAATGACAAAAACTGCTTCGGGACAATAATGGCGTATGAAGCGACTTCCGTAACCGATAGTCTGCTGCGTCTCGATGCTGAACATCAAATAACCACCAAAGGTGATAATACCTGCATATGAATTTTCGTCGTTCAATATTTATTAAATACTTCTGATTTGGAAATGCACAAGTCCTGCAAGCGCAGGACAATACAGCAGCTGATTAAAAAGATCAATTTTAGGCAGTTAGGATTACTATTATTAATCGGGTACAAGGAAAGTTAAGAGTTCGTACGTTATCGAATGATGAGGACTTATTATTTCTCATCTACACAGCTTTTATTTCTTGTATTAACAAATAATTTTGTTCATTCTTTTAACCGCCACAGTCTAAATGGACAGTCATAATCGATGTTTCTCTAAATACCTATGAATATACAAAAGTTTCACCGACGTTTAAAAATGTTTCTTTCGTCAAAACATTTCAATCTATCAAATATAAATCGTCAACAATTTTGAATAGTTTTCATTTTATTATTTCACAATAATCAAGGGAACAAATGTGATGCTACAAGAACCTGATGATGATTGGTTAGGTTGATAAATTGTAAATGTGTAGACATACTACAAAAGCATTTTGAAGTAGGAGATTGACATGTTTGCGTTGTCTAACCAATTTCTGTTCTTCAATCAAAGAGTATATATTTATTCGACATCTAACGTAATTCTTTACCGCCAAAGCATGTAGGACTCTTATCTGGATCCAATTGTGCATCACCATTGGCAATAGCGATAACCATGTAAAGGATGGCGAAGAGAAACCAGCATCCGAAATAGCAGGACGATAGGATGAACAAGGTCCACCGCCATCTGCTATTAACTATTGTATTAACAAGGTCCTGGCCGTACTTGCGACGTGTTTGCCATCCTTCTGCTACCGTGGCTAGAAGAGATTTGCCATTCTTTCGGACTAAGCGACGACGACCTCGATGGACGGTACCTCGGTTCACACTGCCCGCACCCCTATGAAAATCGGTTTTTTTTTTTATATCGCAAAATCACGTTTAAAATTGTCTGTTTCTAATGAGCAGTAATAAAATTAAAATCTAATTATGAACCTTTTCAGTTTGTTGTACATTAATCAGCCTGAATCAGTATTTTATGAAATTATATGTAGTATTTACTTGCATATAACATAAAAATCCAAACTAAAGAATTCATCAAAAAGTTTATCTAATATCCTACAAAAACAGAAATTGAATTGAATATTATGGCATATTTTTAAAGTGACCCTATTTTGCGAGAGACAAATTCACTAAAAAAAAAATTTTATGTGGGGCGAAGAAGGTGAATTAATTGTAAAAACAAATATATTAGAAACTGGAAAAAAAATTACTTTATTAATCTTTACCATATAAATAATTTTCCTTGTTTTTGATACGCATATTTCTCACTTGGTGAATTTTCCTCGCACGATTCGAATTATTAATAAAGCAACTTTTGGCACGAATTTGTTCAATATTATTTTACATTTTACTGTTTTTATATTGAACAAGTTGCACATTTAGAATCCTCGGGTCATTTCCCATTACAAAATGTCCCATTCAATCATTTTTTCACGTTTAATAAAAATTCATAATCTTAGCATGGACAAGTCCATATAAAAATGTTTCTAAATGCTGACTTTGAAATTGAACAGGCAATTAACATCGCGTATTAATTTACAGTTGCTGATCGTGTTGGTATCGCCATCTACATATTTTAATATTAGATGTGTGTGCGACAACGACGATAAACACACACACAGATTACACACTAATTATTCTCGACGAACGCGACGAGGAATTCAACTCTAACTACATGGTTACGTCAATGCAATCCCATCTTTGCACATGCTATTTTATATGGGCAGTTTCAATGGCACCTTGAACGGTAAGTTGAAGCGAGGAATATAAACTCGAAAAAGTTGATTGCGTTGGTTGAAGCGAGACTTTCGCCGTTTTCTGAGAAAGTTCTCGCTCTAGTGGAGTATTCGTTATCAAGAAACGCGTTTTTATTATCAGAATTTTATCTATACACTAGTACACCTACTGCCAAGAATATGGCAAATCAAACATAAATGTATAGTTTAAAAACTAAAAAAAGAAAATACAATTATTGAGCGATTGATAGCGATGACGCTATTGTGTATTTATTTTGTAATTCATAAACCCAACATAATTTGCTATAAATTATTTGACAAAAATCAAAATAAAATATTTAAAAAATTTAAATGTAAGAAATGTGTGTAAAAAATAATTATTTATATATATATAGCATCGCCAGGTATCGCCTAGAATAATTTTAAGTCAGACACTTTAAGCTACAATTATTGACTATTTCTTTGACTCGATTGTACATGGCCGCTATGCCTTCGACTAAAATATACAAGTCTATATGAATGTAGAGGAAAATTAGTCATTCTTATTTTTCAATTTCCGACCAAATTAGTTAGTTAAAGAGTCCGCAATCATAAAGATTGGTTGGAAACAGCACGCCATGCCGATCTATCCTGAGCCAATCCCTTCATCTCCCTATAGCTATTCATCTCAACGTCTTCAACTATATGACTCACATACTCCAATTTAGGCCTACCTACCCCTCTCTTTCCCTCCACTCTACCTTCTATGATCAATTGCATAATCCCCCCATGCCTAAGGATATGCCCTACTAATCTGTCTCTCCTACGCTGTAACACTCTCCAAATACTTCTCTTCTCCCCTACTAACTCTAGTACAGCTTCATTTGTTACTTTATCTTCCCAACCAATCCTCATCATCCTCCTATAACACCACATTTCGAATGCTTGTAATCTACACTTCTCTTCCTTTCCTATAGTCCACGCCTCACACCCGTACAGTGCTACACTCCAAACATATACCTTCAGTAATCTTTTTCTAATACCCAAGTCAATATTTGATGTTAAAATCTGTTCTTTTTCTACGAATGCCTTCCTACCCTGTGCTATCCTACACTTTATATCCACCTTGCTTCGATTATCTTTTGTGATTCTACTGCCTAAATAACAAAAATCTGACACTTCTTCGATTCTATTATCTCCTATTGTGATCCTCATTTTTCTACTGCATTCCTTTTTGTCACACCTCATCACTTTAGTTTTACCTATATATTTACCGACCAAATTATCTAATATATTTAAATTTTGAAAAAAATGGGCAAATATAGACATAATCGCTTTAATTAACACCAAAATCATTGAAATCTGTGCAGCCGTTCCGCAGAATTTAGTTTATACGGGTAAATGGTAAACTTTTGTAGTAAGCTTGGAAATAATGATTTTTATCTTTAAGCGGGACAAATTAACGAAAATCGGGATTGTCCCGCTAAAAGCGGGACGTTTTATTGTTTTTATATTGAACAAGTTGCACATTTAGAATCCTCGGGTCATTTCCCCTTAGAAAATGTCCCATTCAATCATTTTATCACGTTTTATTTTTTTGTCGTTGATTTTTTTTCTAGTCGACTATTTGTTATCAACAAATCCTATACGCGTGTTTATTAACAGAATTTTATCTAAACACCTGCTGGCTAAATATGGCAAATATAATATTTATACGAGACTTATTTATTTTATCCCTGTTATTTTAATATGAGCGATGACTTTATCAAAATATATCTATTATGTTTTCATGGAGAATATAAATTTATAGACCGCTTAATCCTCGTAGGTAGTTAGAAGAGTGCCAATATTTTAGAGTTCGTAAAGTTTCTCACCTAGTAGTTGTTATTCTGGTATTATCCTGTCTGGAGTTGTAAACTAAATGAACATTTGCCACTTTCCCAGATATTATATAATTCTTTAACACTTCTTGTTCTTGATCCTTCTCTATACTAAACAAATTATCTACGAGCCACACCATTTTTTCAACTGAACTTTTAATTCACGCTTCTACTATTTATATTTTAAAATTATTAACATCGTAATATCGAAACTAAGCAATAATTTACACCGTAGCAAACCTTTAAGTAATTAACATCGATTTACAATATTTGTTCTTGTAATTCGCTTATATTTGCATTTATATTATTGTTCCAAACTAAGAGAAGTTTTATTTATAACATTCAACTTGGAACGATTAAAGGCATTGGCTATAAAATTCTGTAACTTATCGTTTCGCAAGAAAACGATAAGATTAGAATTGAATGTAAATAAAACTTCCTACAGCTGATTTCTATAATTACTATTTGTATAACAACGTTGTTATTTATCAGTTTGGAGCAAATTATGGAACATTTAAATATTTTTCATCACCTGCAAGTGTCAACTTGTAATCCAACACCGTCATATTCTAAGCTAGATTTTACATTTTCCTATAAAAGAAATATTATTTATTTATGAAAGTTATGATTTCTTTTCTGCATGTTATTGAAAATTTAAAAATATATATAATATGCCGTTCAAAAGCCTCATCCTTTAGGAACATGCTCTAAAAATATTGTACGAAAATAATCAAAATTATGGAAATTCTAGACACATTGCAGAACCTCTGCTTTTCGATTGCAAGGGTTTACTAACCTTAGCTCAACTATTAAACAAAAGCAAATTAAAGTACAAAATTTTTACTTATTTTAGACAAGATGTCTAGCTATGGAATGGTTAAATTTTTTTCTAATTTTTTCTACTAGCTTCCTGGGTAAAACAACGTCTGAAAAATCGTCTTTTTTTTTAAGTTACTAATTTTTTTCGACATGTTATCTAAAATTTTAAATTTTTAAATATATACAGTTCAAAAGCCCCATCCTTTGGGAACATTCTCTAAAAATATTATACGAAAATAATCAAAATTGTGGAAATGCTAGACACACTGCTTTTCGCTGGCCTGAATGTTGAGCCTAAAATTTTCGAAAAATTCATTTTTAACTTATGATATTCTAGATCAAGTTTGCTTATCAGTTGCCATCTATAATTCCTTTGTTTCTTATCATATTTCGTCTTTTATTGTATCTCATATTTACAGAATTTTCAAACTTACTTTAAAGCTTCTGAATATAATCATAGAATAAATTCAATCGAGTATACATTTGCAAAGTTATATTTAATTGCAGATATCCTCTTCAATGTTACCCCTGGGGTAAGCCACCAGATTGACTCAACCATCCTCAAACGCCCGAAACTATTTGACCTCATCGAAAATAAACTCTATTTCAAATATTAAACACAACATTGCAGCGTTACATTCAATAATCCTTCATCTTGTTGTACTCCAGGATAATTTTGATATCCTTTAGGAAGCGCTATATAAATAGGGATTTTCTCCAGTACCGAGTACGTAATAGTTATACGAGATAGACAGGGTTCTACAGCGTTAGAATAATGTGCCCTGGCTGAAGAAGGAACGGTGTAGAGTTGCTCGTTCTATTCCTGTCGTTGTTAGTCCTTAGGGACTCCGATAACTGATTTATTTTACACTTATAGTTAGCTGGAAGGTAAACTTCCAGTTTCCGTTATGATCCAGTCCTCATCTCAAGCCAATAGAATATACAGAGTGTACTACAAAAATATTAAAAAATTAATACGGAACCATGAATGTTTTAATTTCGAATCTGAAGAAAATCCTACAATTACAGGCTTTAATCGATACTTAAGTAGTGACCATTTTTCTTATGACCGATTCGTTCATATGTAATTTTCCGATACGTCCCTTCCGATCATAAATTCGCATCTTGAGTATTATAAATACGTTTTAATGGTTCCGGCAAACTTAATAACGTTTATGAATTTTGGAGAATGCATCTAACTCAATGTTGTCTGCAAACTTTTGTTGAAACAGTGGCGTGGGTAGCAAGGCAATTTAAAAGTCTTTTCACCAGAATTTTATTTAAAATTACGAAGAGAAATCGATTTATGCAGTGCATGCCAAAAAACAGAAATTATTAAAAAAACAACATTGTTTACAAAATCCTTACGCCACTGATTCAAAAAGTATATTGCATAACTGTATATTTAACAACTAATTATAAAGTTGGAGAACCGCTAATACATGTTTTTATTTGTTGTTTATTATAACATTGGTTTTGAGGAAAATTAATACTTCATTGAAACTTTGTTTACCCAAAAATTTACATTTACAAAGGAGATTATGTATCTATACTATAAAAGTGAACCAAACATTTTCCAAGCTTGTTTCACTAAACCACCCTTCAAATTTCCGCTAAGCCTCAATTATTTAAGTACTACCGTCGTATTGCTCAAGATCAATTCTTTCATATTATCTTCATACTTAATAATAACTCAATCGTAAACACACAATCTTTTGTAATTTACTTCTTGCTCTTACCTATTCGATCTCCTGACACTACTCTGGCGACTATAAGTAATCGGATAACTGGCGCCCCCAATCCCACCCGCATTTGTGGGCGCCAATACACTACCACCACTTAATGCATTTGCAGTAGCGGACACTTTCCTATTCGAGGGCACACTGACGCTACTAACAGGCACGCGGACACGCTTGGTGCCCTGGCCGGTTGAAGGGTGAGCGCCCCGATCGCCCACGGTGACACTTGACGCCGATAGCACTTGTTCCCGAAGCATCGTCGCTTCCTCTTCGTCCGATGAGGACACATAGTCCGATGAGCGGGCATTGAGACGAAACAGTTTGCGGGCGTTCGTGTAAAAAGCCACGATTAAAACAAATTGGACGATAATATTATCGTCGACTTAATGAGCGTTGTTACTTTTTTAAGCAAGCGTAGAAATTTTATTTTAATTTGATCACGTGTTTTTTCGTGACAACGGTATATGCTTTATTCCCATTTTTAACAAGAGTTAAGTTAAATCAACTGTTCGATTGCCAAACTTGAATTATGTTTATTTGGTGGCGCTATTACACAATTTAAATAATTTAACAGTCGTAGCTATTTAAATTTAAACCAACCGAAACCAATTTAAGATCACACTAAAAATCGTAACGAAACACCACGAGCTATTTTTGACAATAATTTTACACTTACTCATAAAAAAATATCACCGGCAAAATAAACAACGTATTATTTAGATAATGATAAAGCACAGACTGACAAAAATTTTATTATACTTTTACGCGTGTGTTTTCTACAAAACTAAACGACGTTCATCTAAATAACTTTTTGATGTTTTCTACTGAATTTTTATTATTTCATTTTGTTAATTATAAAATTATCATCTCGTACTATATTATTCGCTTTTACATTCGTTCAAACGTTATTTTGCAATAAATGGAAATAAATCACCAGAGAACAGGTTCGTGAATTCAATTATTAAAATTGCTTTGCGTAACAATATGCGGAAAATGAGAACATATGTAGGAAGGGATTTATAATGCAGGTAAGTAATATAACAAGAGCATCATGGTTTCCACATATAAATACTCTTACGTAATATAAACAATGTTTATGAATATGAACCGCTTGCAGAGGCGTATTGAGCAAATGCGTCAATAGATAATAAATGGTATTACGGTGTACCATCCACTCAGACCATTAAAATGTTAGTTAAAGAGTCCGCAATCCTAAAGATTGGTTCGGAAACAGCACGCCATGCCGATCTATCCTGAGCTAATCCCTTCATCTCCCTATAGCTATTCATCTCAACGTCTTCAACTATCTGACTCACATACTCCAATCTAGGCCTACCTACCCCTCTCTTTCCCTCCACTCTACCTTCTATGATCAATTGCATAATCCCCCCATGCCTAAGAATATGCCCTACTAATCTGTCTCTCCTACGCTGTAACACTCTCCAAATACTTCTCTTCTCCCCTACTAACTCTAGTACAGCTTCATTTGTTACTTTATCTTCCCAACCAATCCTCATCATCCTCCTATAACACCACATTTCGAATGCTTGTAATCTACGCTTCTCTTCCTTTCCTATAGTCCACGCCTCACACCCGTACAGTGCTACACTCCAAACATATACCTTCAGTAATCTTTTTCTAATACCCAAGTCAATATTTGATCTTAAAATCTGTTCTTTTTCTACGAATGCCTTCCTACCCTGTGCTATCCTACACTTTATATCTACCTTGCTTCGATTATCTTTTGTGATTCTACTGCCTAAATAACAAAAATCTGACACTTCTTCGATTCTATTATCTCCTATTGTGATCCTCATTTTTCTACTGCATTCCTTTTTGTCACAGCTCATCACTTTAGTTTTACCTATATTCATTTTCATGTTAAAATCGCTAGTCAATACTGCCTGCATACCATTCAATACCCTTTCTAAATTCTTTTCGCTTTCTTCCAATATAGCTATATCGTCGGCGAATCTCAACATATATATTTTCTCTCCCTGTACATTCACACCTACACTATACTCTTCTTTTACTTTGTTTATTGCATCTTCTATATATAGATTAAATAATAACGGTGAAAGTGTACATCCCTGCCGAACTCCCTTCCCTATTTTTCTACCTCCTCTTCCCCCTCAATTCTAACTAAGGCAGTTTGGTGTTTATATAAATTAAAAATTATTCTCCTATCCTTATAATCTATACCCGTTTCTTTTAAAATTCTAAACATTATGTCCCAATCTACATTATCAAATGCCTTTTCTAAATCTACAAAAGCTATGCAAGTTACCTTTCCTACCCTCTTTCTTTTTTCTACTACCGTTCTTAGTGCTAGAATCGCCTCCCTCGACCCTCTGTTTTTCCTAAAACCAAACTGATCTTCTCCTAGCCTTTTAATGTTAAATGTTAAAAGTCACAAAATTCATGTATCTGTAGGACCACAATTTACCTTTAAGATAGCCATTAAATTTTACTGTTGCAATATCTTTATCATTCTTTTGGCATCTTTTAAGTATATTAGACATTAGATATTTGAAAATTTTATAAAACTTGTATCCTAGTAGCAGCTATAAAGAAATGGTTTGGTATTAAAAATACACATCAAAATGTTAGAGACAAAAACATTAACTTTGAGATTATTTCTTTCTGAGTGTCAATTGGCTACTATTGGAATAAAAGAGAATATATTAATTCTTTGGATTGATATAACTTTTGTATTTCGATATCAAAGTATGCGGTGTGGAATGATTGGTTTAATTTTTAATTTTATATATTTTAAGTTGTGTTGTAATTAGCTATATTATGCCTATGACATAACTTATGTAATAATAAATAATAAAAAATGTATGAGGAATAGTAGCTTCCTTCTTCGACTCTGACCTTTTCCAATTGTCTTTATTATATTTGCTGATTATGAACTAAATTACTAACAAAATCATTATAATTATATGTAAGATTTACTTGCTTGTAACATAAAAATCTTAAGTAAAAAAAATCATCAAACATTTTATCTAATATACGACAAAAATCGAAATTTAATAAAATATTATGGCTTATTTTTAAAGTGACCATATTTCGTAAGAGACGCTCAAATTTTTTTTATATATGTGGTGGGGTATATTGTAAAAACTAATATATTAGGAACTACAAAAAAATATTCTTTATCAATCTTTGCCATATAAATCATGTTCATTGTTTTTGATTTTGACTTAGTAGATTTTCTTCAAACGATGCGGATTATTAATTAAATTTTCATGCAACTTTCGTTCAAAATTATTTTACATTCAATATATTTTATTTTAAAATATTATATATATTTATATATTTTGGGTGATATTCTATATTATAATATATTTTATGGTTTTTATATTTTACAAGATTTAAAATCCTCAGATTATTTCCCATTAGAAAATGTCCCATTCAATCTAATTATGAACCTTTTCAGTTTGGTGTGCATTAATCAGCTTGTATACAACGATTCCGTATTTTATGATATTATAATCATAAAATTATATGTAGTATTTACTTGCATATAACATAAAAATCCAAACTAAAGAATTCATCAAAAATTTTATCTAATATCCTACAAAAACAGAAATTGAATTGAATATTATGGCATATTTTTAAAGTGACCATATTTTGCGAGAGACAAATTCACTAAAAAAAAAATTTTATGTGGGGCGAAGAAGGTAAATTAATTGTAAAAACGAATATATTAGAAAATGGAAAAAAAATTACTTTATTAATCTTTGCCATATAAATAATTTTCCTTGTTTTTGATACGCATATTTCTCACTTGGTGAATTTTCCTCCCACGATTCGAATTATTAATAAAGCAACTTTTGGCACGAATTTGTTCAATATTATTTTACATTTTACTGTTTTTATATTGAACAAGTTGCACATTTAGAATCCTCGGGTCATTTCCCATTAGAAAATGTCCCATTCAATCATTTTTTCACGTTTAATAAAAATTTATAATCTTAGCATGGACAAGTCCAAATAAAAATGTTTCTAAATGCTGACTTTGAAATTGAACAGGCAATTAACATCGCGTATTAATTTACAGTTGCTGATCGTGTTGGTATCGCCATCTACATATTTTAATATTAGATGTGTGTGCGACAACGACGATAAACACACACACAGATTACACACTATTTATTCTCGACAAACGCGGCGAGAAATTCAACTCTAACTACATGGTTAGGTGAATGCAATCCCATCTTTGCACATGCTATTTTATATGGGCAGTTTCAATGGCACCTTGAACGGTAAGTTGAAGCGAGGTATATAAACTCGAAAAAGTTGATTGCGTTGGTTGAAGCGAGACTTTCGCCGTTTTCTGAGAAAGTTCTCGCTCTAGTCGAGTATTCGTTATCAAGAAACGCGTTTTTATTATCAGAATTTTATCTATACACTAGTACACCTACTGCCAAGAATATGGCAAATCAAACATAAATGTATAGTTTAAAAACTAAAAAAAGAAAATACAATTATTGAGCGATTGATAGCGACGACACTATTGTGTATTTATTTTGTAATTCATAAACCCAACATAATTTGCTATAAAATATTTAACAAAAATCAAAATAAAATATTTAAAAAATTTAAATGTAAGAAATGTGTGTAAAAAATAATTATTTATATATATATAGCATCGCCAGGTATCGCCTAGAATAATTTTAAGTCAGACACTTTAAGCTACAATTATTGACTATTTCTTTGACTCGATTGTACATGGCCGCTATGCCTTCGACTGAAATATACAAGTCTATATGAATGTAGAGGAAAATTAGTCATTCTTATTTTTCAATTTCCGACCAAATTATCTAATATACTTAAATTTTGAACAAAATGGGCAAAAATAGACATAATCGCTCTAATATAACACCAAAATCATTGAAATCTATCCAGCCGTTTCCGCAGAATTTTGTTTATACGGGTAAATGGTAAACTTTTGTAGAAAGCATGGAAATAATGATTTTTATCTTTAAGCGGAACAAATGACCGAAAATCGGGATTGTCCCGCTAAAAGCGGGACGTATGGTCACTTTACTTATTTTAGTTTTTAATTTTATCCCAATAAAATTTTATATAAAATAAAATAAACTAAAATCTGTTAGGTAACCGTAATATATTTCTTAATTCTCAATTTAAACACAGAGGCCTAAGCCTTTCTCAAACTGTTGTCATCTTTCTTGTGTTCGTATATTAATTTATATATACGACCCTTTTTTGCAACATGCACTTTTCCAAAATTAATAACAATTAATTGCATGGAACGTTATCCTTTCGTAATCAATAATTCTTCGTCGAAAGATGTGATAAATTCACATATTTATTTTCGTGGAGGGCACTTCAATCTCTCTCTCCCTCTGCTAGAGCAAACTGATATAAATGATGTGCACTATACATTATATCTATAAAAATATTCTTCATATATGAATTATGGATGTTTCAGAATGAATCTAGTGAAACGAGTGATCGAGCCCCTAAGAAATCAACGATATATATCGGAATACATCCGCCTCCGGACATGATGAAATATTCCACCAGTTTATTATTTCCACTAACGGCCAAATCATTGAACATGTTTATTTTAGAATAGATGTTGAATGTATCGATCAATATATTTCGAAGCATATTTTCCCTTTTTCCACCATATTTTTCATATAAACTGAGTGGATTTTCAACGAAAGAATCTTCCATATTGTAAGATGATAAACCCTTTTAAGTGAACCTTCTCATTTAATACGTTAATAAGCGCAACAAATTCTTGATTCATATAATAAAAATTACCATTTTAAAGTACAAAGAAAAACCAGTATAACAACTATTAAAAACAAATATTTTCATAGCTTGAAACAAACGAAGACAACAATAAAGTCGTCTTTTGAAAATATCTCGCGAAGGTGAATGACTTCTTTTTTGCTCCTCCTTCTGGCTTGATCATCGAGTTAATATCTCGCAGTGAAATTATTAATTTGATTACTCTAGCGGGTTTGATTATTATCAAAGCGGTTTATTATAATTCGCGAACTAGACAATCAATTCACTGAACATTGACGACATGTGAAATAGAACAACAGTATTCGCCATTGAAGCGAATTAATACACCACTCCAATTTATTGGAGAGGATTATAATCGAAACTGAACGCAATAATTCAGCTTAAGTTCAAATCGAGATGTGTGGGTGATTTCTAAAACGCATTAACGTCTTGCGCTGCAAGCTGAATTGTTTAAACATCCGCTCTAGAGCATTTACTTGATATACTTTTGTTAGATACTTAGTACAGTATGACCAAATTAAGGCTATATGATAATTATTAAATGCGGAATTTAAAATTTCAATTTTTAATGTACCTTTAAAATTCAAATAATTATTTGTGAATTAATACAATTGTTCGTACTAAGAAAGAATCTTTTTAAGTCGTCAGTATATATGGTTGAATTTCATAATTATGTTCTTTTACTTTAAATTATGTGTTGTGTACTGATACAAGTAATAATAGCATTAACACACATGATTGCTCTGAAGAGGAACTATTATATGATTCACATGAATGGATAATTGTTGGTACCTACAAAGGATAATTCAAATTTAATTTGATTCCTATCGCAGAGATGCCAAACAAATATTTCTAATCTACCTTGCGACCGCGTTTTGGTTTCATAATTATTTAAATACTAAAAAAATTAGGCATTATATTCAACTACCTTCCTTTTTTTTTCATTTACAACACAAATATAAACGAATACAAATTAGACGTCTATGAGGCAAAATAATACGCTCTTCACTAGCACCTGTAAAAACATACTTGCATGAAGTAATTATGGCTTTTATCCAAATGTCTTAATTGGATTAATGTGCGTGACTTCTCATTTCGCAAAATATATTATTCACCAGTCATACATTAAATTGATAATAAATAAGATGGTACAGATGTAAAAATATGGGGCAATAAAAAAAAGTGCGTAATAAAAATATAATATAATTAAATAACTAAAGTTAAAATGGAGGTAGGTGTGTAACCGATACATAAATAAATTGGGCGACATAAAGATGAGTAAAATGTGAATACAATATAATATTAATGCATTCTAATATCATTAGAGGCATTCAGTTCGTTTATTTTGAATGATGATATAAAATATAATTATGAAATCAATTAATACGAATTTTGTATAAGTACAAGTTGTGGCAACATATTAAGATATGATAAATTGCAACGATAAATAACATTACATTAAATACTGTCGCGGTTGTCCAAAACTAAGCCGTAATAAATTTATTAAGAATCGATATATTATATTAGGGAGTAGATGTTATAGAAAACAACAATAGATTGTTTAGAAAATTTAACATTCATAACTACAATTTGTAAAATAGTTGCGGAAAATGATAGAATTTTATGACTTTGTACTTATATATATCTTGAATTTCGTATTTTTTAATCTATTAAATAAAATTAAACTAAATTCAATAAAAGACCGCATAACATTTATAAATAACTGTATATATTATAACTTCATAGAAACTCTTTTCCATTGAACTTACAAGATAACGTTGAGGATATGTTAGCTGAATTCCAATATGATTAACATATTCCAATACGAAATCAGTTTTGGACAACCAATAATTAATCGCACGGTAATACTTTTCTCTCTTAAATTACATATTGCAGATACAACATTCAATGTCATCGCATTTTCTTTTTATTATAATCCACTACCAACGTATTAAACACTACGTGTCTCTTCCAATAGCGAGAGTAATTAAAAAACACGAAGATCTTATTAATTCAGCAACTCAGCAAAACCTGTCTTTTTCGTTTTATTAGTAGATTATTATTTTAAAAATTATCACTACGGTGTTAAATATTAATATAGAATATCACCCAAATACCATAACAAGCATTAAGTAGCTAGATGTACATTTCAAGCGCTATGCCCCCATCTTCAGTAGCACAAGATAAAACTAAATAAAATACCTGTCACGAATCGTGATTGATATACTATTGAAGATGGGGGCATAGCCCTTGAAATGTACATCTAGCTACTTAATGCTTGTTACGGTATTTGGGTGATATTCTATATTAGTAGATTATTACATATAATATCAATTTGATGTCTGATAATAAGGTAACCGTCTGCACCTTCCTCGGTCTGCTCGTTTTTAGCTTTTCTCCTGCTGTTCTTGGACGCTAAAGAAATCATCGTCGAAAGGATCGTCTTCCCTGGCGAATATATTCACCGATTCCGATTTTTTGATATTGTTATCACCGTCACATCTAATATTATTACTGAATCTTTGCGACAAACGTTTATTTCTCGTCGATTCTGTACGGTTAAAATCATTCGTGGCGAACGAATCGTCATCTTCCATACTATATTCTTCTTGAATACTTGAAATACCTGCAAAAAAGAACACGAGACCATTAAAACTGCAACAATTAAACGATATTACCTTGTGGTTCATCGTCCTTTCGTTCTGCACTCGGTGAAAAGTCATCTTCAAACAGCGACTTCTGTTGCTTGAGACTTGCATTTCCGCGAAACGATGATTTTCCGCCACTTCCGTTACTGTCCTTCATCAGACCGGACTTTAACTTGGCATCTTTATTAAACTGATTACGTTGACGTCGAGAAAATTCTATCGACGGTTCAAACTGGTTCGCCGAAGACAAGGATGCAGACTTGATTGGTTTTGATTCGGAAGAATAATATACGGAACGGGAACTCGTCGATTTACTTGGCCTGAAAAAATAGCTATTATGGCAACGACTTCTTTCGTTAGTAACACTTTAAATTGAACCGTATCGTGGGTGATTCTGCCTCGGACGTCTCAAATTCGGCGTCGAAATGAAACCGTTGCTGAATATTTACTACAGGACTATCACTTTCCGATGGCACAAAATCATTTTCAAACAAAGACGCTTGAGATCGTGCGCTTTTTCGCGGAAAAGTATTCATTTCGTCGCTCTTAGGACTTTCTTTTGATTTTTTTCTACCTACAATCAATCCATTTTCTAGCTCTCGCGTCTTAACGTCTCGCATAATCTTACCTGGCATACATTTGCCATCTTTAGAACTTCCATCTACACCCTTCTTGTTTAAATCCGGTATAAAATCCGACTCGAATTGAGACGGAGGCCCTTTACTGTGATGGTGCGGTTTCGCTCTTCGCATGGACATTGTGTTTAACTCTGTTTTGTGTCTGCTGTGATTCGGTTCGCTGTATTGAGAGTCTCTACTCTTCGAACGGCGACTGTTCTTGTAACGACGATCTCTTTCCCCATCACTACCGCCTAATATACAAACACACACACACACACACACAACCAAAGCCAAAATAAGAAGACTATTCGTATATATCAATTTGTGCAATATTATTCAATATTGAATACAATATCACTCAAAGCATTAAATAGCTAAATGCGCATTTCGAAGGCTATTTGGGTGATATTCTATACTATTATTTAACACCGTAGTGATCATTTAAAAATTATTCAATATAATGAAAACGTTATTACAAATAGATTGAATCAGAATTCAGAATAAGTCAAGACACCAAGAAATCAGAATAAGCTTTAAGTTTGTTTATGGCTGATTTACATTAATAGTCGCAATCTACAGCATTCTCATTAAATTTTCTTAGAAATCTCACTACAAATTACCTTAAATTTTTTTTTTTACAAAATAACGAAGTGTCTCTTCCTTGAACATCCGTATTGCCGACAATGTATTTCATAATCTAAGTAAAGCAAACATGACTCAATTTACCTGTGCTCATATAATACGGTCCTCTGCCGTCCCTTTCTCTATCAGCGGTTACTCGATCCCTCTCTACTCTTCTATCGCTCTTCCGGTCCATATCAGTGGCACTACTGGGTCGTTTCCAGTTCCGTCGAGCTGCGATGTAGTGCGGTTGCGGTTCGTCGCCATTATTGTACTCATCCTCCCACGGAGACTCTTGTTGTTGCGCTTCCCTCGCGGCATAATACCGATCTTCTCCGTGCTTTCTCCGACTATCCGTATAACGAGCGCTCGTTGCGCTTGCGTAACGAATCGATTTATCTGTAAATTGCACAATAATTTTATTGCACAAACAAATATTTTAATACATATAATACATTTAAATGACAATGTCAGGCATAGATATTTCGAATACAACATTTTCAAAAATTTCAAGACTCAAAACTTAAATCTAACTAAGTAAAATAATCAAAAACCTGTCTTTACCAACGAATTCAATTTTCTTTTATATGTGATATTTAATATTAATAATATTATAATTATAACAATAACAACTTACAATAAATTACGACATATGTATTTCTGAGAAAACTGTATGTGGGTACTTCCCGTCTGTTTTTCTTATAAAAGATTAACAATAATAAAAAAATAATAAAAAATGTATCTTACAAAGCGAAAAATTAAAAATCTGTTATTTGTTACGGTACATCTATATCGATGCGTTGTGGTTTTCCAAATAACTTACCAATTGTGCTTTGATCCCGATCTGGACAGCACCATCTTTGCTCTCTAGTATCCCTACTATCTCGCTCCATGTCTCGTTTACTGCGACGATGTAGCTTGCCGCGACCATCGTCAGCCCAATCCTCCGCCCACTCCTGAGGTTCCCTACCCCCACCGCCGTGACCACGTCCTTCCAAGTCGCGAGATCGATCCGCGATTGGAGGATAGTGAAAACGAGACACAATTGCATGCTCTTCTTCGTATCTACGCACAAAATACCTTCGTATGGTATAATTTTGTCAATCGAGTTAATAATAATTATTGTTACCTTCTCCAAAATTCATAGTAATAGGTAAGTATACACTCATTCAATAAATATATTGTGCCAAAAAGTTGCTAAATACTTGTATATGGCGCCAAAAAGTTTAATAATATTTATTAGTTGTTTCTTGCTAAACATTGCTCTTAAGAATGGCTTGGGGAAGCCGAAACTAGTAGAGCAGCAAATAAATAACTTGTGTACACTGAAATTGTACTTAAATCTTATCGATATTTATTCTCCATAATGTCAATGTATTTATTTCTTCATGAAAAACTCACTCATAATCATCTTCCTCGTCCCAACTATCCCCATCCGGCTCACGATGCATCTGCTGTCTCCTCCCACTACCGCCGTGTCTATCAAATGTATGCGGACGTCCGCCACTATGTTGCCTTCCACCACCACCACTCCCCCCGCTCGTCCATCGCCGCCGCGGTACTGTATCTTCCTCCTCCCATGGACTGGCGTCTCTAGAACTGGACGATTGTTGCTGTTGTTGCGCATTTATACCCGCACCGCCGCCTGATATAGAGGTACTAGTGCCAGCAGGCCGGTGACCGCGTTGGTACCGCCGTTGCGAGGTGGTCGTTGGTAGTGGTGGCGGCGGTGGGTAATGGTGGTCGTTGTATGTGTCGTCGTCGTACGAGTCCGTCGATCTATGGTCAGGCAAATGAAGTGTACAATGTAATTTCTATAATTATTACTACGGTGTTAATTATCCGAAGGTAGGATAAGACAAACACGTTGACCTATTGAAACTAGATGTAAGGGAACATTTAATTCATTTCAGATTAAATAGAAAGGATATAAGTGCTGTAGCCGAGCATATTGTTTGATTATTCAGGTCATCCTATTGAAATTAGTTCACTTAAATTACTTAAATGTGTTTTGAATTATTCTGAGATAAATGATTATGAATGTATATACATACACAAATCAAAACCAAATTTAATTCAGGTTCAATTCATTCAGTTCCAATTTTATCTTGTCTATTTAATTTATTTAACAAGCATTATTATTAACTTTAGTTTTGGTTATTTTAGGTTTGAATACCCATTATTTATTGTCGTTACTTGTTAGTTTCGTTAATTGTGAAGTTGTATTGTTCAAAAGATTTATAGGTCATATTATGTTATATTTTGAAATACTTCTGTCATATTGATTTCTTTATTCAATTGTATAGTAATTGCAGTTTGTGAAACGACAGGTATTTTATTTAGTTTCTATGTTGTATTACTGAAGATGGGGGCATAGCGTTCGAAATACGCATATAGCTATTTAATGCTTTAACTTACGGTATATAGGTGATAATCTATACAATGCACAATATAACGCAATAATCTAAAAGAAAAACTAATGCGAAACTTTAAATTTGAAGACTTTTTGTATTATTCTTTGAATCATTCTATGCTTACTAATATCCACGTACCTTCTATTTGCAGGATAATAAGGGCCTTTATCCTCGGCACCATCGTCCTCCCACCAACCCCCATTGTCTCTTCCACCTCTACTCCTACCGCCCCTAGATTCACCCAATTGTCCCGGTCTCCTCTCCCCACCACTTTCAGAATCCAATCTAATGATTTAGAATATAATTCCACTTCAGACTTTTTCCCTCATTGTTATAATTCTATTTATAAACAATTCAGTACTGCTATTCTGAATAACGGTACTTTCGAAGCATTATATTTTATCATATCAGAAAATGTGTAAAATATCTTAATACAAATAATTTGTTAAATGTAATAAAATCGATAAAATTAATAAAATTCATAAAATGCAACATATGTTGAATAATTTAAGAATTATATTATAATTCTTGAAAAAATGTATTTTTACGATAAATTACCTTTGCCTCCATTCCGGTGGACTGCCATTACCATATTCCTTACTGTCGCTGGACCACGGCGAAACGCCTTCTTCACTAACAATATTCTTATCCGCATCTTTAACTAAACTCTCCGAATGCAAAAGATGTTGATGATTATTATTATTATTGGGCTGTTCAAAAATTGCCCAACTTTCGCCTAAAACCAGTTTTTTTTTGTTAGTATTGTACGCAAATGTTGAAACGCGCGTTGATACGCACCCGTAGTATTGCTATTTTTCTTCACAGCCTCCGGGGTACTGCCCGTGTTATCAATTTCCGGCGAGCTTCCGCTAACCGCATCCGATAAAGACCCGGACGTGAGCCTCGTATTGCTTTGGACTAGATCCGTTATGGCAATAGGCACGGGACTTTTAATCGTTTTCAATATTCCAATCTAAAAAATGTTATTTTAGCGAAGAGAAAACATATATAATGTTTTATATCACGTTTAAAAACGAGGAGTTATTCGACTATAGTTTCGCTTATTAAGCATTATCGAGAAATGAAAAACGAATTACAGAAAACTTATTTATATATAAACAATCTACCTACAGATAGATTATTTTACTATACACTACACACATATAAAATATCTAATGTTCATACTAGCACTTTTATCTAAATATATAATAACATGTAATAATGAAATAATGCAATTTAGTGCATGGAGAAAAGATTGCACAACTGCAGTCAGTCGTTAATATCACTTCAAAGTAATAAGTCATAATTTGTAACTTGCAAGAAATAAAATTAATTTAAAAAGATAATTCAACGATAATTAATTTATTATATATATATATATAGAGAGAGAGAGAGATTGTTTATATATAAATAAGTTTTCTGTAAATCGTTTTTCATTTCTTAATAATGCTTAATAAGCGAAACTATAGTCGAATAAATCCTTTATTTTTAACTGTGATATAAAACATTGCACTTTTATTTCTCTTCCCTAATATGGAAATTCGCAACATAACGGCAAAATCTATAACCTGTTATTTTATCTGCTACCTTTCATTTGTGTATTTGTTGGTTCGTACTTACTGGTGATTTTTCTGGAGTAATCGTATTAATTTCCTTCTTAATCTCAATGGTATCTTTCAATTCACTATCCGCTCCCTTAAAGTCTATTATTTCATCACGTGTGCCCTTAAACTTAGCTAGCTCAGTCTCATTTACAATATACGTATCAGCTACAGTAATATCCGTCACTAAGTCAGGTTTACAAACATCACCATCTACATTATCCAACGTATCCGCGTTCGTATCCTCATCGTTATCATTTTCCAAGGCAATGCTGTCGTTACTTTCGTTGATAATGCACAATTCCAGATCGCTATTTACAATATCTCTTAGAGCGGCATATTTATCCACTACTTCCACGGTACTTTCCTCGATATTGACGGAAATGTTATTAGAAAAATTTGTAATAAAAATGGACTGGCTCGGGAAGTTTGTTTCGAACTTGTTCGAAAAATTGTTTGGTTGGAAAGTGTCTTCGAACGTGTTCTCCACTCTGGGCTGTTCGTTCACGACTTCTCGTGGCTCACTGTCAATGATTTTCGACTGTTTCATTTCGTCTTCTAATAATTCTCTAAATACGGCGTATCTGTCCCTTGAAATTGGCTGTACGTTTGAAAAGTTCGCTGCAAAGTCCGCTTGAAATGAACTACTTTCTGCAACGGCCGTTGCGGGCGCTATTGAACTGCTCGTTTCCGTACAACCGCTTCCATTCTTAATAAAATTCGAAAGATAATTTGTGAGCTGCACTAAGGTCATGTTACTTAATTGACTTGCGGGGATATTTAACTTCGTAGCGAGTTCATTTAAGCCGCTTAAAGTTAATTGAGATAGAGTTATATCCAAACTGTCCATGGTTAATGTCGCTGTTGTATTTGTAACGCTTGGCTTATTTTCCAAAATCGAAGCAATTGTCACTTGCACGGGTGCCACATTCAGTTTCTTCGGGTTTTGGGGCGGAGGTAATAAAACTGGACCAGCGTTCCTAGTGACGCGAGTGTACTTTTTATTTATATTTGTAGGCATTGCTATTGGTGTTAAGTATTCTTCTTCTTCAGACACGCTGGACATTGGCTTTAAGGTCTCCGGAGTTTTTGAGAAATCGTTTGTTAAATCAGTTTTTCTGGCGGGCGCTGGCAGTGGCGGCGGTGTAACTAAAAATACATCCCAATTATCACACTATTCAAGTTTTCTACAATATTTTTAAGACATGACTATTTTAGAAAATGATAAATCCTAATTTAACGTATTGAAAATCTATAAATTACTCAAACTTCAAAATATCCGTCCAAAACTAAGCATTTGTACATAAATCTGTTTCTATTTTAATCATTTGTTAAAGAACAGCACCAACAATGTAGTCATCTTAATATTAATTGAATCAATAATTCTCATCTGCCTCAAATGCGTTTGAGGCGATAAATATCACATAGTCCCGTGCTTCAATTAATATCGCTTAATGTTGTCTAACGTCTTAAAACGCCAAATTAAACTAAATCATCGTCACAATTACACAAACATTTGCAAAAATAATTTCAACGATTTTACGAAAGAAGTAAACAATTGCAAACTCACTTTCATCGGTCCTGTTTCTATAACTATCCATTCCGGAAGAATGCCCGGTCTCATAAGCCTCTATGTAATCGTAATGGGAAGTATCGGCAGTAACTGTATGCGGCGGCCGAGGGGGCGGCTTTATAAGCATATCACCGCTCGCATTAATGCCCACCTGCTTCTTGGGCGGCAATGGTGGCGGCTTGATATATGTCAGAGTGGTCTGCGGTCTAGGTGGGGGCTCCGGTGCCGTTTCCGATTCGGACGACAAGTCCAGGGATGGATTTTCGTGCAGTTTACGAAATGAGTGCAGTTTTGATTCTTTATCAAATTGCTAAAAAAATGATGTATTCAAATTAACTGAATTAAATTTGCTTATAATAAAGTTTTAAGAGCACATTTTAAGAAAAAATACAATCACCATAAAAAAGCATTAGTTGATAAATAGCAAATATACCTCTAGCACCATGGAAAACGAACATCCTGTATATTTAGAAATATATTGTATCTTAAAAATAAATTTGTTCGTTCGAAAAATTGGGAAAAAATATAAAAAACTTTTTTCATTATAATTTTACTAATTATTTTATATAATGTCTTTTAATGGTCCTTCAAATAATCTTTACTAAACTTATATAAGACTTAAGTATATAGAACTAAAACTTATATAAAAAAACTATGATTGAAAAATCTTTTTTTTGTAAAAAAAATAAATGTGTTCTTTTACGTATTTACTGAAATAAGAACTTCCAAAAACTATCATAGCTACATTTTAACAAAAATTCAAAAGTATGATGTAAAATGCCTTTAAAAGGCCTTTCAGATATTCTTTACAAGCGTAAATAGAATTAAACGTGCAATAAAAAATTAGATCGCTCTGGCTTAGAAAAGGAGTTTTTTTAATAAAAAATAATAATTTTAAAATGTAAAAAATCAATCTTTCTCGTCGTATTAAAAAAACAAAGTACTTCTAATAAACTATCATAGTACGATTTTTTAATGAAAATCAAAAATATGATATTAAATATCTTTTAATAGTCTTTTAAATACTCTGTACAAGCGTATATAGAATTAAAAGTTTAATATTTTTTTATTTCGAAATTTCGACTGAAAAAAAAATTATCTATAAAAATATATATTATCACACTAATTTTTTTAAAGTTGTAATCAAACATATATTTTTATTAGAGATTAATTTGAGGAAAATTAAATTACTTGTGCACTCGTCGTTCAAAAAATAATAGACACCATTACAAATGATAAAAATATAACGTTTTTAGGTAAAACCTATTAATTAATTTCAATTTTGTTTTCTTCGTGTCCGCATATACCCACCCTCACAAATATTTAAAAAATAAAAAACATAAACACTTCAATATTCACATACCCGTCCTAAATTTATTATTCCTTCGCTATTAATGGGGCTGCGCGCTAAACCGACGCCCAACTTAAACGCGAACTCGCTCTCAAATGGGTCTTGTTTACTGAAGTCCGCTTCGGCGAACGGATCGCTCTGATCAAACGGATCCTCCCCGAACGGGTCCACGGTAAATCCACTGCTACTGTGACTGGTCACGCCGGACGTAACGGCCATCGTCGCAGATGTTCGACTTACGTTGCAGGTCAATAATTCCGATGGACCGCTTCGTGGTCGCTCCACGTTACATATGGAATTCGATACGGTGGGAGAATGCTGGAAGCTTGAGGGGAATAGGCTGCTGAGAGGCGAGTCTGTGCTGGGGACGAGGTCGTTTAATGCCTTCTTGGGAGGATTCTTTAGCTCGCGGAAGAAATGCTTTTTGTCGATGTATGGTTTACTCTTTCCTGTCCCTGAAAATAGAATATTACGATTTCCACTTATTTAAATCGTCCAAATTCTAGAATGTAAAAGAAACCAAACCAAATTCACATCTTCAATATTAACAAACTGATGTTCTGACCTAATACATGTAAAATTTGGTATAGTTCCCAAGTATATACCGGCACTTAAATTTTGTTACGCTGTTTATTCAACATAATTTATTATTTATTTAGATATTAGAAGATATTGCGGTGTTAAAAATCACTCTAAATACATTGGTTTAAAATCGCAGCGGTGAATAAAAAATTCCTCGCTCGACTTAATGTGAAAAATATTGGAAAAGAAATCGAAATAATAACAAAACAAAATAAATTAAGAAGCGGGTATTTTGATTGACAGTAATACAAATTAATTTAAAAAAATTAATGTGTGCGTGATGTGTATATTTTATGCATTGAAATAAAAATATGGTCGATCGTTCTTTTAAACAAATTTAAACTTGTGTTTCTGTTGATAGTTAATTGTGCATTTGATTGGAACGGAACAAAGACAAATGCAAATAACAACTTGTACAATATTACTAAATATTGTTCAATTTTGATGATACCGACGATTACATACTAATTCTCTATACTATATCTATGCACTCAAAATGCACGAAATCTTTTAATAAAAACTACTTACTCTGAAATTCGTTGTTATCATTTTGGTTCTTCTTTTCTGTGGGATAAAACGTGTGATAAACAAAATATAAAACGAAATTAAAATAAAATAATACGTAACAAAAATAATACTAATAAGAGCAAACTAATTGAAAAATATTTATTCGTATTTAAGACAAGTTTCTCGAGCTTTACTGCATTTCAACGATAATATGTACTTACCTAGGGGATCCAGCTCCGTAAACACATCGAACTGGCTCATAATTTCTTGTTTGGTGAGCTCGTGTTGGTCAACTGCTTGGTCCGCACCCGCGCCCAGAGCAGGCGTGGGCGATGGGGACGCTGCCGATGTGGCATCGGCTGGAGGTGTAAACCATCCACCGCTACTGCTCGGATCATCGTGGGACGAATTAAACTCGGGAAATGAAAACTCCTTACCTAAACACGAATGGAAAAGAAATTGGATGATTAAACAACAAGACACTACGCAGAACACACACAGCGAAGATTTATGTGCTCTTCTTCGGAGAAATGATAAATAAATCAGTCAAAAATATTGATAAAAGATACTTTATATGCGATTCGTGTAACCTATATGTTAATTTATATTACGATAACTACCAATGTAATAAAACGATAATAAAATTCCTCCCAAAAACGGTTTAAATAAACATTTTATAGCGTTGTTTTCTACAATCCCATTGCGGCGTCCCTTTATGTAGAGCTAAACCAAAGATTATATTACTTCGTGATATTTCTGGAAGTAATAGAGACTGTATGGTACCTGTTAATTGGTCCGTTTTGCTATGAAACAAGTTATCGGATGGTGTCGTGGACAAAGCAGCGTTGCCGCTGTCCAAACTACTACTGGCACCGCCTATGGTGATTATGTGCGGTGTTTTCGGACTGAATATGCAACTAGAATCCGAAGCAGTACGGCTGGCCCGCTCCCGGCCTGTTGATGGTGGTGGAGGTAGTAACGGATTCGGCTAAAAATATATTTAGGCATAAAGCTAATATGTCCAAAGGTAGAGCTGTACGCAAATGCATACAAAAAATAGTTACTCAATTGAAGAAAAAATGTTTACATGACATTGTTGCTTTATTTTGAATATCAAAAAGGTAGAATTGAGCGCATTTATTTAGATAGACGCTCAATATTTATAACCAAATCCATACAATTAATTTTTCCCAGAAAATATTCAACATTATATTAACTTAGTTTAGGCTGATGAAAAAAAATCGTTTCACATTTTACCGGTATATTGATGAAACTATCACCAAACGGGTCATCCTTTGAACCAAATGGATCGGAAGGGGTAATTCGTTCCATCTGTGTCAGGCCTTGCTGCAGACTGTTTAATTCCAGTTCCAGATCAACGAGATCTGCTACGGCAGGACTCTGACGTGCATCTGAAGCACTAGCACCCGCCTTCGATTCCGCAAAAGATGATTTAGCATTGTCTACGTTGGTATTTTTCAAAAACTGCGAAATAGATGAGAAATAATGTTTGCCTTAACTCATCTAATGGCTAATAAAATAAAAAATTTGCGCGGAATTTTGTAAATTTGGGGGGTAAAGAAGAAATACTAGATTATTGTCAAAAAACTATGTATTTTTATTTTTTTTTTAATATATATCTATTTACATTTGGTTCAACTATTCACTTTCTTTTAGTTTACTCTGTATATTAGTAATATTTCGGCTGTTGTTTTGTTGCCTTTTTTAATATACTACATTTCTTTTAGTATTGCTTGTCACAAATACCTCAAAATCTATTAACTATAGCAATTTAATAAATTATATTATTTAATTTTCATCACGAATAACCTTGCAACGTTGGTTCATGATTTATTAATTAAGTACCTCATTCAATTTGTTAAAGCTCGACGATTTGGTTAGTTTACGAATATTTTTTTAAATTTACAATTTAATTCTATATACTTCGCCCTTACGTCTAACGACCGAAATATAATTTGCTATTATTAGCATTTATATTTAGAGTTTCTTGTAAGATTAGTTCAACCAATTCCAATTCTAACTTTTTTTTTGTATTTGGGTGATATTCTATACGATTATAACAGTTACGATTTGTAAAAAGATAGAACAGACAAAGTCAATTACGTAAAATTGTCTAATTGTTTCGTTAATTTCCCAACAATTTATGTTATTTATAGGCGGCATTATTTTTCGTGAATAGTGCAATTTGTAATGTTAGTTGTTTAAAAAAATCTAAAATTATTTTCAGAAAAAACCAGCATATACTATTTAAATGTCTATAATTATTTTTAATAGTTTTCGGTGTTATATTATAGTAAAATATTAGTATACGTAAAATAAAGTACTTGAGATGTACTCATATAATTGATAATTATATAATAATTCGCAATCTTTGTCATATGCTTTGCGGTTTTTATAAATAAATCACGTGAAAAAATATCAAATTTATCACATTTGTTATTTTTTTATATACCATCTGTTACCATTCGAATTACGCATACTTTTGCTGTTAATAAATGTAAAACGTCTTTAGGATTTAATTTTCCATATAATGCGTACTTTTAATGATAAAATTATCAACTTCGATATTTTTTATTTATCTTCTTTAATTTTTAAGCGATTTATTTTACGAATAATGTCCTAATTTTGTACTACGTATATACTGTATAGAATTATATATGTATATTAGTGAGAGACTAAGGATACTATCTGTTGTCTCTCCAAACTAAATCAAATAAAATAAACTATGTATAAAATAGACAATCCATTATTCTAGCAAATTATACATTATAAAAAAAAATTGTAAGTACAATTATGTCGACATATTTACGGACTAACCTTCGAACTAGATAAGCTAGTCTCCGAGAACAACGCCGAACTACCATAGCGATCCTTTCCCAGATGCTGCTTCGCCAATTCGATCTCTTTCTTCTTCAAAGCGAACACGACTTGAAACAAATCGCGCATCGCGATTACCACCTACGTATTAGAATTGTTATTAATATGAACAAAGCGCCGAATATGAGCGACAACCTGACTAGCGGCTTTATCCGTTTTAATACCAAAAAATCGATGCCCCGTATCGGGCGAACCGAAAATATAGCCAAACGCCCGCGAATCCGTCATATCTTGCGCTATAAATGATATTTTATGCACTGGATGGTGGTAAAGTGAATCCTGCGCAAAATTAAATCAATTTAAATTCAAAAATTTAATTCGAAATAAACGGGACTCACGCCAGTTTTTTCATCCCTCAACCGTAATCCGTCGATGGCGATATTAATTGTAATTCTCTGCTTATGTTCTCCGGCGGCCCGAATGGCCATTTTAAGGTCCGATAAGGCTTCTTGGCACATTCGATCGCCCCTCGCTTCGGACACCTCCAATATCCCGATCAGTTTCGCTTTAAAACTCACCCCATCCCCCAAAAATCGCGACGTTTCATTTTTATCTGCACACAGAAAATTATACGTTACTCGTCTTATAATTACATGGAAAATAAACTAAACGTACAAGCAAATGCTTTTAAAAAAATATATTTTAGTAGTGGTGTTAGCGTTCACAATTTTCACCCCATTGAAAATAAACTAAATATACAAGCAAATGTTTCATTTTTATTTTATTTTAGTAGTGTTGTTAGCGTTAACAATTTTCACCCTGTGGAAAATAAACTAAACATATAAGTAAACATTTAAAAAAATATATTTTACTGGTGTTAATTTTCACCCCATGGAAAATAAACTAAACACACAAGCAAATGCTTTTTAAAAAAATATTTTAGTAGTGGTGTTAGCGTGAACAATTCCACCCTATGGAAAATAAGCTGAACACACAAGCAAATGCTTAAAAAATATATTTTTTAGTGGTGTTAGCTTTCGCAATTTTCACGCAACATCAAGTGACGAAAGGTTGCAGTTAATAAAATTTAAAACTATAATTATTCAACGTAGTCAGTACCTTCATTTGTCATCGTCGCAAATAAATGTTCAATCATTATAAACTAAACGGCAAGCAGTTTGGAACAAAGGATACGTGCTAAATCGAAATATAATTGTGTGCGAAATGCAAAATCTAACTAAGATAAACAATTCACAGCTTTGCAAAGATCAGCCGGATTTTACTCACATTTCAAAGGGCTACTTTTCTTTCGTAACGTTTGCATATTTGTTCGATATTTTAATGGGACCACCACCACCACCGCTGCGATATCTTAATAGCTAGTTAAGCCCCCCAAATTTATACAGAATATATGCGTACCTAGCGTGCATTTCGTAGGCTCGAGCGTACAATCCATTTGTACATTATTTGTCCCCGTTTCGATATCTGTATATTGATCAACGGAATCATTGATCTTACCCCTTTTGTGGAGTTATATGGGGATGATGGCAGTGGTTCTTGCGTTCGTTGCGCACATGCTCAGTCCGTTGCCACCCTCGTGGGGGCGGTATTGATTAAAAATTGTTAGTTTTAATGGGAAATTCATATTCCGGCTAAAAAAATATGTCCTGATAAACTTTATATTAATAGATATTACTATCAAGAGATAGAATAAAAGGTAACGTACTTGCCACAAAACTACATTGCATCCCATCATGAAATTACCGCACCGGTTTTCTGTACAAAATTTATAAGAAAAATTGGTTTGTTTATATTGTCTGACAGATTGTGGCAACACTGGATAGCCTAACAATCCTCCAAATGACAATGTGCGTTGTTATTTATCCTGCTGATCCGACCTTGTCGCCATTTAAATTCATTAAATTTCCTTTAACAATTTATTTAAAATTACTAATTAAAAGCAACAACGTGCTTTTCTGTACTTACAAAATTATTTATAAATTATTATTTATTCTATTGATTTTAAATTATTAAATTTTACGAATTATAAATTGCCTTTATGAAATTTGACAGCTACCCATGACCTTTAAACTTCAATCCTTCCACTACTGTCAAAACATATGTTCAATAAAATAATTTCCAGTAACTTTCCTCCAGATTTAGCATTTTAGTTTCATTTCCATTAGAAAAACCGCTTACATATTTAATACATCGCTCAATTTTACATATTTCGCGGGATCGAGTCTCTCCATTCTGATGATACACGGCGAAATATATTACGATGGTAAGGCTCGTAATAAAATTTGATTGCTACATAGTCTTGTAATAATCCATGTCGACTCCTAATAATTGCGTCGTAATTTCATATTTTGTGCGATACGTAGCTATGGCAAATGGGGATTGCGGCCTATTTCAGGAATGCCCGAAGGCGAAGAAATCCAAGACCAGTATAGAGGAATATACAGAGATACCATCGTCGCGATGGAACAGTTTACCACAAGATATATTAAGGGAGATGTATTCGTATCTCTCCTACGAGGACGTGCTGAAAGCGTCCAGCATGTGCGTAAATTGGAGAGCCGGATTATATGTTCGAAGGTACCAAATGACCATCACTCAAACGAGTTAGTTAAATAGTCCTCAATCCTAAGGATTGGTTGGGAACAGCACGCCATCTGTCGTTCTATCCTGAGCTAATTCCTTCATCTCCATTGCTATTCATCCCATATGTCCTCCACTATCTGACCCACATACTTCAATCTAGGCCTACCTACCCCTTTCTTTACCTCTACGCTACCTTCTATAACTACTTGTATAATACCCCCATGTCAATGAATGCGACCCACTAGTCCATCTCTCCTGCGATGTAATACTCTCCTATAAATACTTCTCTTCTCCCCTACTAACTCTAGTACGGCTGAAACTCACACGAGTAAATTTCATAAAAAACGATATATCGGTTAGGTACTGGAGAAACGTTACGTTCCCCATCTACCTATCTAGCCTGCCCAAGGCTCAATACTTCCGCTTCGCAGGAAGTCAGTTCGTAGTTAATGCCACCATTCGTTTCAATTCGCTGGATGCGCAATGCACGAGCGAGATGTTCAGTCTTATAAACGCCCTAACGACCAATCGCAGATTAGGATCACTTATCCTAGAGCCATCACATTGCCATTTCAACTATTCAAAAGAACACATGCAAATGTAAGTCTATTATCTCTGTTCCTATTTGTGTGTGTTTTTGCTAGCGGAAAGTGCATTTTTTTATCGTTGTTTGCTCAATAGAACTTCCGATAAGTCGATAGAGTTAATGCTAACGCAATTAACGCACATTGTGAGTACGAATCCGATAGCGAGGTTGTCATTCGGTTTGAGCGAAGAATTACAGCAGCACGTTCCTCAATTCTTAAGACTGTTAGGGAAGAATCAGCCCTCGAATGTGCTGTCATTGGGATTAGGCAGCTTGAAGGACGATCCAGCCAACTACCTCATATGCCATTTTGAGGCGAAACTGATGACGCCTTTCAGAAACCTCCAGGTATGCCAACTCTAATTTCTATTCGAATTTCGATTGTGCGATAGCTTTGTTTTTTTTGCAAATTTAGATCAATCTTGCAGCGTTTTTATTTATTTTGATAGATTGTATTCATGATCCAATACTAAATATACTCATAATTAAATAAAATATAATAAATAAGATATATATTTGTGTATTAAAATCGGTTATATTATTAACAGGGTAGATAAAACGCACATTATATTTGTATAAATTTTTCACTTCTTTAAAAACAAAAATAGTCTGACAAGTTTTTAAACGATTATTTATATACATTAACAGCCCATATTTAAGAAATTCTTTTTTATCCATTATTATATTTGCAACGTTGATGAAATTTTTGTACACCACTAAAAAAGCTTAGTGGTGTACTTTTTCTTTAATACTAATATTTACTGTATTTCACGTATTTACACCATTTTGTACCTTTTATTTCCTAGTTTGTCCCCTCTAAATTTTTAATAAACAGCGTTACCAATGAATATTAACTATAAAGAAGTTTAACGCTGTGTATTTTTTTCCGGTACATTCTTCCGACCTCGGAAGAAATAATTATTTGAATTCTGCCCTTTTTACTTCAGCATCTTGCAATTGTGGTAGTCAGTGTTGTCACGTATTTTACTGGCTTACTATCTTTGTTTTCTTAATAGGATAAAGTGACATAGGGAATCCATATAAATTGGCGTAGCTACACATGTGCCGGCTTTTGGTCTGCATGTGTGGCTATAGCCTTGTGCGACATATAATTCGAATTAATGAGTACCCGCGAATTGTGTCAATATAAAATATAAAAAGCAATACTATCATTGCCCCAAAAAACAATTATTTATGATAAAAAGCTCTTTATTATTTGGAGCATTTTATATAATAATGCATACTATTTAGTATTCATTGGTGTCACATTATGCCGCAATGCCAATGCAATATATAGGTCCTGTCCATTGACTACGACGTGCTCTGTAACGACCTCCTCGATGCTCTCGCGTTCGCTCCGAAGCTGCGGCGCCTGTGCGTGCAGATACATGGAATCTGGGACGCGCATCCGGGCACCAGTGACGCCGCATGGCTCTCCTTCCGTTCCTCGAATCCCGTATGTGAGCTATATCTATCTCTCATCCACGCTTATGACGAAGTCTCTGTTCTGCACGACGTTATTCTCCGCAAACACATGCCATTGACGTCGCTCAAAGTACTTTTCTGTGAAAATGTAAGTTCCAATAAACCAAAAAATGTTTCCTTTCATGATTCATGATTTCATGATTCATTCATGATTCTAATAACCCTGTTGTGTCACAAATATTATTTTTAAAGTTTTTTTGTATTTCTCCAAATACTCACTACAGCTTTAATATGTGAATATACATTTGCTAAATACATAATCCTAAGTGTATTCACATATCTTATTGTAATTCTCATCTCTTCCGCTTGTATATTCCACTTTAGTTTTTTATCGATCATACATCGCAAGAATTCTGTGTATTCTTGTAATTCCATAACGTTATCCTTTACTTTGATCCTTTCTTGTATATTTACATCCGTTCTTCTCTCAAATAACATTATATTCGTTTTTCCCTTGTTAAGTGCGAGTTTTTTGCTTTTAAACCAATTTTCTATTTCTGTAAAACTCTATTTGCATATCCTCCCGCGAATTATTACATTATTTTGTGATAATTTTAATCAAGCTACTATCAAGATTTTTTAAATTTCAATTGCATATTTTAGATGAACATTGATGCGATATTAAAGTTAGACGTGTACAAAGAGTCTTTACGGAGTATTATGTGGGTGGACTCCCATAATGCCGATGAGCATAGCTATTCAAATGCGTTTATCGCGTACGAAAAGATTTCTCAGGTGCCAAACTCCACTATCATCGATCCCCTCATTATTATCGCTTGGAGCTGTAAGAAATTGGAAGAGATTACTTTAATAGGTATGAAAATGTTTAATATATATTGCCTAAAATAGATTGCAATAATTTTGATTGCCTTAAAGAAAGGTTGTTTTATAGTGAACAATATAACTTGCGCTAGGTTACAATTATCACGCAATTAACTGGGTGGGTGTGTCGCGTTTACGTTGCGAGACATTGAAGGTGATGCGGTTCGTGGAGGAGGATGTGGTGTTTTCGGATCCGGGCGTTCGAGCGTACCTCGCGCAGCACTGGACGCCGCTGAAGCTGCGCGAGTTACATCCGGTACTAACGGACCCAACAGCCGGCGACTCCGACGAATATATCATGCCCATCCTGCAAGCGGATATTCGAAACGTGTAGGTCCAACTTTAATACGCGTGTTGGGTATTTATGCGGTGAACTCTATCACCGATAGATTGCGAGATTATTAATTAGATAAAATTGCAATTTTTTTATTACGCATCAAAAAAAAATTAGGCAAGTTGTTGATAATGTTGCGGCTTGAGATTAGTTTGTAGGGACAATAATCAATTTTTACTCCACGACCGTTTCGTAACGGTTATTATTATTTTATGAACGGACAATCCATTTTACACGAAAAAAAGATAGTCAATCGTTGATTATAATCAAAAGAAGTTTCTTCCGAAAATTATATACAATTTTCAAAGGCTACAAAAATTCTATTATCGTTTTTTTAAGATAGTAGCTTCATAAATACCGTTAAATATCCTCTAGTGATATCAAATTTACCAATAATATTTTTTAAATCACTCGCTTGTGGTGTTGCGGTTTGTAAATTGTATTTGTTACGTTTTGAGAGATCTATTAGGATTGGAAATTATATTACGAAGCGCGTAAACCAATTTTAGGTCTTAAAATATTTTTTTACGGGTCATAAAAATTAAATATTTACGAGGGTTAAGAGCGGTAGTGCGTCTAAAAATTGAAAGGTTTTCAAGTGTTAAAAACTATTTGTATTTGCGTTGTTGTTTGCGTGATGTTTAAGCTGTCCAATCCTTCGTTAATTATTTAGCAACGAGGTTGTGATTACACTTAATTTGATGATTCGAGCACTTATATTATATTTTTTTATATCACCCTAAAAAGAAAAAGGACTGGGAGAATGGAACGAAACAATTTTATTGTACAGAAGTGAAACGAAGATTCAAAATAAATCATCTGATTTAAGTACATTGTGATAATTAAGTACTTCCTAAGATAGGGGAAGCGAGTAATAACCTCAAATATATAAATCTAAAAGAACTGTTTATAAGAGAGATTTATGCAACAAACGAACTAGAGCTTTATTAAACGCTATGGATCAGTATTTAGTAGTGAGGTGAATTATACGAGAAATCTCGCCGCGTTCGAACTTGTAACAAATTCGCGAAACCGTTAAGATCAAATGGATGCGCAAATTTTTGATTCATCAATGAGCATTACCTATTATTCTATCAAATTACAATACGATCGCGTGGGCGAGATTTCGTCGTAATAAAATAAAACATCTGTGATATTGCAAGACATTTGTAAGAAACAACGATTGTTGACTAAACTCCAAAAGTACCTGTCAAAAGTATTAAGAATACGCCATTTTCACGCGTAGGACAATTAAAAATGCAGAATTACGAACTATTTTTAACAGACGGTTGTTGTATATAGCTGATGTAGATCTAACAGATAGCATATATATATATATATATAGTAATTCTGCGAGCGAATGTAAGAAAAGGGTATTTTAACAAGTTAACAGTCTACCGAAGAGCATGCTGACGAAATAAAGCCATATTTAAAACGCATTATTAAGGCGGTGTTGTAAATGAAGCGGCGTATGCGAAATAATGTAACTACCTCCACTTTCTGCCGTATTTATTATAAGTAGCGTTATGAATTTTTTTTATATGAGTATTGCTGTTCTACATCGCTCTAAACAGCTTCTAAGATTTTAATATCTACTACTCGTATAAAATTTTATCGTCGTTAATTATTTACAATACCAATATTAGTTACGACAGGAAGTTGCATTACGCAGATGCATTACGCAGATACCGGTATTACCTACAACATCTCCTTAAGAGAATAAATCAGCGGTGCGATATTAAATAAATATACATATAATATAATATTTCAACTAACAGTAAAGAACTTACTAGCTTTATTTGACAACTTGGATATGTAAGACTATATTTACGATTATCACAATATGTAATTATTGTAACGGCCATTTTTTTTTTTTTTTAATAATTATTATTTCCAATTGAACGCAGTGCTGCAATATATTATCAGAAAAGCGTGTCGTTCAGAACGTGTATGTAAGATCGAATTGACCAACCAAATGGAATACTTTATCATTCCAATGTATATATTTTTATTTTAGTGCACAAATCTCACTAATTATTACCAACCGTTCCTAATATTAAAACATGTTGAGATACGCTTACGAACGTAGTCACAAAAACGACTTACTACCATTTATAATAGCGTATTACCTCTTATGTTACCAATATCAAAAAATTTCTCAATGTATATATAAGGTGGAACAAAATACGCGGTTATTTTTTAAATTCTATAACGGACTATGCGTTTGTAATAAACTAATGCTTTTTTTCAAGGCTCGGTAGAAACAATAAAATTTCCATTGTTCTTCGAAGCTTTCCATAAAAAGAATTCGATTGAAAACCGCATTAATTTATTACAATTAAAAAGTGAATTCTAGACGTTTAACAATAATCGTATCTTTGATGCCCGCTGTATAAAAACGTGTTAAGAATGAGTAGATTATTGCAATCTTTATATTAATACAGTTTTATTTCTCGCGAAAGTAGTGTTTCGCCTTTGATAAAATTAATATGCGTATAGTTTATTTTTAAGTACGAGTATATTGAAATATTGCGAGTGAAGAGACAGTTATAAATAAAAGAGAGTACCATCTTCTAGTTACTAGTTGTATAGAAAAAAGAAAACCACTGAGGAACCCGGTGATCTTAGTACCTGAGCCGAGTGATTAATTGCAAGCTAGCGAGCTATATTGTAACTTAATAACAAATAACTACCCTAGTCAGGGGCGTTGCAACTACCCATATATAAAAAAAGAAACATATACAAGGGATCAAATAGGAATTAATTTTGCATGTAATCAAATCTTTGAAAAGTACTAATAAATGTACATTTAATATCTGTATAGATTCACTTTAAAAACTGCTATTTTTTATTGAATCACCTTGTATATGAAATCTTCCCAAGCATTCCTATGACTTCGCGAAACGTTAATTTTTATTAATAACGTTTTTATTATACAAAATATCTTTAAGTATTACAACCAGCATTTCCTTGTACGTATTTTCATAAAATCAAACATCGTATCATTATAATTATTTTAATGCAAATACCATTTTTTAGTCATCGGAATGCGATATATTGTATTATAATGAAGAATATATCTAGTATGAGTGTTGAAAGAATATTGTGGTCTCAACCTGATTACGTACGTCTTTTAAACTTGAAATTTATTTTAGATAATATATCCCTTTTCGATATATTTCGTAATTTGTATTGTATAAAGCTCATTTTACACGATACGCGCAATTATATAAACAAAATAAATGTGGCTCTTAAAATAAAACAATTTCTGCATGTCCGGTTAATTTTTATATAGTATGTTGGAAATTATGAATCGTGTAGGACGGGTTTAAACAATAGAGATATGTCGATATTGTTTATTGTTTAGACAAAAAAAAATCATGGTGGGTCCAATGTATTGAGAGAAAAGTGTAAAATCTAGCGAGTTTTAAAAAATAGTTTATATCTGTGATGCAAGAACTCGAAAATATATTGTAAACAGCGTACATATGTTTCCCAACGCTCAAATGTTGCAATGTAGGGTTCGAATGACGAAATGCCGATAAATATCTTGAGATACGCGGCGATTATATATTGTTATATATTAAGGGAATAACAGGGGACCAACGGACGAAGCGAGAATACGCGAAAGATCGATCCCCCTAACATTTATAAGATCATAAAGCGAAAATCGAATGATAATATAGAGTAACTAGGTAAATATTTTTTTAATACCTACAAAAAAAATAGGACAAAAGCAGTAAATTAAAAGCTACGTCGCCGTTTTTTAGTTGAATATAAATAAAAACCGCGATGATTGTGACAATACATTATAAATGTATCCACTTTTTGATGTTCACCTTTATTTAATATGGAATTATGCTATTTCTTTATTTTTATATTTCATAAATATATCTTCTTAAATATTATTTGCAACTTATATAAACCAATATTTTCTAAGAGTCATAAGGGCGACCTGTGAACTATAAAGATTGAAAATATTATCGTTAATACGTGATTTTTTTTTCGGCTTTTCGAATTTAAGATACAACTATTAATTAAGATATTTCTATCCTGGAGATAATTTTAAAAATGCCGCCATCGATTACAAAAACTTGTTTCAAGATACTGAATATTGTTAATTTCATATATGTGAAGGTTTTTTTTTTCTAGTCGTGGTGATGCGAAGTATCCATTTATAATAACCAATCTATTATTGAAATATATGAAATTGTTTATATTTTGCAGAAAGCGATCTTAAAACAAGCTAATTGTCTCAATTAAACTTTTTTGAACTGTTGATAAAATTTTGAAATGTACGTTTCTAGTTGTTAATAATACATATATAGATAAAATGCAAGTAGATTGAATAAATTGTGCAAAAGTTGCGTTGCTGTTTCCTACCAGCAAACAATTAAATGGATCTGAAAACATGTTAATGTTAACCAGACTTTAAGTTTCAGATATTTGAAATAATTTCGTCTAATTTTTTGTTAATTGACTCTTTAATGCACATAATATCTACTAGAATAATAGTTATATTGTGAAGGGTCTTATTTTTTAATATTATTATTACATCTTTACTATACTTAAATATTTCTATTTGAACTTGTATCTCATAATACAATTAATGTTAAGTATATAAAGTTATTAATGTTGAAGATATATATCAATAGATTATGAATATCTATTAATGTAATCAGCATTTGATTTTTCAATTTTTTATTTTTTTATTATAGAAACTTATGTTGCCTTATATAAAATCTGATTTTAAATCATTAATGCACCTGAAACTAGATTTTTTAAACCGTTAAAATTATTTGATAATTTTGAATGTTCGTATGTTTATTCGTTCAACACTCAAGTTGTTATCTTCAGCTCAGCTCGAACACTTATTTACTCTAAAAGCAGAGGTGCAATTAGTTTATTTTGTCATAATATATTTCTTTAGTATTATGTAAGTAATAAAGATGTCTAAATGTAGAGAAAATTATTATTTCCATTCATTTTTTAACTCTAAGGAAAACAACTAAATCTTATTTTATCGTTATCTATGGCAATACAAAGAAATTTGTATGTTTTGAACAGTGTAAAAAAGTAATTAATATTTCTTAATTAACAGCGTGGCAATATGATACGTGTAGTTTGATTGTTTGAATTCATTCGTTCGTTTCCCTCACTGCTGTTAAATTGAGTCTCAAACCTAACGGAGATGAGTATAACGGCTACTTTCAAATACGATATTAGAAGCTTATCCATATTGAAATTTGTATACCTCAAGAAATAATTTAATTTAAAAAAATACAAATATTTCCATATAAAACCGAAATTACAACGCAAAATCATTTCTAAAGTTTTTATTTTATATAATATAAGCATAAATAACTACGATATTAGAACCTGATCACCTAATTGATATTGAGACTTGTATACCTTCGAGAAATAATTTTATTTAAAATACAAATATTTCCGTAGAAAAGAAAATCATTTCTAATGATTTCATTTTATATAATATAACCACCACTTTAAAATGCGATATTAGAAACTCGCCTAATTGATATTGAAATTTGTATTCCACAAGAAATAATTCAATTTAAAAAATATATAAATATTTCCATAGAAAACCGAAACTACAAAATAAAATCACTTCTAAACATTTTATTTTATATTATATAAACATAAGCTTATTTATATAACGACTACTTTATTAACGTAACATATTAGATTAATTAATTGATATTGATATACAAATCGTATACCTCAACAAATAATTTGATTTTAAAAAATATTAATATTTCCATATAAAACGGAAACGACAACGTAAAATTATTTCTAAATATATATACTTTTTGAGTTATAGAATCTTATCTATTTTTCGTGCAGTGTAATATAAAGAGGTAAAAATTGGTGTTTTTGCACTCTGCGCGTATAATTATAATATATATAATATAATATATAAATATATATACTATTATATAATATATATAATTATACGTGCAGAAGTGAAAAAGCACCAATTTTTACCTGCTTATATAATTTTTATATAATATAAGCAGAATTTTGATATTAGGTTATTAGTATTGTATGACAGTCGTATATTGTAGAGTTGTATTATTCGGAATCGCGACAATTCTGCAATCGTGCTGTGACTCAGCTGTGACTGGCGCTGGAATTGTTCTCATCTTTAATATAGACAACACAAGGACGCGCCATATTGAATTGAATCAGTCATTCTGTTAATTTCGGGCCGTACTGTGAATTGTGCGATTTTCCGGCGACTATCCCGTGTGTTTTTGTTATGATCCCCGCGGAATTGCGTATTTACCGGGCGCGGGAATCGGTGTAATAGTGGCGATAAACGATGAAAAGGATGCTGGTTCGATTGTTTCGTTCCGCGGGATAAAGTGGGGTCGTGCGGCGATTTTTTTTAAATGGTTAGACAGCGATAGTGTACACACACACAAGATAATCGATTTGTCAACGCGCGCGAGGCTTACATATTACAATTTTCGGTGCACTAATTGCGCCAGGTACATAATGGGACGGCATCGGTGCAGATGGGGCATGTGAGGTGTCTTTCGAATCGTCGCCGAGAGATGAATACAGTTATTCGGATGGGTTACGCATTTACGGCCACTAATCATTATTGACTAGGTGTATGTAATATATAATTACCGCCATTCATTTGGCTTTGCTCACAAGTTATTATCCACAATGCGATATTACTAGTAATAAAGCGACACTTTATTATATATCTTCTGTAGTATTAAATATGAAATGCCAATGTATCGCGATGTATATTTTAATTCATTTTTGTCGTTTTGTTCGCTTTGTACAAATTAATTTTACGTTTATAGAAACGGTACGCATTGCGTGTTTTCTCATGCTATCGATACAATTATTGTGGATTTTAATTATTTTAATTTTTGCAGGACATTTGGGAATCATTAACAATATAATTGTCCGAGAAAAATGGAAGTTGACGAAGCTGTAGTCGATTTAAGCATTAGGTAAATAAGAACACCAAATATGTTCGCGCAACATAGATGAATACGGTCCTGGAAATATAAATTTCGTCTTCATTTCAATTTATATCACTGACGAATTGTTTATATTTTATATAAAGATAACGGAACTTTTGTACTAGTACTTATAATCGGACGATAATATTTACTAATAATTAGTATTTGTACAATACAGCATAATAAAATTCACGAAACTGGAAATACACCGTATGTCCTCATATTGGTTATCGCCTGATATTTATCGCGTTTAAAAAATTAACTATTTATTTCTAATGATACGCACAAAAAATATGTTTTAAATGGTGCATACAAGGCCATGGACGTAGATTTATATTTATATATAATTAAACGAACTATAAAATGTTTGAATGATTATACTTATATAATATAGAATATCACCCAAATACCGTAACAAGCATTAAGTAGCTAGATGTACATTTCAAGCGCTATGCGCCCATCTTCAGTAGCACAAGCTAAAACAAAATAAAATACCTCTGTCACGAATCGTGATTGATTTATAAATTTATAAATAAATAAGACATGTTGCTTTTTTATTTAAAAAAAATATATTATACATTAAAAAAATTCTCCAATAAAGCACGCGCTTTCAATTTATTATCATTTCAAATAATATCATTCAAATATTTCGCATGCCTAAATTTGTATTACTTTACACATGTAGAATAATACCAAATACTATCTATAGATATTTAATAGCTAACCCGTCTTGTTTATTTATTTATTTAATAAATAAATGGTATATACAACAGAATTATTACAACGATCTCCCAATACATGTTCATTCGAATATCCATCTAATCGCTGGCATCATTTATAACGCATCAATTTGATCTCAGTTCCCCCGCAACCGGAGGAGGAGGTGGTGGTGGTGCCACTCTCAATACTCGCCCTAATTCCTCCCTTCACCATCATCCCCTCCATCATTCCACCTTCCCACCACCCTCAGCAATCAACCTACCGCCTGCCACAACCATCAATCCCATATCAGCGACGAATGGTGGCCGGCGTGTTC
Organism: Leptodirus hochenwartii; assembly: GCA_947310635.1. Classification (NCBI taxonomy): domain Eukaryota; kingdom Metazoa; phylum Arthropoda; class Insecta; order Coleoptera; family Leiodidae; genus Leptodirus; species Leptodirus hochenwartii. Next base: position 12,643,085 of record OX371182.1, read on the forward strand.
TGCGGCCACGCACTGAACCGCGCAGCTATGCCGAAAGTCCAGATGTCCTTATCAACGGCACTTTGGACGGTGGCAAGATGATGCGCAATGGCGGCGGTGGCGGCATCGATTATAGTAGCGACAGTAGCGAGGGTGGTAATGAAATGCCGCCGCTGATTGTTTGTAAAGAACTGACCGCCGCTGAAGTGCAGCAACGTGAACGAGGTGGGTATACACGTTGTGTTTTTCTTCCGCGAAATTTTACCGTCGAATTGTGTACTGTAGGTTTACGTCGATTGCGAGAAGAACTGCGAAACGAGGAGATGAAACTGGTTCTCCTGAAAAAGCTGAAAGCTTCGCAGCAGCTAAAAGAGAATGTCGCCGTGATACCACCGAGTATTCCAGCCTCGGCGTTACCGCCTAGCGGTCTGCCCAGCGGCTTGAGTATCACGCCGACAACGATTAAGATGAGCAGTAGTACACTACAGCAGCAGAAAGGTGCCGGTCCGTTACAGTCGTCGCAGCTGCCCAGCGTGGCGCACGGTGGGGGTAGGCACGGGATGGGCGGTGGCGGTATTGGCCATAAGCAAAACAGTAGCGGCGGTAATGGTGGATTGACGGCAACAGCGCTGATAAGAGGGGTGAGTTGTACAAAAAAAAAGATATTTAATAAATCCGCCATTATAATTTCTAGGTAAAACACGTGTCTTATTATATTTTTTAAACAATTTGCGTATCATCGTCCTATTTACAGATGTTGAGATATCGTAACTATTTCTTTGAATTGTGCAGATAAACCACATTTTCCGTCTCATATTACTTCTTGCGTAGCATGTAAATTAAATGTAATGAATACTACATGTTGAACGTATTATTATCTTCGAAAGGAATTATAAATGTATTTATTATATAGTACATTTTCACTTTAAGATATCCTTTATACACAAACACATATTCTTTAATGTGTGTAACACTTTAATGTATATACCATCGTGAAATCGACGTTTTAGGATATATTGCGACGAAACTAACATGTAGACTATACCATTTCAGCCGCCACCGGCCAGATCCTCCAGTTTACATTCATCAACCACGATGACAAGCTCACCAATAAGCAGCAGGGGTGCCAACCTGTCTGTACCTCAACCGACCCAACGTAACCTGGGCCGCACCAGTGTCTTCCCGCCCGGTATAAAAGATCTCTCGCCGAGCGTTACAATTACGCCCGCTCCACCTCAACCACCAAAAGTAAGAAAAAAATATTTTAAATCTTACTATCTATACTGGTCAAATGTAGTTGATGGCTTATACCAAATCATCAATTTACGTATCAAATGTAATATCTATTGCATGAGTAAATTTATAATAAAAATCTTGGTAATTAATGCTGCCGAAGGCTGGAACAATAGAAACGAAAACCCATATAGTATCACCAGTTGTAAATCAAAATCAGAATCATCAAGCACCAACATTATCTGAGCAGGTACAATAATTGCGAATTATAAAGAACTCTTGGCATTTTAGATCATTTATTTAAAAAATCATATATAATCAATTTTCTATACACGACTTAACTAAAGTATTATTTTTTTAATATGTTGTGCAAACATGACAAATAGTTTCGTATCATAATTTAGGAACGACGAAATGATGACAACCAAACTCCAGCTCAGAGACAAGCTGCTGCGAAATTAGCTCTTCGAAAGCAACTGGAAAAGACATTATTACAGGTAAATGATATTAACGGATAAACTAAAATCGCCTTATTATTATTTTTATAATAATTAACGAATTGCGGAATGGAATTTGTCCGAATAGATTCCACCGCCTAAACCACCGCCACCCGAAATGCACTTTATTCCGAATCCCAGTAACACGGAATTCATATATCTCGTGGGCTTAGAACACGTCGTGGACTTTATCACCAAAGACAACAAGCCATTGTTGCCGCCAACGCCATTCAGATGTAGTCAGTGCGAATCGGACTTTACGCCCGTTTGGAAATGGGAGACGAAAGGAAAAGGCAAATGTAAGAATTTAATGTGTGCCTTTTTTTTATTGTTACATAACATTAATGAGATGTTACTCTTTCGATGTTTCAGCTAAAGAATTGAAGGTGATCTGTGAACAATGTGTAACGACGAACGTGAAGAAGGCGCTAAAAGCGGAACATACAAATCGACTGAAAACTGCATTTGTCAAGGCTTTGCAACAAGAGCAAGAAATCGAGCAGAGACTAGCTCAGGTACTAAAAAAAAACATAAAAATAAATAAAACCTACAATATAGTAATTAATTTCTAAATACTATGTAATCGAGAGGTGCTCAATTTTAGAATTAATTTTCTAATGACCGCATAGTATTCTAAAATCAATACTGAAATAAATTATTTTATTTCCATACGACTTAATTTCCAAATATATAATAAATCCCTCTACCAATTCCCCTTCCTAGATTTCAATTTAAAATCAAATTATTCGAGAAGCAGCTACCATACGAATCGCGTATTTTCCCGAACCTAACCCTCATCAAAGATCATTTTAAGGTAAAATCACGCTTGTAATTGTTGTAAAAAGCTTTAATTATTGTTATATATATATATATATAGTAATTTTTATAGCCAAACAATTATTGTATTATTATATATATAGAACGGTGTATTCACATCGAGCAGTCCCGCAGCGTCACCATCCACACCGACAACAGCTGACAACTTGATCATGCCGAAAGCGCCCACTCCCAACACAACTCTCACGCCCTCCAATCCGCAACCATCGAACCTGTCGTCACGCCATTCTGCGTCCGCTACGCCCCCTTCCATCACACTCACGCCCACCAACATACCATCGTCGTCCCAACAGCAACAACAGCAACAAGTTACAATACAGCAGGTCAATCAGCAGGTGCAACAACAACAACAGCAGCAACATAGAGAACAACAGCGGGAACAACAAAGAGAACAACAGAGGGAACAGCAACGGGAACATCGGGAGCAACAACAGCGCGATGCTCTGAACATTCAGGCGCTGCAACAGCAGGTAAGGAAGAAGAATGTATGTTACCGTTTTTTATATTACGCTTTATTTATTAGATATAAGTTTATGCTATATTCTGTTATTGCGCCGATTGTTCTTTAACGACGTTAAAAGATTGGATATTAAGCATTTGTTTGAAACTGTACTCCTATGTTTATTAATTTATTTATTTCTTCATATAAACCTTAAAAGTATAAAGGACAATAATAATGTACGCTTTATTTCCCTTCTGCTCAATTCGGAAGTACATATACTCATTTATATCAATAGCAACGAGAAAAAACTACATTACTAACAATATAACACCATCGATAGCTGTAAGACTTGACTTTAAACTAAAATAACTAACGATTTCTATTGAAACTTAATTATTTTCTTCGTTTGCTATATCTTCGCTTTAATAGAGGCTTAAATGAGTGCTCTGATAATAGATCGCATAGTACTACAATCTTTTCGAAAAAGTATAGTATAGTCTGCCAAAAGTGACTAAAAGCCTCTTAATTGTTTTTCACGCTGCTATACTAAAAAAATTGGCCACTTAAACAATTTCTATTGCGAATGACTCGCTTTTTTGCTGTCAGGTACAAGCCGCACAAGCTGTCCAGGCGCAGTTGCAAAGCGGTAGTGGTAGACATGGCAGTGGTAGCAACAACGCTGTTGTGGCGGCAGCTGCAGCTGCTGCCGCAGCCGCGGCGGCACAAGAGAAGATCAGCGCCAGTACACTGCAGGCGATGCACCAACAATTCATGCGCAGTAAGTAAAATGGAAATATCTTGAGCTGAAATTTATTTATTTACGCACAGAGTATTTTACTGTCAGTGGTACAATATTGTAGTCGTAATAAAACTATAACAAAAAAATATAATTATATAATTATTTAACCTATAAAATGCAATAGATTAAAAGTCGCAACTCAATAGTTGTTAAAAATTGCGATTTTTAGCTAGTTGTTAAAAATTGCGATTTTTAGATTTTTGTGGAAGCAGAATCGACTAGTGTTGAAGACCTCAATATTATAAGCCCTTACGAGGGGATTGTTTAAACTATAGTTAGATTTACAATATTTGATGTGAAAGAATGGTGAGTTGCGAACTGGATAGGTAGGCACATGTAGGGATATGATGCTTACTAGATCGGTACAATATATATAGTTATTCAATGGTAGTGTAGCACTGTACGGGTGTGAGGCGTGGACTATAGGAAAGGAAGAGAAGCGTAGATTACAAGCATTCGAAATGTGGTGTTATAGGAGGATGATGAGGATTGGTTGGGAAGATAAAGTAACAAATGAAGCTGTACTAGAGTTAGTAGGGGAGAAGAGAAGTATTTGGAGAGTGTTACAGCGTAGGAGAGACAGATTAGTAGGGCATATTCTTAGGCATGGGGGGATTATGCAATTGATCATAGAAGGTAGAGTGGAGGGAAAGAGAGGGGTAGGTAGGCCTAGATTGGAGTATGTGAGTCAGATAGTTGAAGACGTTGAGATGAATAGCTATAGGGAGATGAAGGGATTAGCTCAGGATAGATCGGCATGGCGTGCTGTTTCCAACCAATCTTTAGGATTGCGGACTCTTTAACTAAATTCAATGGTAGAAAAGAAAATTAAGATACGAGTAGAACAATAACTTTATTCAAATCTGTTCTAGTCCATTAAGTATGAGCCATGAATATTAACCATATAGAGTTAGTATTCATTGGTATAAATGATTATAACAAAGGGTTTTAGCTGACCACGAATAAGACTGGTTATTGTTATCAAATGAGGTCACACTTATTCCGCGTGAAACGTACAAATAACATTGAATCGTTGATTTCATCAGCATTGACACAAGGTGTTCCGAACACGGCCGCGGCGGCACACATGCTACACCAGATCACGCCGCTCTTCTATCCGTACATGGTGATGCAGCAAATGCAACAGGCTGCGCAGCAACAAGCGCAAGCCGCTGCCCAACAGCAGCAGCAGCAGTCTGGAGGTGGTGGTTCCAGCAAGGGAGGCGGCGGTGGTGGTAGCGGTGGTAGCAGTCAAGCCGCTCAACAACAGGCTGCCGCCGCTGCAGCCGCAGCCGCCAGCTTCAGCGATTTGCACCGTGCGGCCGAAATACAGCGCCAGTACCTACTGGACATGATTCCACCACAGACAGGTGGCGGGGGTGGTGGCGGAGCCGGGGGCGGCGGACAATCGCGACACAACTGGAAAACATGAGATGGACTGAACGGCGGTGGCGGTCGAAGATAGAATCTGTCAGGTAACCACCGCTCCGAAACTAGTACTAGTGCTGATCTTTACGAGTACACGTCACTTGAATTTCTTTTATTTCTGTATCGAGCATCTAGAGCTAAGCAGAAGTGGGTTTTATTGACAAGAAGTCTCGTTAACAAACAAATAAACGAACTCACGGTATTGGCAATGTTGATTACGTTAAACATCTACATAAACATCATGCACACATGGACGAAATGTACAATTTTAATTCATAATTGTATAAAGGGATGTAATGCAGAATTTCAAAAACGTCAAATATCATAAAGTGCCGTGTTTAATCTACAAGTATAATCCGAGAAGAGGATATAAGTATCTGAAGTAAACACTGCAGTATTAAAGTACAAGTGCATATTGTATTGAATACAAAATACGATAAAACAACAACTTATTAAAATATTTAACTGAAACATCGCCAAAAGTCCATCGAAGTGCTTCTATTGGGAAATCTCGGTACGTTATTCTGCTTTACTTACGCCGGTGCTTTAATTTGAAATATATTCGCACTCTATATAACTGACAATCTAAATTGACATATTTTCTCCGTGTTGCCGTGACTTCCTAACTGGATTATATATCTTTTTGCTATAAACTCAGTTGTAGAGCAATTCCTAAATTCTGGAATTAATTAAATTGGCAACGTTTCCTTATTTTCGCCTTATTACGTTTTTATAAGTTAGACGAAGAGTCAAGTTATTGTACTGTTCCAATCGGTTAGTACGCATAGTATGATATTCTTAATTATATTTTCCATTGTAAAAAAAAGTTGTCCAATTATTTCTCTTTATTTGAGAATTTTTTAATAAGTGATTTTGTGACGATAGTCGCAATATTAGAAATACTTACTGGTGCTCGATTGAAAAAGAATGGCTTCTTCGATGATAAGTGACAGAAAATTGACTTTAAAAATTACACTCTGCCACATTATAAGTTCTTTATTCAATGTAGTAGCATATTAACTGACAATTGAGTAAAGATTTCACACGAAATCGTTGTGTACATGAATTGAAGACGGACTGATAAATTAACGAAATGTTGTAAATATGCTTAAAACTATTCTTCATTTCTGTCATTAAACGAATTATTACATCGTTTAAAAAATGCTCATTTTCATAAATACATTTCTCACAAGCAATTAATTAATTTTATAATGTTATATTAGATTGAAATTACGATGTGATGAATCACAACCACCCAAGTATAAAACAAAAATATAATTATAATGATTGTTCAATGTGCCAAAATGTAATAGAATATAGCAACAATATAACTTAAAGTATTATTTTCTTGTATTTATGAAAATACATTTTTCTTCTTTTTTTATCCGATGTATTACAAAATGTGATATATCCCACATTATTCCGTTAGTTTCTTTTTATATTTTCTCATCAATCCTTATGCAATGGAAATGTTTGATTTATTCTGTAGTCATATATCAATACAAATGCGATTTTTACATTTCTATCAATTGAAAGAATGGGATTTTTGTTCCCCAATAACTCTTGCAACAACGTATCAATTAATACGATAAATAGTAGACCATCTGAAAAAAAAAACACCTTATAATAAATACAATTATATTTTATATTCCTTTAATTTATACTAGAAACCAAAACATTTATTTATTTTACATTTTCTAGATGCTAACTACTCTCGCGATAATTAGTCTACTATTTATTAACATTTGTACATATAGGTTTTTACATTGTATAAAAATAATTAATTAGATTAATATGGTGCATATATGAACTAGTTTTAAGTTCTTTTTTAAATCTAGGTATATGTACGAATATTTCAATACATTTTCACAATTTTTCTAATGTAAAAGAGAATTCCGCCTCATATTATAATTTAATTTTGTATAAATCTGAATGGATTTTAATTTCAACGGTGGAAATAAATATCTAATTACGTAATTATTTTGTATTTATTTAAAGTACGCGCATATCTTTGCATTATTCTATAATAATTGGTTTTGTAATACGATTACGTCACTGGTTATATCTTTAATTATGTTCTTTTTAGTACAAATTACGATAATGATGGGATCCATCGTATATTATAAAACTGATAAAAATATTGTAAATATCTAAGGGTCGCTCAATCAATGTACATTTAAATCGTTTTTCTCGACTTTAAATTTTCTTATCTAATGCGCAAAATATTCTGTACGACATGACATAGTATTTCACCATTAAAACTACAATAAAATCTTATTCCGTATTAAGTATGTTAAGGTACCCGAACAATTTTAATACGCATTATTATTCTTATTAACAATTTACACTAGCACAAATGCAATATACAACGTTTAGATAGGAGTTAATATTTGAAATAAACGTGTGACTTTAAATGTGTGTGATCTTCATAACTGTTACGCTATGTATATTCTGTAGTGCTTTTGGACACCCTTCCCTAAGTGTAGTCGATAGCTACTCTGTCTAAATCGGCTGTGGTATTTCCCTATAACAGTACGTAATTGTACGAAATTTCGTACCAAATAGCCACTAGTATGTTTTGTTTGCCGCAAATCTACACTGTTACGTTCTTAAACAGTTTTCCTTTAAGTTATCACGATGTAAACTATACTATTAGTTTCTAAGTTATATTTTAGTGATAATTTCATTAGTATGTTTTTTTTTTATAATAAACTTGCTCATGAATAATTAATGAATTTAAATTGGCGCCTTACAAGAATTTTTTTTTTTAAGTATTGTGATATAGATAATAGTAGATAAGATAATATAATAAGGTATAGATTATAAGGATAGGAGAATAATTTTTAATTTATATAAACACCAAACTGCCTTAGTTAGAATTGAGGGGGAAGAAGAGGTAGCAAAAATAGGGAAGGGAGTTCGGCAGGGATGTACACTCTCACCGTTATTATTTAATCTATATATAGAAGATGCAATTATGCAAACATACAAAGTAAAAGAAGAGTATAGTGTAGGTGTGAATGTACAGGGAGAGAAAATATATATGTTGAGATTCGCCGACGATATAGCTATATTGGAAGAAAGCGAAAAGAATTTAGAAAGGGTATTGAATGGTATGCAGGCAGTATTGACTAGGGATTTTAACATGAAAATAAATATAGGTAAAACTAAAGTGATGAGGTGTGACAAAAAGGAATGCAGTAGAAAAATGAGGATCTCAATAGGAGATAATAGAATCGAAGAAGTGTCAGATTTTTGTTATTTAGGCAGTAGAATCACAAAAGATAATCGAAGCAAGGTAGATATAAAGTGTAGGATAGCACAGGGTAGGAAGGCATTCGTAGAAAAAGAACAGATTTTAAGATCAAATATTGACTTGGGTATTAGAAAAAGATTACTGAAGGTATATGTTTGGAGTGTAGCACTGTACGGGTGTGAGGCGTGGACTATAGGAAAGGAAGAGAAGCGTAGATTACAAGCATTCGAAATGTGGTGTTATAGGAGGATGATGAGGATTGGTTGGGAAGATAAAGTAACAAATGAAGCTGTACTAGAGTTAGTAGGGGAGAAGAGAAGTATCTGGAGAGTGTTACGGCGTAGGAGAGACAGATTAGTAGGGCATATTCTTAGGCATGGGGGGATTATGCAATTGATCATAGAAGGTAGAGTGGAGGGAAAGAGAGGGGTAGGTAGGCCTAGATTGGAGTATGTGAGTCAGATAGTTGAAGACGTTGAGATGAATAGCTATAGGGAGATGAAGGGATTAGCTCAGGATAGATCGGCATGGCGTGCTGTTTCCAACCAATCTTTAGGATTGCGGACTCTTTAACTAACTAAGTATTGTGAATATTTTTTAAATTTACCTCGTGAAGGGAAAAATACATTTATTGGAATATTCAAGCCAAATAAAAAATAAATAATAACGTAGTAATTAACATCAGATTAGCAATAAAAAATATATATATTTCACATTTCTTCGAAGCAAATCTTAATTACTTTAATTCTTCACTGTTAATTTTATATTTCCTTCGATAAAAAAAAATAACTTCAAATTAGGACACTGGTTTTTGTACAGGTCAGGTTGTTCAGAGCAAGTAGAAATCTCGAAATACATAGTAGATTCCCATCTAATTAGGAATACTCCCATCTCTAATTCTTTACGTTGGTTGCCTATAATTTATACAAATGGCCATTAGTTCATATTTCACCGCAATAATATTAGAGTATTTTCAATTTGTTATATTACGGACTTTTAAAATATGCATTATAAGACTTATTTCCAATGAAGCATGTAATAATAGGAACAATATCAGACTATTTAAGTGAAAATATGAAAATGTGACCATGGAGTATCAAATGCAAGACTTTGATAATGATGCAGAAACAGACTGCCTGCTGGGACGAAATACAATTCCTTCTGTTATTGAACATTCAACTAGAGGACTAAATAGACACAATAGAAATAAATCGAGAAAATGGAACACAATATTATGCAGGTATGTAACACGGTCATTCAGTCTTGTTAATTATCTAGGCATATTTTTAAATGTTGTATGATATTGGACCAAGGAGTTAAAAGTATTAATTTCTGTTAGAGCAGCAAACATAATATTATCTTTAAACTATCGGAACAATTCCTTTCGGTTAAAATTAGGTACCATTAATGTATGCTAAAAAATCGGATACTGAATACCAATTTAAGTATTGGATACCGTTTACTTCGAACGTGCCTCGGAAACATTCGACTCTCGTGTTACTACTTCGAATTTTTCATACACACATATATAATCCGCGGCAAATTCAAAATATTACCTTTGTGCCAATGAATACTAACTATATATAGTTAATATTGTTTGTGCTTTTTCGGCATTAGTTTCAATGCACAATTATAAATAAAACAACAAATTTCCGTAACCCGTGAGCCAATGGTTCCGAGGTACGTTCAAAGTAAAGGGTATCCTGATATTTCCTAGTAGTTCAAAAGATATTTTGCACCATCTGTCATTTGTAGTATTGAATTCATTGGGAGTCCATTGTTTGTAAATAGAATATTATTTGTGTAATAACTAATAATTAACATTTCGCATCTGATTAATTTAACGCGATTAATCACATGTATACATAAGTTAAAATCCGCAATGAAATTTCAATAGTTCGCATAAGCTCTTGTAACTTAGTGCAACAATTCTAAGAAATGGAGTCGAGCGACTCACAATCCCAGAGCAATTTGAGCAAACCTACATCTAAAGAAGATATCCCCTTGATAACTAAAGCGCACAGGGAACCATTCCTGCTCAGGTGAGATAAGATACACCCGCCATCGAATTTATTTACCTAATACCTGTCAGAACGCTAAATTATACGTAATCAGGGTCAGGGTCACATTAGTAATAGTACTGTTGTTTCCCACTCTTCCGCAATTCACTACGCCGATATCCAATTCTCCAACATTCGCGTTTCGCAGCGTATATTCGAAGGCGGCATGTTTACGTTGCATAGAGCGGACAATGTGCACGCCGATTCCCGCAGAAACCGTCGCGCAAAATGCCCCTATTAAAGCCCGCTCTTCCCTCCGCAGTTGCTGGTGCTCCCTGTGGCGGCGATGCTGCGGTCCGCGCGAACTACGATCGCGCACTCTCCACCTGGGCCGTGCAACGTCCGGCCAATATCCGGCCAATGCGATCCGGAACCAAAAGTACAACATAATCACATTCTTGCCGTTGGTTTTATATCAGCAGTTCAAGTTCTTCTTGAACCTGTATTTCCTCATCATGGCTACTAGTCAATTCGTACCAGATATAAGGATCGGTTACCTTTATACGTATTGGGGACCGTTGGTAAGTTCGCATTATACAAAGGAAATTAGTTAATGTTCATTACATTTTTATGCAAGTACAAAACAATATAAAAAACAACTGAAAAATTATATTACTAAACAGAAAGATATTCCAAATATTTTCCCTAATACTGTACAACATATACCTGTAATAAATTATAATGATTACTATACATATTAAATGATACTATTATTCTTAACAAGATAGATCTACTTTGAATTATTACCGAAGAAATATATCAAATAAAATATTTTTATTAATATATCCTATATTTTGCATTGTAAATTAACAAAGGATCATAAAAGATGACAAACCTACGATTTCTCCATTTCTTTAATTTGTATTTTCAACTTCTTCCAACCAAATTTCATTTATTTTTACATAAACATTTTCTTTTATATTGTACTTATTTAAAAAAATACATTATATATATATATATATATCCCAAGCCAATTATCTGATTGTGCTAAACAATAACGATGTCACTATATTGCGTAGATATAATGTTTATTACCAAACACTTTTTAATATTGTACTCGCTTTAGGCAGCTTATATTCTTTATTATTCGAGGAAAATATACATTATTGCATTGGCTTCGCAATAAAGTTTGATTATATTTTTACATTTACGTGATTACGGTGATGTTTTTGTTTTACAACGAATGTATGATGCTTTATCTAATTTGCTTATATTTTCCTGATTACGTGGAATAATACATAAAATTTGCATATAAAGGATTGATTGAGCCGTAACTTTTCGATCGTCCATATTTAAATAAGGAAATAAAGACAACTTTGCTTTTACAATCAAGTAGACATATCCATTTCAATAATTATCACTACAGTGTTAAATATATTTAATAAATAAAATATAATGTGAATATATGTAAATATATATACGTATACAGGATGTAATCAAATAATGTATTATTATTAATACTTTTGGGGATTCTGGCGTAGTATAAATTTGCATTATTATAAAGTATCAAACCATGATATTTTCCATAACCTTGCTTCTTATTGTACCATATAAAAAACATCGAAATTGAAGTCCGTCGTAAATTAATTTGTTGATATTTTAGTGTTTCGTACTTTTGGTGACAATTTGCCGAGAGGCGGTGGACGATTTGCGGCGCTACAAACGCGACCAAGAGGTGAACAATCAGAAATGCCGGCGTCTTGTGCATAATAGCGACAATCCGATTGAGATCGTTGCCGCGTCTAAACTCAAAGTAAGTTCGCTATTTATAACCATACGAACATTGATTTTTCTCGTATCTAGAATTAATCGAAATTTGCATATGTACACACATACACACGTACACTCTAAATAAATTGATTTGCAACGGAAATAAGTTCTATGACGCAACAGCTCCTTATTTCAAATAATGGATTGATTTAGTATATCGAAACAGCTATTGGAAGACATTTCACAACTGATTCTTCATAAATACTTCTATATTTAAAATACTTCTAAGTTTTTATAAATACTTTTAAAAAATACTTTAAAATACCTCTAAGTTTTTATCACCGTACTCATTTAATACGAAATATTTTGTAGACATTATTTTATGGTGTCTACGTAATATTTTACTATATTAACAAATATTGTCAATATTTATTGTACCATTTTAGTAATCACAGTATACGGACATGAAAATGTAATTGTACCACGTTGTACTGAACATAAAATAAAATAGCAATGGTAATCTTAACATTTTCTACATGTTTCAACGAATTGTGTATTTTCTTTGTGTGTTCCAAATTACAATACTTAGATACCTTGCAATTATTGTGTAACATTAAACATTTATTCACACATTTGAATCGAGGTCTGCATATTGTTCATAGTTATATTATACAAATACGTATTATTTTAAAAGCGCGGGTGAATATTGTGCTGTCGATCGATTGCTGACAGAGAGTTAAAAACTCGCTTATCCTTATTTAGAAATCCGATATTTTTAAATCATTTGAAATTACATCGTTATTACCTTACTTCAAATAAATGCGTCCTACTAACGACAATATTCGCTTTAGATTAAAATTCTAATACGTATAAGTTTTATTTGAAATCGCATTGTTCAGGCACAGCTAGTAATTTTTTAAATTGTTCATTTTTACCAAATGCAAATGAATTGTACTTAAATATAATACGTTTTTTAAAACTTTTTTTTTTTGCAATGGCAGCAGTAAAACATGTTTAATATTTGCCGCAGCTAAAAAAAACATGGGTCATTTTAATTACTTTATTACGTGCATACGTAAATATATAAACAAAAGTACAAATTTTTGATACGTTTGTATAATTTCTTATATAAATATTGGTAGGCATCATGTATATTTATTTATACCAAATTTATTACACCATTCTGATACCTTGGAAATGTTTGAATAATCACAAATGTTTTCAATAAATGACAACTATAACAATAATTCAAATCAAAGTTCATCATTTTTAGCTTACTAAATGAATACTTTCGTGGATTTCGATAAAATACAAATTTCTAATTTTGTAACACAATTTTAATATTAATAAAATCGATATTGCTTTATCATGCAAAATTATATGTTTATTTATTTACCGATAGCTTTTTCGAATAACTTTTTTTTTTAAGGTTGGGGATTTGATAATAGTCGATAAAGACGAGCGAGTTCCGGCCGATCTAGTACTTTTACGAACTACAGAAAAGAATGGGTCGGTCTTCATTCGTACGGACCAGCTCGATGGTGAAACGGATTGGAAACTTCGGCTGGCTATTCCAGCCACTCAAAAGTTATATAGCGACATTAACTTATTCGAATTGAACGCGAGTATTTATGCCGAGAAACCGCAAAGGGATATTCATTCGTTTATAGGAACATTCACCAGAGTAAGTGATTTAAAATGAGACTTGTTTTGTAGATAAGCTAATTACATCTCGTAAAAATGTACAAATGTACTTTTTTAAAATATTTACTCATAATTCTGTTTGTTGTAACTTTAATCTACTTTTAATGATTAATGCGATACATTAAAAAAAATTATCTTCATCTAAAAAATAAAAATAACATTACGGCGCATTACATATGGTGTGTTTAAATTATTTTAATATAACTGACATTCTTCTGACATTCTTGACAGAAGTCCAATAAAAATTGTACATCTAGTGTGATGTGTTATGTGGTCAGTAGTTTATTCCCGTCTTTCCATTATTTTTTTATATGATTTTTAAATATTCACGGCATTGGATTAGATGATGAGATTGTAAATCCATTCTAACTACGAACTATCGAAAATATAAGCGCAAGTCTACATACAGAAATCGGTTAATTTATATTTTTATTCGTTTAATAAATCTTCTATTTAATAGATGAATTTAATTTTCATCATTTAGACATGAATTTTAACGATAGTATCGTTTCTTTGGTATTAATAAACTCCCGCCAATATTAAATCGACACTTTTATTTCGTTGGATGTATATATTTTAGCACGATTGCGATAATGCCGATGAAAGTTTGGATTTGGAAAATACTCTGTGGACTAACTGCGTTATTGCATCTGGCAAAGCTTTAGGATTAGTTATTTACACTGGTATAATAATACCTTCTTTTTTAAGATTTACGTGTTCTTAATGTTGTTTTTTCATATAGGTCCAGAAACTAGATCCGTAATGAACAATTCCGTTCCCCGTTCTAAAGTTGGCCTCCTTGATATGGAACTAAACACCCTCACAAAGCTTTTATTCGCAGCTGTCGTAGGTCTAGCCCTTATAATGATGATACTGAAAGGATTTAACGGCCCATGGTACCGATACATGTTCCGATTTGTATTGCTGTTTTCTTATATAATACCAATCAGGTAAATTCACTCATATTCAGTATTTTCACAATTTCCGTAATAATTTCATTGCGAATATAGCTTACGGGTCAATTTGGATATGGGCAAGACCTTCTACTCATGGTCTATTGGACGGGATCCATTCTTGCAAGGCACTCAAGTTCGTTGTACGACAATTCCCGAAGAACTTGGACGAATTTCCTATCTTTTGAGCGATAAAACCGGAACGTTGACTCAAAATTCTATGGTGTTAAAACGGCTTCATCTAGGCACAGTTAGTTACACACCTGATAGCTTCGACGAGGTAAAAAATATATTGTCGCATTTATTTTTTAAATTAATGTTCCGTTGAATGAATTCGTAATAATATTTTGTGTAGTCATTTTAAATAATTGTCAAGTCAATTGCTTTAATTAATCTCCGTACCTTTTATTTATGTTTTAAAGTGAAGTATTTTGAACATGTAGTGTTCTAGCATATTTATATTTGTATCAGACAAAAAAAGTCATGTATTAATACAGTTAATATTAAATAATTGATTGATTTAGCCCCTTCTCTGTGATCTTTCTAACAATTAATATTATTGTATAGGAGAATGTATGGTTGTATAAATAGTATTTCTTTATAATTCCTTATAAAGTACTAACATTATTATTTTATACAACCATACATTCTTCTATACAATACCTTATATTATGGACTTTCAACAATTAATATTATTGTTATGTAGGTTTCTTCAGTATTACGAACCGCTTATAAAAGCGATACCGGTCCTACTTCAAGTGAGAAATTTCGCAGATCAGATAATACTAGAATTAAGGATGCTGTTCAAGCTTTAGCACTATGTCACAACGTGACGCCAGTTTATGACACCATAGAAACCACCGACTCGAGTACGTTGATATTTCAATAATCCACTCAAATCGAGGATTTGCGATGTTGCTTGTCATTTTAGGTTCGATTTCGTTAGAGGCGGAAGCAGACCAGCATCAGATCCGTACCAGTAACGAAATGGTAGTGAATTATCAAGCCGCCAGTCCAGATGAGGTTGCTTTAGTGCAGTGGACTCAAGATGTGGGCCTAGCGCTCAGCCAACGAAATTTGTCTTCCATGCAATTGCGTTGCCCAGATGGCAGATTGATGGACTACACTATTTTACAGGTAGACACAAACCCTCGTACTATAATTGGTTAATTATGAATAATGACCAAATGTCACATCGTAAAAAAACGGGATATAAACCAGACGAAAAAAATATTTCAACTTGGCATACGAGACGATTTGAATTTAAACTTTCTTTCTATAGAATATTCCGAGATATTTCGAGTTTTTTTTATAATGAGTAATACGTTTTAGGTGTTTCCGTTCACAAGTGAAACGAAACGTATGGGCATTATAGTGAAAGATCTACAAACTGGTGAAATTTATTTTTATTTGAAAGGCGCCGATGTTGTTATGTCAGCGATTGTACAGTACACGGATTGGTTGGATGAAGAAGTGGGAAACATGGCCAGAGAAGGTTTAAGAACATTAGTTGTGGCTAGAAAAATGCTCACTGAAGAACAATATCAAGATTTTGAGGTAAATTAAGCGTTGATATTTGAAAAATAATTATTCATCATACTATTAAACGATTCTAATAAAATCGCAACTATTTTTCATTCGTTGTTTAGACACGTTATAATGCCGCCCGTATGTCTGTTACGGATCGCGTAGCGCATGTAGCGCAAGTGATTGAATCTCTTGAACGTGATATGGAACTTTTGTGCGTGACTGGTGTAGAGGATAAACTACAAGACAACGTGCGACCTACACTGGAACTTTTACGCAATGCCGGCATAAAGATCTGGATGCTGACTGGAGATAAACTGGAAACTGCCACGTGCATTGCTAAGAGTAGTCGATTGGTGTCTAGAAATCAAGGTAAAATCAATTATCTTAAGTGTAAAAATATGTTTCTTCTATGCGAATTTTTATTTAAAAATTTTTTTTACATTTACTGGGAGCACAACAATGTCTATATATGTCTGTTTTCTTTGAAAATGGTCGATTTTTGGGCCTTTTCAGCCCTCTGACGATAATTTATTTATTTTCATAACTAAAATTAAGTTTTTTTGTCGTGAAAACATCATTTTTAATCGTGGAAAATGATCAAAACTGGCCGTTTTCTTTGAAAGTGATCTATTTTAGACGTTTCCATTTCTGTGATGTTAATAAGCTGATTTTTAGAGCTAAAATTTAACATATTTTTTCTCTTCTATAGGCTTATACGTTTTTAAGAGTGTGGTGACAAGAACAGACGCGCACTTAGAACTGAACAGTTTCAGGAGACGAAGCGATTGCGCATTGGTAATAAGCGGCGAAAGTTTGGAGGTCTGTTTAGCTTACTATCAACCCGAATTTATGGAGTTGGCTTGTGCTGCGCCCGCTGTGGTGTGCTGTCGGTGTTCACCCACTCAAAAAGCTCAAGTGGTCAGTAAATTTCAAACTACATAAATGTAATATAACAGATATGCACGAGTTTACTTTAAAAAAAAACTTGATAGAATCGATAATTTTACGTTCGCAATAAATTATTTTAACATCGACGAAAATATTTACAAACATTTGTTTTTTTCTATGTCTTGTCTGTTCAATTATATTTCTTGCTTGAATTCTTAAAAATTAGTTATAGATTTTGCCGTTATGTTGTGTTCCACATTAGGGAAGAGAAATAAAGGCACAATGTTTTATATCACAATTAAAAACGAGGATTTATTCGACTATAGTTTCGCTTATTAGGCATTGTCAAGAAATGAAAAACGAATTACAGAAAACGTATTTATATATAAAAAAATATACCTACAGATAATATCGAATAATAGGGAGGAGATTAGGTCCAATTGGTCATTAATTATAATTATAATAGTCTAATAAATCCTCGTTTTTAATTGTGATATAAAATATTGTACTTTTATTTCTCTTCGCTTTCTTAAAAATTGCCGTATGATTACCATACGACTGTAAAGCATGCGCGCATGTAATTGAAGATAACTCAAACAGAAATAAATCTGTACAAGGTATCCTTAATTCAAAAACACACTGGTAAACGGACGGCGGCCGTTGGTGATGGCGGTAACGACGTCAGCATGATTCAACAAGCTGACGCCGGTATCGGCATCGAAGGCCGTGAGGGCAAGCAAGCGTCATTAGCTGGGGATTTCTCTATACAACGTTTCTCGCACTTATCGCGCCTGCTGTTGGTCCACGGTCGGCGCTCGTATAAGCGTAGCGCCTCCTTGAGCCAGTTCGTCGTCCACCGTGGTCTGATTATCAGTACGATGCAGGCGGTGTTTAGTAGCGTCTTCTACCTGAGCAGTGTCGCCTTGTATCAAGGGTTTCTTATGGTGGGCTATGCGACGGTGTATACCATGTTTCCAGTGAGTCAATAATTCGGATGGAATGGAATAATTGCGCACGATAACGTTGCGTTTTTTGTTGCAGGTGTTTAGTTTAGTTCTTGATCAGGACGTGAAAGCCGAAACAGCTTTGACTTATCCCGAATTATACAAAGATCTATCGAAGGGCCGAAGTTTGTCGTACAAAACGTTCTTCATGTGGGTTCTTATATCAATATATCAAGGTACCAAAATGCGTTTGTGAACTAACCGTGTTCTATGAAGGTTCTTGTGTATTTATATACAAAATTTATTAAACAATTCAGGCACGGCTGGTTGTGTCTTTTGTATCGTTTCAAATTAATACTCTGTAATTTAAAAAATCGCAACTTTTTGTTCGATTTATTCTCTTTTTATTTCTTATTTGTATGTCAATTTTCGATTAGGGGGTGTTATAATGTACGGTGCGCTGCTGTTATTCGAAGATGAGTTCATTCACATAGTGGCGATCAGTTTTAGTTCGCTAATTCTCACTGAACTAATAATGGTGGCACTAAATATACGCACCTGGCATATTCTTATGGTACTAGCGGAATTATTCTCTTTAGCCCTATATGCTGTTAGTCTTATCGTCTTACATGACTACTTTGGTAAGCATACAACAAAACCAAAAAAAAAAATTTTTTTTAAGCGTACACAAAATAATTTTTAATTGAATTATTATTAAGAATCAAATAAAAAAGAGTGCTGTAAATATTTGTCGTTGCTTTTGTGTTTAGATTCAGAATTTATCCAAACGTTAGACTTTTTTTGGAAAGTAACTGTGATCACCCTCATCTCCTGTCTCCCGTTGTACATACTGAAGATCCTGCGAAAGAAATTCTCGCCGCCGAGTTACAGTAAACTATCGTAAGGACATTGCATTTGAATTCACTAGGTAAGTAACAAATCGTGATATGTTTAATATTAGTTTTTACACTGATTTCTATTAGAATGTGATTGTTTAATGGAACCTATTATTTATTATAACATTTATTAAACATACTAGTATCTTTTTATTAATATATTAATTGTTAATTCGTAATATTTTACTGGATTATATATTATTAATACGAATACAGACATTATTTAGTTTGTAATCAAATTATTTTACGTAAGAATATTTTCTGTATCGAAATAAAAACATTTAAACTTTAATAACGAATGAGGATTTCTCTGGATTGCTTAAATACATCCATGCCAACATATTCGTATTACCCTTTTTGTTTATAATACGCACATACTAATGTCTGATATGTTTAGAACTAATAATTCAACTCGTACTTTTATATACTATTTTCATACAGCCATATTAATGATTAATTTAATTTTTTTCCTGGTTCCTTGCGATACATTCTTTTCACCGCTTACATCACATAAAAATAAAGTCTATTTTTATTATTTACATGTTTATAATATATTTATCGGAGTAATTAACATTAACTTAATTCAGCTTCTTACAGTTCCAGGATATTTTCAGACTACAACTGATCTAAGGACTAGATAATTCTGACTTTAATATTTACTTGCCACGATGGGGCGTTCTGAAGTACAAAATGCACATTCTAATACGCTTCGAGAAAAATACTTTATTTCGCACGATGATACAATGATATAAATTTATTAAAAGTAATTAATACACTATAATACAGATCTAATTGCCCTTGGAATATCGCTTCCAAAATTTCCTTACATCTTCGTGGCCGGACTTCTCCACCACCATTGTCCGTTTCTCTTTGTTGCACCAAATTAAATAACCATTCGAATTGGCGTATTCTTTTAATACATTGAAATCGGCCTAAATTAAACAAAGATTTTTTTTTATCAATGCCTGTAGAGTCGAACATCATAAGTTTTGCGCAACCAAATTGTTTTGTTATTACAATTCTGGAGTCTCCAGTTTTATACACGGATATTTAATATGCCCACCTGGGATAAGAACTGGCTGTACAGCACACCGTCGCTGTAAGTCAATCGGTTCCGTTCCATCTCCCACAGCCTAATTTGGTCGATAACTGTGGGCGGTAGGGGTGAATCCTTGTTGGCCACGGGCGCCTTAGCGCGGCCGACTGACGTCATTGTGGACGGCAATGCGTGAGTGTTGCCGCCACTATTGCTAGCAGCTGATCCGTCGCCCGCGTGGTGCAACTGCAACTGCAAATGTGCGTGTTGCGTGAGGTAGCCAATAATGAGATCGGCGGTGATTCCGCCGCGCAACGCCTGCCGAATGGAATCGCGCGTCAAGATACCCACCACAAGGTTCGGAAATCTATGGTTATATACGTTAGTTTGTAAATATATTGGAACTTACGTTAATTAAAAGCATTGAATTATAATTATAGATAAAATAGAGAACGTAAGAATAGTGAAGAAGTCGGTACTTTTACGAAATGTTGCTTTAGGAATACGGTGAGGATTGGGTGGATATATAAAGTAACAAATCCACGTTTATATACGTTAATTTGTAAATATACCGCTGTTGTCGGAATTTACGTCAATTAAAAGCATCAGATTAGAATTGTAGATAAAAGAGAACTAAAAATAGTAAAAAAAGTCGGTACTTTTGCGAAGCGTTGCTTTAGGAATACGCCGAGGATTCGGTGGCTATATAAAGTAACAAATAAAGACGTGTTGGAGTTACGTGAGAGATCTAAGGGTGATACGGCGTAGGATAGATGAGACATGTTAAAATGCGTAATTAGGTAATTAACTATAAAGGTTTGATTGAGCCGTAACTTTTTGATAGTACATATTAGAATAGGGAAAGAAAAAACAACTTTGCTTTTACAATCGAGTAGAGGTATATTAAAGGTTCGATTATAGTTCAGAATGAATGATGGCATCATAGCCATCAACCATCGAAACTATAGTCGACCTTTAATATACCTCTACTTGATAGTAAAAGCAAAGATTTTTTTTTTGCTTTATTCTAGGTAATTGATTGCACAAGACAAAGTTGAGGGTAGATCCAGATTGAATATTTTCAACAAAATAAACAATTACCTATACATTAAATCGGTAAATAGTCCAAGCAAGGCAACTTGAAGATTTGAGTCTGTATACGCATAGACTCTGTAATTGGTTTCTACGACAATATAGCCTTTCGGTGTATCTTCCTCCAAGAGAGACATTGCTCCCTTGCCGGCTTGATTGCTAGTGATATTCAGTGCAAGGCGAGTGGGGTAAAACCGCCCAGCTCTCCTCTAAAAAAAATACATGTACAAATGTATTGTCAGTTTATTATAGTACGAGATCGTGTTTTTTTTTTGTACTTTTCTTTGGTATACTAATCCAAATTCTCGTAAATGTTGCAGAAACACCAACAAACCCTGACTCATACCTTCCGTGCTATAATCCTATAAATTGGAATAAAACAATTCATTTTTCGACTCGATTCGTATTGGAAATTGCGTTTATTCTTAAGACGGATATCGAAAACGTATAACCTACTTTTCCTAGTGTACTAAAGCTAAGCTGGAATAGGAACGTGAGGCACTCGGCCAAATCTAATCCACGTTGTTCAACCGTATCCAAATATTGTAAGATAAAGTGCCACACCTACAAAATATTAAGAGTAATTACTCAATAACAACAAAAATTATGTTATTACTTGAGCCTGTCTATCCAGCAATAAAAATTGAAAACCCTGTCTGGTAATTACGGGACTGCCATCTTCTTCATCGCGCTTCATAAGATCTGTAATTCATGATCATTATACCTGCAAATGATGATACAATCACTTTTCCTACCCGCGTGCAATAAAATCCGCACCGCGTCTGCAGAAATGCCCTCCTGCTGTTGAGAACCGACCATATAATGCAATACGCACTCCCACCTCTCCACACTATAAGAGTCTAAGAAAGAGACATCACGAGCCTTGTTATCCACCTCCAACGCCGAAGACATGCTCCATGGCTTTCCGCCACCCAACAGAGCGATCTTCAAGTTCCGTTTAAATGTGGAACTTAAAATCCAACCGGTCAGACCGCCCGGAATCGGTGCTTCTTGCCACACAACTAACTCGGTGAGAACCCTGCTAACGTATACATGCTCCCTATAATGAAAATATGTCGTCTTAACATAACTGTGATTTTAGAATGCGGTTGCTTTACTTGGAATGGGCTTGTGAGCCCCAGGAAGCGATGACAGCCTGCGGAACGGGTTGTTCGACGAATAGTATTCGGATCACATAGTGTCTCGCTAATTCAGGTAATTCCCTATATTCAAATATCACGTGAAATCAAGCTAATCACCTTACACTTTCATACCGTACCTGTATACAGCCAAACATATCGTAGGATGGCTATAAAGCCGATCAAGAACAGCCGGTGTTCTCGTCTTCAAATAGTCGTATAAATTTTTACATTCTAAGTTTGTAGCCTTGTTGAGGCTAGAGCTGGAATTACTAGTTGTGGCGATACCATTATCTGCCATTTATAATATAAACCTTCGGTTTTAATACCTTTCTTACTGCTCGGTACATTCATTTAAAGGTTACGAATGCAATAAGTGCGGAAAATGTTTGATGTTAAAAAACAATTATCACACAACAGCTATGCACGTGTATATTTTTTATTTACAAACAATGAAAATTATTGTTTATGTTTACAAATTAGGACTTTAAAATTAATTCCTTCTGCAGCTTCATCACAAATTAACTTTGAGCCTGTACAACATAACCAAGTTTTCCAGTGGCTACTCATTAAACTAATTTCTGATTAAATGATACAATATAAAAATGACTTATATTTACTTAACTTATAGCTTTAATTAAGAAATTTTTGTTAGATATTAGAATATAATTGGTGAATATGTTTGCAGTTTTTGTAAATCACTTACTACATTTCCATCTAATTTTTATTTGATAAATACACCACTGTAATTTACTTCAATTGATAGCCAATGTATAGTTCAATTCAATTGCGAATTAGTTCTTTTAGTAACGTTTGAAAGGTCGAGAGGTTTCGGTAAGCGATTTTAAATTAGTATTTATTTAATTAATCGGTGATTATTTGTAAATTTAAATGATACAGTTTTTCTGATTACCCCTTTTTACTATCATATCCATCAATATTTCGGAAGTTACCAACACCTTTCTACTATAAATTGATTAATATAAGTGTCTAACCTTAAAATTTTCTTTACAGTATAAAAACAGAAATGGCCAAGTCTAAGAATCATACAAGCCATAATCAAAGTGCGTATCCATTTATTGTAGTACTATCGATATTATATTTGTTACCATTCATCTAACAGATCGCAAAGACCATCGCAATGGTATCAAGAAACCGAAGCGTTTCTTGCACGAATCTACCTTAGGGGTAAGAAACATTTTCGCGTAATACTATTGTTGGTCATATTTTCTTTGTGTTTAATTACGAGTGCTTATTGTTATTATAGATGGACGCTAAATTCTTGAAGAATCAGAAGTTTTCAAAAAAGCATAACTTGAAACCAGAAGCACAGAAGAAACGGGCCGAAGAAAGGAAAGCGGCACGTCGAACGTCAAAAGGTGCTGAGGATGTTGCTAAACCATAGATTCCCATATATGTATATGTAATTAAGTAATAAATCGTTTGATAAGACTGTTTTTTCCCTTCACATTAATATCCTGATTTTTTCATATATTATCGAAAAACTGGTAATGCCATGTTTAATAACTGAAAAGCTATTTTTTAATTTTTTTTTTCAGAATATCGCAATTATTTTAACGCTAACAGCTGACTGCCCCCTCTATACTAGCGTTGAATAAACTGGACAATGAATATATATAGTTAGTATTCATAAAACAGAAGGTTAATAAATTTGATTTAAAACTGGAACAAATTAGACATCGTACGTGTTTTTATCATCGTTGGAATGATACAGCATTACGCTATCTCCTACTTATAAATACTTGAAGCAATGTAATATGCCCCATTATTTGCAAACCAGTACTTTGTAGTAGCTAATCTTATTTGTGTACGTGCTGTTTTAATTAACAACTATGGAGTAAGTACTACCATTGGTACTGCACACAAAGATATCCTACTTTCTTTTAATGTATAACTTCAATTTGTTACTTTTAGTTGAATAATATAATCAGTTGAAATATTATTAAGATACGCATTTTGGAAATGTTATTTTATGATATTCTTAAATAATTTTAATATGAATAATCCGTGTATAATTGCGAAACTGTACAAATGCGCTAAAATATTTTTATAAGAAGTGGGAAATGTGTTGGCCTCGGCTGTTTTCCCCCCAAATATATAAATGAATATATAATTCATTTTAGGGGTTACATGTTTACGACCAATAATGGCTTTTTAACGTACGAACAAAGGGCTTTTTACGAGAAAAATGGGTACATTATGATTAGGAATCTGGTAGACCATAGGACTTTGGACGAATACCGGTATGTCCATTTTTCTTGTATATTTTACAAGTGCAGTTATTTAATTAGCATCCGTATTTCAGACAACGATTTGTGGATATTTGCAATAAAAAGGTCCATCACGGAGTAAGGCTAATTATGAAAGATCAATCGCTCAAATATAATAGCAACGTTCAAGGAGAATATTTGATTAATAAGGTATGTTAATTACATTTAAAATTATCACTACGGTATTTTATTTAGCTACTGAAGATGGGAGCATGTCCTTCAAAATGCGCATCTTGGTATTAAATGCTTCGAGTAACGGTATTTAGGTGATACAATTATTTTAATTACTGTTCAATGAATGAATAACATTTAATAGGATTAAAATATTTGCTATATCTTGTAAGATTCAAGACTGGCTATTCGACGATGTTTTATTCAAGTACGCTTGTGACGAAGACATTAAGAAAGTAGTAGCCAGCATCATCGGCCCAGATATTACTGCAATCCACTCTATGTTGATTAACAAACCTCCAGATGCGGAGGCCGATACTTCCAGACATCCATTACATCAGGTTCGTTCACATTCGCTCATGAGAAAATCAATGCATTCTCTTTTAAGAGAACCTCTTGCCTCTTAATTTGCTAAATTAAAAGGTAAGAGGTAAATAATGAATAGTAATCAATAGTAAATTATTGTACAGTTGTGGGTGATATAATGTAATTTTCTGTACCAAATTTAATTATTTATTCTCCTGATCGTATATATCATTATATTGTCAATTATTGTAAAAGTACTAGAATGAAGAATCAAAATCTTTCAACAAAAATATCATTTGAAAAGTATCGGTCGTGCAAATTTCTTATCAATTTTTTATTCAGACTCATCATCTAAAATGACTGGCTATTTAATTGACTAGTCTTTTTTTTCGTTATTTTGTCATATTTATTTCAAATAAAGCGCATAAAAATTTGCATCTACAAAATTAATTATGTCCAGTCACTGTTTGTAGATACTTTGGTATTGAATAAATTATGTTTTAGCGTGTGTATTTAATCGGTTCAAATTTCTCTTTTAAGTATTTTTTTAATTAATAGTATAATCGAATTATACTATATACACAAAAAAATGTTTACTTGTATACAATTGTATACAGTATGTACAATTTAATTAGATTTCATTATTATTATTTACATTTTTTTTTGATTTTATCAGTTTGAAATTAAACGAGCTATTTAAATACCTTTTTAAAATTAATTTAAACGCCAATTGACTTAAATGTTACAATATTTGACTTTTATACTAATTTCTTTATGTCGTGAACTATTCTTTATTTCTTTACGAGAAAATTCAGCCTTTGAAAATACAGTACACCTGGTATTAATATTTCTCTTATTTGAGATGAACAAACTATTTTCTAGTTAAAAAAAAACAATAAATTCACAGGATCTTCATTATTTTCCTTTGCGACCAGCGCATAAAATTGTCGCATCTTGGACAGCCATGGAAAGGATCGATGAGAAAAACGGTTGTCTCTTTGCCGTGCCTGGCTCTCATAAGTGGTCCCTGTACCCTCATGTGTACCCGGAGGTACTAAATTGAATAACAGAAACTATCTTCTTGAATCCATTAATGACTTGTTGCATTTTTACAGCACAATAAAAATAAAGCTTATCATGGCGTCATTGGTTTCGATGAATTTCCAAAAGTTAATTTGATAATGGAAAAGGGCGATACTGTGTTCTTCCATCCGTTGCTGTTACATGGCTCTGGTCCGAACCGTACTAAGGTTCATTCGAAATCGAATTACTAATTGCTAGCTTATTATTTTTACTTTATTTATATACAGGGCTTCCGCAAAGCTATATCCGTCCATTACGTGAACAGTCATTGTAAGTTTGTCGATGTGCAGGGAACTAGTCAAGCTAATATCGCTAAAGAGGTCGAGGAAATGGCCCTCAAGGCATCTGGTGGACTATCAATTTCTTTCCAAGTAAATTAAAAATGAATCATTAAAAGAATAATTCAGGTTGTAAATAGTAAATGATAGTACCAAAGATTTTTTTAATATAAATGTGTTAAGATTTAAAACGTGCAAATTTCTTTTGTACGTGAATGGTGGTGATAATAATAATTGTGGTATGTTTTTTGTTTTTTTTTCTAACAGGACGCTTGGAGATTTAAAAGTAGACTTGTGCAGGGAGATGTGGGAAGTTTCGAAGTGCAGAGCAAATTGTAAATGTATCTTGTGATATGGTCAAGTGATTATATGGTCAAATGATTATATGGTCAATTGATTATACTAAGATTTCTTATTATAAATGACTATAAACTATATATATTAAAAAAATCTATCGATACAAATATTTTTATTATTATCAATCAATTGAATATATACTCATTAATGCCAAATTATTTAATTTTATTATGAATTTTATGAATTTTATAAAATACTTGGTTTTTATACAAACAAATATTTTATGTTTTATTAAAAAAGGCGTTCTTGTTCATTCATACCAGTTTTCAAAAGTACCGTTTCTTTCAATTTATCAAAAGGAGAAAATGGATTGAAAGGACGTGATAGGAAAATTACTCTCAGGATTTTTTGTTTCTGTAGTTTCGATTCTTTATTTTTTCACAAAATCTTGTTTATTAAATTGAAATAATAATTCGTAGTCAAGTCGGTGCAATTAAGTAAATATAATTAATAAAAATTGATTATATCGATATTTACAACAACAAAACCGTAATGTTATATCAAAGTGCAAGTTTACAAAAAATATATGAAAAACAAACGAAAGATACTACTCATATATTCATAATAATCACTTAAAAACATAATTTACTTTTATTATCTCAACGAGATGATTTGCAGCAATTTCAATAAGCGTGGTCTGATTTGAAATAAGCAATGCAATAAATAATATTAAACTAGTAGACAGTTTCTATTGGTTTCATTTGAAATACTATAATTATAATGGAGTAAGTCCTGCTTACACTCTTGGAAGCTAATAAAATATTGAATTACTTCTATATATTTTAGAGGGTACTTATTTACCGAAAATGGCGCGTACTTGCGTAAGGATCAAAGAGATTTTTATGAAACGAATGGATATATTGTTACAAAAAAAATAATTAATCACGATCTACTGGACGAATGCCAGTAATTATTACAACATCCTCCCATTTAATTACTAATTACCGATTAAAAACTTTTAGCCAGAGATTTTTGGATATTTGCGACAAGAACACATCACATAGTGTATGGCATGTCATGAAAGATCAATCCTTAAAATACGATAGCAATGTGAAAGGGGAAGATCTGATCAATAAGGTAATGTTAAAAACAATCAAAATAAAAGCGCATTTTAGTGCATTTGCTTTCTAGCTTCAGGATTGGTTATATGACGAAATTCTCTTCAAGTACGCTTGCAATGAAGATATTGTAAAAATTGTTTCAAGTATAATTGGATATGATATCACTGGAATCAATTCGATGTTGATTAATAAACCACCTAACGCGGCTGCAGAATTTTCAAGACATCCATAGCATTAAGTAAAATGAACTCGAATGCGAAATAACACTTATTTTTATCAATGCAGAGAAGCGTACACACTTCATCCACGTTTAACATATTTCAAATCATATTTTTTGCACTTATGATCTCTTAAACTGCTACTTCTCCAGAAATAAACATTTCTAACATTCTTTACGGAAACTTAGATATTAAATATGATTTCGAAATCTTCATCCAGATAATATATAATTTTCACGCCATGTATGCAAAATGTTGGCTCGTGCTCATTAACGTGACTTATTGCAGAGACTTGATTCTCTCGAAAATGTGATAATGTTCAACGCCCAGTTTTCCTTCACCCAACAAAAGTACTAACATTAACAACTGCTAGGGAGCTCCCAATACTCAAAACAAACTAAACCCTTCACGTGAAGAAATAATGCCGTTTGGATTACACTTCTGGCACTTTAAGAACATGTACATTTTCAAATCCAAACCTTAATCCTTCCAAAAAGACAATGCTTATCTTGTATTCGTATTTTTCGATAGGATTTGCATTATTTCCCTTTGAGACCAGCTCACAAAATGGTTGCATCATGGACAGCAATGGAGAAGATCGATGAGGAGAATGGATGTCTGTTCGTGGTGCCCGGGTCCCATAAATGGGCGCTATGTAATCACGACTATCCAAAAGTACATGGTTTTAAATTTTACATATTTCAAACGATACATTTTTTAACATTTAGGGCTCCGATTACAATTTGTATCACATTGCTATTGGATACGAAAATATACCGACTGTAAATGTACGAATAGAAAAACGAGATACAATTTTCTTTCACCCGTTGCTGCTACATGGATCTGGACCTAACCGATCAAAAGCAACTAATGAATATACATTTTTTGTTTATTTTTTAATAATATGTAATTTTTTTATAGGGATTTCGAAAAGCTATATCTGTTCATTATGCAAACAGTCGTTGCACATTCATAGACGTTAATGGGACAAATCAAGCTGATGTAGCGAAAGAAGTGGAGAAAATGACCCGTAAGATTTACCAGCGGAGTACCAATATCGTTTCATGTAAGTTAAAAAGAGCAACAAATAGACGTGTAGCTTTTGAAGTGCGCAATAATTCTTTGCAATGTCAAATTTTCGAAGAATCGGTACATTCAAATACAAAAGTTTTAATAACGGAATTAATCATTCTTAATGATTAATTCTGCAAATTCATTCTGCTTTTATGATCCTTGAACCCACCGTATTGATATAATACAAACATATTATTTTCAAATTTTATTTATGCAAAATTTGTCTATGGACAATTATTTTTTTGGGATAATTAAAAGGCGGGGCGAAACAATAATAAAATAAGATTTTCTGCCTTTTATCGATATAACATCGTTACAAGCGTATAAAATGTCTAATACTTTATATTTTTATGACATGATATTCTTCAATTAATATTTTAAGTTATTTGTAAGTTAAAAACTCTGGAAATAACGGATGGTTTACTTTGCCTGTTATTTTTAGGACGCGTGGAGGTATAAAAGTAGACTGATTCAAGGTGTTATTGGAAATTTTGAACTGCAATCCAAAATATAAATATTTGACAAAAACAGAACTAAAAAAATATATATAAATGATTCAACGTGTTGTTGGACATTTTGAGCAGCAATCCAAAATATAAATATTTTTATAACATAGTTTTTAAAGTTCCATTTAAGCAGATTACATTCATGATGCCACAAAAAGAGCTTTAAATCCTGTATAACTGTTTAACATCCTCGACTTCTTTCCATGTATAACGTTCATTTTCTTTTTCTTCTCGTTGTATCGCGTTTTATGACTGAACGAGTGAATGCGAGTACAAATACAATCTATAGCATAATGTGTGATCGTGACCGTACATAATGCCCCTTTTACATGTATCTTTCACAATGCACGTTTCAGTTCCCTTGCATTTTTGAGTCAGTATTGATATTTTGGCATTTTTTTGTAAGAAATTTAACCAAACTGATTTTTGGTCGCATTATAACGATTTTAAATGCCAAAGTGTCAAAGATTAGAAAATACGACAAATTGTTCGAACGTCATCGGCTCAGTAGTTCAAATTGCATTTACTCGAATTCAGAAGCGTTGTCAAATGTGCCACAAATACCCACAACTCCAGTCCAATAAAATTGACCACACAAATAAATCGTATTTACGGGACTAACGATGTTTAATTGCGATTTCGCCGAATAATGTGCCACATTCCGATCTTTTATTCCATTGAAGAGTCAGTATTGATATTTTCGCATTTTTTTTGTAAGAAATTTAACCAAACAAATTTTATGATCGCGTCATAACGATTTTAAATGTCAAAGATTAGAAAATACGACAAATTGTTACAACGTCATCGGCTCAATAGTTCAAATTGCACTTACTCAAATTCAAAAGCGTTGTCAAATATGCCAAAAAGATGCATTGTCATTGGTAATAAGCATTGTGCATTGTCATTATTCTTACTTTAAATCTTCTTACGAGTGTTGTATATAAAAATGGCTTTAGTGGTGCTACCGGAAGATGTAAAAAGCCGTTTAAGAGGTGCATTAACAATCACTTCGATTACTCAGTGCGTCATTGAATTGGTAAGTGAATCAATAAGCGTGAATTATATTTATGAACTTGCTAATTTAACGTTTACAAAGCAAATAATTGCCGAGGCATACTTACCGGTTATATTATTTTAGATTCTAAATGCTCTCGACTCTAAAGCTACCGCAATAGCAGTTCAATTAAACTTTCGAACTTTTCGCGTTCAAGTCGTCGATAATGGCGATGGCATTTCAAAAGAAAACTTAAATCTAATTGCTTCTCATTACGCGACTAATAAATGCCATTCGTTAAAAGATTATAAACGTAATATAAGATATCACGGTTATCGCGGTGAGTCATTAGCTAGTATGAAAGAGATTTGTAGTATATTGTCGATAACTTCAAGAGAATCTAACTCGGACGAAACGTATTTAAGAATATTCGATGGCAAAGTGTCAACTAAAGCAAATATAGTGCAATTTAGGCCTAGCGAAGGGACGACAGTAACATTGGAAAAAGTTTTCTTTAATTTACCAGTGCGACAAAAGAGAATAAATCCGGAACTGGATTTCGATACTGTAAAGCAATTTCTAGATGCGCTCAGTGTCATTTATCCAAATGTTTCGTTTAGTTTAAGAAACGACGCTACAACCAAAATGCTTTTCAAAAATACAAAACACGACACAGTAGTTGAGTCGATAATTTCACACTGCCCTCAAGTGCCAAAAGATTCTATTATGAAAATTCGTCTTAGTGAACATAAAATTCGAATGTCCGGGTTAATATCCAAGGAAATGTATCCAAATGGCAAATTGCAATACTTTTATATAAATAAGAGGCCGATCCATTGCCAACAATTGCGGAAACTTCTAAATAACTCGTTAAAATCAATTGGCAATTCGAAAAAGCAAGATATTTTCCCAATATACGCGTTGAACATAAAATGTCCTTACTCCGATGCTGACTTGTCATTCGAAAATGACAATTATATAGCGAGTTTTGTCCAGTTTGGTGTGCTCAAAGGTTTTATTGGTAATATAGTAGAAACTCTGCGTGGTAATGCAAAAACAGAAAAGGCAAATGTTAATCCAAACTTAAAATCTGCAAATTTTGACGATGATTCATATATAGAACTTTGCAAACTAAATGGTTGTGTGCAAAGTAAGATTGCTAAACAGAACGATGTTACAGACCTCAAAGAGAAGGGTCAGGAAGTGAATTCTGTTGAAGAATTAGTAAAACAACCCTTAAAGCCATACAATGAAAAAGAACGACGTAAGAGAACAAAAACAACTGTTAATATGAAGGAAGATCAAGTAGAGCAAATAGTGGATGATTTGGCAACCCCACAATTAATTGCCACAACTAATGCGGAGGTAATTAATGACATTCCTCAAACAATTCTTCCAAATAATCCTGGTGAAATGAAGTTTGGAAAATTAGCGATAATGAATCGATTTTTAAAATCGACACAAACATATCCGAAAGAAAAAAGAGATATGTCGGGATACGATGAAAATAAATCTGCCGCTGATGTTATATTAAATACCACAAGTGTTGTACATCATCAATCTACAACGTTTCGTAAAAAAAATATTGTATTGGACACTTCGTTGATTGCGCAATTACTTTCCCAATCGAAAGTAGAGCTAGACAGTTCACGAAACACGAAAGCATTGCAGACATCCATGTGTAATTTAGAAGAAAAGTGTGTTCAAACGTCGTTTGTAGCACCTGTACATAGAAATGGCAACGATACAGGATGTGGCGATAAGACGAGAGTTTATAATATAAATTTAAGTCAATTGAATCATTTGGGACGAGGGAGATTAAACGTCAATCTTAATATTGATAGAAATAACGTTGATATAAATTTCGATTTGAATCGATCGAAATATTTCAAAAATACTGTCGGAAGAGATGGTGGAAAGTGTGAAAGTGAGATCGAACAAGATGCGGGACATGATAATGAAGAAACAAGGGTTCGCGTTTCGAATAGTGTTAAAGATAATCAGTTGCGACGTTTGAGCCAATCGGAATATTTCATCGGTTCAAAATACAAGAACGCATCATTTAATAAAATTACGTTAATACAAGACACGGAAGGAGTACAACATCAAGAAGATTCAGTTATGAAGGATGTTATATCGGAAACAGTTATCGAACATTCGGAATCGGCGAAAGAAACAACATTTTATAACACGTCAAATTTGCAACAAAAAGTTCAAAAATTTGGAGACTCGTATTTTTTCCATTTCAAAAATACAATTCCGGACGATTATCGCATTTGGACCGACAATTCCAAAATAGATTTTGACGGCAATTCCGCTAAGGACCGAGATATATATAAACCCAGTTGTTCGAAGGACTATTCTCCGATGTGTGAAAACATTTCGAATGTTGCGGAAGTATTTAAGAAATCATTGAAGCGGCACTTAACAGAACCGGCCATAGATCTAGTGATTGATTCTAAAAAACGATCGAAGACATTTTTAAGTCAATATGCCTCTAGGTCAGTTCAACATTTGGAAAGGGCAGTTGAATCAACATCGAATCTTCGGTTGGATAAAAATGATTCAATCATCAGTTCGAATTTGATGAACGATTTCTTCAACACATCAATAAATGATGTGAGTAAAAAGGATTGTGATGCTGATAAAGAATGGTACACTCAAAATAACGGACAATTCTTTGTTCACAAAAGGACAGGTAGGTGGTAAAATTTCTTGGTTAAATTAGACGTAAAATATTGTTGTTTAAAAAAAAAAGGTTTTTCAACATATAAATATCCTGCCGCTGCGAAGTTTGCGTTTAATCTGAAGAGGCGCAATGAGGATATTCCAAAAGGAAATTCTCCGATTATCACGCGGGCGGATAAGTGCTTATTTAGCCTAAGTCAAAATACGAAAGAACGCCTAAATGAAGCTATCATAAAATCGTACGAGAATGAGCTGGACACTGTAAAATGGGGCGATTTTATTAAAGAAATCAGTAAATGAACTCCCCTGCAATTTCTTCTTCTTCACTACTGGATATAGGCCTCCCATAGTCCTTTCTGATACCAACATTTTCCTGCTAGTTTCTTAATATCGTCTGACCCTGCATTTGCACTCAAATTGAAGAAGCTATTTTACGTTTTAGATCATAAGACATTTTTCACTGCCCTCTTTAAAACCCGCGCTAAGAACAACCCTATAAAAATACCGGATATATCAAGGAAGATCATTCCGGAAGCCCTCGTAAAAATGTACAACAGCGAACAGTCTAGAAATTTCATCGACGATCTATTTTCAAATTTGGAAGTTATTGGCCAATTAGATCACAAATTTCTTTTGGCATTTTACAAATACAATCAATTGATCTTCGTGTTCGATCAGCACGCGGTTCATGAGAGGATCCGACTGGAGCAACTCCAAAAATGCAAGAACCCTCAACGAAGACATTGCACTAATATATTTGATCTTCTATTTGTTGTTTTTTAGCGTATGTAAATGACGATGGTAGTTTTAAATCGATTACGAGTAACGCAATATATAAATTGAATTTTACGCGTACGGAAATTGATTGCTTGTCACAAATCCAAGGAAGAATTAATAATCTTGGATTGCATTTCGAAATTGTCGATAATAATATTAAGGTCGTTCGAATTCCAAATTGTCTGTTTAATAAATTTGTAAAATTGGTACGATTCGAATGAAATTTGTATAATTACGAAAATAAGCAGTCGTTGGCTTGTATTTTAGCCTAGAAGCCAAGAAAAAGAAGCCGATGTATTCCTCTTAGCTTTATTCGAGGAATTATTAGCAAACTTTAAAAATACAATAGGATCGTTAAAAGTCGTTCCAAAAGTAATGCAGAATATTATAAATTCAGAAGCGTGTAGAGGTACTATATTAACTTTTTATTCAAAGTGATATTTGAATTAATTTTTGCACTCTTTCTAGGTGCAATTAAATTTGGAAAATATCTGAACGTAGAGGATTGTGAAAATTTATTAAACGATTTAGGTAAATGCAATTTTCCTTTTCAATGCGCTCATGGCAGACCAACGTTAATTCCTTTGATCGAACTAACTGACAATTACCACACTTTATTAGAAATGTAATTAATAACGCCTCATAAAGATAGACATTGCAGAAGCAAATCCTCATTTATATTAATAATCGAATTTTGTGTTAAATTTATTTAAATCTCTATTATGTTTACTATTTGCGCACCTTCTGTAGAACCCTGTATGTTATGTTTTCTTTATAGTCATTCATCAGGAGTGATTTTCATTTTCCTCTGCTAAATTGTTAAAAATTTAGTAGAAGTTCACATGGATAATTATAAGTATTATATATTGTTGAAAAAAAAATTTATTTAATAAAAGTATTTGAATTTCAAAGTTTTTTTTTTAATATAACTCTTGGATTTAGGCTGATTAACCCTCATTATTATTAAAGTGTTTAATAGATTTAAAGGAATATCTTGTATATTTTGTTCAATTTGTCAGTTATTCTAATTATTATATACAAAATGCTATACTACGTAATTTATTTATTTATTTATATATATAAAATTTCAAAGTTACTAATAAATTGTCAGTCTTTCTAATCAACGCTACTGGTTAGTACAAATATTTCCTACGTTCTTATTCTTCGCGCTCTTGTAAAATAAGATAAAATACAATAATGTCGTGGGAGTTTGACCCTATTTTCTGTTGCGACAATAAAAGAAAGTACATAATATATTATACGAACGATTTCGTGGACTACTCGTCGGCTTAGAGTTAAAACTGAACAAGTCCAAACTTCGATAAAACCCATTAAACGTATTAAACACCCGCAAAGTTAATCTCGAAAACGAAATCAATTTCTTTTGCAGCAAACGTCCAAAAAATCACTCGGTACGATTTACCAAAACAAGAAATTTAAAACTAATGGCTTGAAAAAAAAACTTGTTTACTCTAAGCAGCTGATATATTCACACCTTACTGCGTTTTGATAAAAAAATTATTGATTATTTTTTCATTATGTTTTTTTATTAGTGAATAAAGATAAAGAAAGTTTATTAGCACGATGTATTAAAAATCTCTTAGTTAAAAGAAACTTAATTTTTTTAAAGATATAATTTGTTTGTTTCGCGCAAGGCCTTGTATCAAATAAATAGTTTGAACAAATGCGCATGCCGCTGAGACCAACGCAGCTGCTGAAGACGTACGTACGTACGATGCTGGTTCGGTCCAATTTCAGTGTGCAGCGTTCGTTTAATAGTCTGTGGTAGCGCGTACGGTGAAGAAGTGCGGTGGAAGCTTCCATAAAAACGTGCGCGATCAAGACACGTCTTGCAAGCGATCATTAAAAATCAAATAACAAATTGCTAACGAATTTTTATCCCTGTTATATTTTGAGATTGCAATTTATAACAGCTGAACTAAAGCTATGAAAATGTTTGTGGTGTTTTCTTCGGGAAAACGTCGTACCGGCGTTTTGAGGAAAATGTAGCATCGGAAAAGTGTGTTTTTGTCATTGTTGTGGTTTTACGAGACTTTTCCTAGTCTGGCGCCAAGCATTATTTATGTATTGTCCAAACTTGCATATCGCAAATTGGTAAGATATTTCCAATTCAAAACATATAAATTCACCTGTTTTATAAATACAAATATTTATTCTTGTTGTAGCGAAATATTTTATTTGGCAATGTTTGTTTGTAAATATCATTCGATTAGTCATTAAAAGTCAGTGAAATTAGTCATTAGTCATTTTGTCATCGCTCAGCCGGAATATGATGTGAAAAATAATATTGGTGTATAATTAATTGATTTATTACGAGTTGAACGTATTATTAAATAATTTTTTGTGTAATGTTGCCAAAATAAGCGTTTTATAAAATATATTCGCCGAAGCGTTTTATAAAATTCATTCAATTCAAGAAGTGTTGGAAATTTGTATTTCTTTTTATATTTTGTGATTTATAAGAAAATTGTATTTTAGCATTTGATTAATTAATTCATTAATAACAACAACAGTTTCGATATATAACTTATAATTTGGCAACACACAAATATATTTGTAGCATGTATGAATTTGAAAACTAAAGAACAATCACTACTTTTTTTGAAACACAATTATGACTTAATTACAGCCAAATCTTTATCACGCCGAAGTCTTGTCATTAATTTATTTTAACAATCTTTAAGTACAGTTTACGGTACCGATTAAGTTTTGATCGGGGAAGGAAGGAAATGAGAAAGTACGTACCACGCGGATGATCAAATTTATTTTTTAAAACTTGCATATCGGTTTTCTACCGTCTGTTCTTGCATAGTTGTATATACTCGAACGTTTTTAAATGTACGACGTTACAAAATGAAAATGCGGTACTGCCCACAGACTGGTCAAATTAACAACTCTATGCCCGTGCGTACGGCGGCAATACCGTGTGTCTCTTGTGTTGTGCAATAATTCAGTGTAAATATGTAAATACGCACCAATATCGTATGGGCGTTAACAGGTTGCAGTAAATCGGTCAATTGAAACCATTCTTTTTTTTTAATTTTCTTGATACGCTTGAATGGTAAGATTATATATGTACCATTCGTCGAATCAATTGCCTTTATATATTTTCTTTGAATCCTTGGGTTTGTATCTTTTTTTTAAAGGATAAATTGGGAGAGATAATTTGCTAATCTCTGCGAATTTATGGCCAAAATTTGTTTTCTTTTTATTAGAGACTGTGCGGCGGTTCTTTCTAAACTTAGTAATGAAATTGTGAAACGTCATTTTCGAAAGAAGTTGTCTCAACAAAAAAAAAAAACTGGTTCGAGCACGATATTTTTTTAACGCTATTAGTGATATTTCTTCTAAAGTTTACACTTTGTGCGTGCCTATTTTTTTTAATGTATTCCCGCGACTCTGCCATCTGAGTAATATTATATCAAGAAGAAACTTGAAAGTTAGCCGGGACTGGTAAGAAGTTTTAGCATTCGCCGACTTTGTCGTTATCCTGCGTCCTTATAAAATATGCTGTTAGATATCCTCTACCAGGATGTACGCTGCCGTAACGAAATCTTCAATAACATAGTGAAATATCTTGTCAATGGATGTAGAATTCTTTGCATTTCAAATTATTTTGTTCTACGGTTTATTTTTTTATATTAAATGAATCTATGACGTGTTAAAAAAATCGCCCTGTATCAGTATTCCTTCACTACATCTTTAGGACATCAGGTATGTTTTGTAAGTTAGTCCTGCGGTATAGTGTGGAGACATTTGGATTCTATAAAAATACAACGAATGAAATTAGTTTAGTTAAAGAGTCCGCAATCATAAAGATTGGTTGGAAACAGCACGCCATGCCGATCTATCCTGAGCTAATCCCTTCATCTCCCTATAGCTATTCATCTCAACGTCTTCAACTATCTGACTCACATACTCCAATCTAGGCCTACCTACCCCTCTCTTTCCCTCCACTCTACCTTCTATGATCAATTGCATAATCCCCCCATGCCTAAGGATATGCCCTACTAATCTGTTTCTCCTACGCTGTAACACTCTCCAAATACTTCTCTTCTCCCCTACTAACTCTAGTACAGCTTCATTTGTTACTTTATCTTCCCAACCAATCCTCATCATCCTCCTATAACACCACATTTCGAATGCTTGTAATCTACGCTTCTCTTCCTTTCCTATAGTCCACGCCTCACACCCGTACAGTGCTACACTCCAAACATATACCTTCAGTAATCTTTTTCTAATACCCAAGTCAATATTTGATCTTAAAATCTGTTCTTTTTCTACGAATGCCTTCCTACCCTGTGCTATCCTACACTTTATATCTACCTTGCTTCGATTATCTTTTGTGATTCTACTGCCTAAATAACAAAAATCTGACACTTCTTCGATTCTATTATCTCCTATTGAGATCCTCATTTTTCTACTGCATTCCTTTTTGTCACACCTCATCACTTTAGTTTTACCTATATTTATTTTCATGTTAAAATCCCTAGTCAATACTGCCTGCATACCATTCAATACCCTTTCTAAATTCTTTTTTTTTATAATTTATTTTTCAATAATGAAATTATTATTTAAAAATTTCATTATTGAATGAAAAATCTGTGAAAGTGGCAAAGGTATTTACTAGCGAAAGATAATTCAACCGAGATAACGTGAAAGGAAAAGCTTGAAAATGTTTGAATAGAATAGAGTAGTGTATTGTATAAAAATTGCTGGATGACCAAAAAAAAAATGCTTTAGTCTAGAAAAAGTAAATTTAATTTGTGTTGACTTCTTTGACGATTAGAAAAATTAATTTGTGCGCATTATCTAGAGAAAGATGTCAATAGAATAGATAAAATAGAAAATTTATTTGACTGGAATTTGACATTTATTATTATCGGATTAAATCGGATGAAGATTTTAGTTAGAAGTATACGTTCCACTTTTCCACGTTTGAGAACTTTTATAACAAAATTTAACATCTGCGGGAACGGAAGTGATCTTTGTGTGCATTACGTGCAGTGATTCGGATCAATTTAATTAGGGCGACGTGCTCACGGACGTCTTCGACAGATTGCGGATAGCGTACCCATAAACCGATAAAGAATAGATCGCTGGTCCCGAAAAGCGCAAGAGCCGTTCCCAGTGCCGAGATTCTAGGACCTGCATCTTCTCAAGTCTCTCACCTCCACTGTTCAGTCTTTAGATACAATACAATTTAGCCCTATAACGTCCGCCATATCTCTGTTATTTACCAACACGATCTTTGCTAGTTTTATCTTATACTCTCGTACGAACATTAGCAGAGGACGAAACTTTTTCGTTGTGCGTGTCAAATATTGAAAATTATTTAAAATCGACGTGCCAATAAAATGTTTGTACGAACCATTATTGATGTTTGAATATGAGATCGATCGTTCCTTAATTATGATTTTTTTATTTGGGGATTTTTAATTAAGCCAATCTCAAAAAAATGAGCCGTGCAATGCGAAGGCAATAAAATCGCACATATGACGAATAAATTTCAAACTTGTATTGCATAAGTTAAGTGGAAGAACAACTCAAAAATTTTGATTAATCTTTTTCTATTTTATTTTTTTACTTAAGCCTGTTGCAATTTATATCTTTTCGTATTATGATATTTTTGTAATTATTTACGCAATAAATACATTTATTATTGTTTAGTTTGCCTGCCGCTTTACGCGAATGAAAGTTTATGTTGGGGGAATATGACGTTATGTTGTCTCTCAATTCCAATGCTTTTATGTGACAAACAGTGCCGTCTTAAGACATGATGGGCAGTGCCCAGAGAATTCCAATTCTTCATTGTCCTTTATATGATGGACTATTGTCCTACAGTATTTTGATACATCCTTTATAAAGAAATTGAATTGTTCCATCTCTAACGGAAGCGTATATTTGAATGTTGATGAAAGATTAATATTTATTCTCTTGTCGGTTGCATTTTGTATATAAGTCTTGGAATTGCAAAAATATGCAATTGTCTTCCGTGTATAGGATACCATATTCCTTCTAAAATATACTATGTGTCAACCTGAAGTTAGAAGACAAGTTAGTCAATGCTTTATAATATATCTCGTATATAGGGAGGCTCAAATATATATATCAATTTTGCATAACCAGTGTAAAATAATGTCGCGACTTAAAAACCATCAACTGCAAAATCAAAAGAATTAATTGAATGACATTTTTTTGAACTTTTCGATATATAATATTGCGGAATTTTTATATAAATTCGGAAACATTTGATTATTATTCCAACGTACTCTTAAAAAATAAAAATAATAAACTTGCGCTAGGATATATATTGATATGAAAAAGTAATTTGTTCAAAAAACTATTAAAATTAGAATTAAAAATACACTAGAATTTGCGCATTAGAAGACACATTATCCTCAGCCTGTATGGTGTCAGCGTTTAATGCGTTATGGCATCGAGACACAGCCGACGTGTTACTCATCTTCTTGCAATGCAGCGACATTCGCAGCATTGCAAGAAGATGAATATGAAAGATGCTTTTGCACCCTGGGGCGCCGAATGGTAGACTATTGAATTATATCCATATCCGGATCCATTTTGACCCACACATACATTGCCCGACCTAGCCGGAAGCTTAACCACTGCTGACTTCTTGAGGCCGCGTCCTATGATAAATATCTTCTTCGCACAGGCTTAGCAGACACTCGGCAGTTGATCCCCCCCCCCCCCCCCCCCCATCGGTCCATGTAATGCCGCATTATTATATACAGTGCGTTCACCCGCATTGTGAAACTCGATAATACAATGTCGACTGAAAACAGGCCGAAGAAAAAAATTATTATTTCAACACATCGAAAGTAGATACGAACACAATCCTACGTATAGTGTATTTGCTACCTTCAGATCCTTTCAAATACGACGAAGACTTCTACTTGATCCAACCCGAACTAAGCCATTTTTTTATATATTTAATATTAAATCAACAATGTACGCGTTGTATCTACGAGGGATTTCCTAGTTCCATTTTATGGAACTTCGAACAATATGTACGCAAATGAAGCGGAATTTTATATTTTCGCCAAAGTTATAAAAGATAATATCACCCACATGACATCGAGATTAAATTACAGAAAAATACATTGATAAAGAGGTTGTAGGTGTTTGGAAGAAAAGGAAAAATAATTTATTTATACATCGTGGAAAATGTGAATAGAAATTTATTTGTAATGATTTAGAAGAAGACAAAAAAGCGCCTGGAAAAGGGATGATGGCTCAAATTAATTCAATAATCTTGCGCACAGTTTTTTTTTTGTAAATCAAAATTAATCGAATTTCTACAGTAAAACATATATTCTCAAATATAAAACGAGAAAGCATTAAAAACAAGTCGTCTTCTTCACATACCATTGTAATTGACAATAAATTATTTTCATGGGACTTGTCATGTGCGCAAAAGAATATTCAACGTTGCGCTAATGATGCGCGCGAGGTTTTATTACGAT
The DNA here is from genome assembly GCA_947310635.1 of Leptodirus hochenwartii. Lineage (NCBI taxonomy): Eukaryota > Metazoa > Arthropoda > Insecta > Coleoptera > Leiodidae > Leptodirus > Leptodirus hochenwartii. Next base: position 12,684,820 of record OX371182.1, read on the forward strand.
AAAAGAAAACGATATGTACAGCAGAATGAAGAGGCATTGGACAAGAAAGACATCGCTACGACTATGCATAAATATGTCTAAATTTAATATGGCATACATAAACGCTTGGCGCGTTGTGTCCACGCTAAAACTTTCAACACCCACGTCCCCAAGACAACTATTCATTCACATTTGTTAGAAACAAATTCCGAGAAGGAATTTGTATTAGCAGATTGCTAAGTGCACTAAAATGTTATTCACGCGATTGTGTATGTAATATTTTGGAAACATTATCGAGTAAGGTTTGTAAAAAAATATATTTTTTGATATATTATTTTGAGCTGGACAAATGATCAATAAAATTGTGTGCATTTTCAATAAATAATCTTACATTTCCAACGCGCGTCTTCCGATAATATTCTAATCTCATAAACTAACAGTACTGTTTTTAACATTCGTCCACCCACGAGGACATTCTCTCTTCCTATATTCGCGTAACAAACGTTATAAATTGTTACACTTCTGGCAGTTATGATAAATAGATACAAACACACAATACCACGAAATATTTCCACCGGCTATATCATTTAGATTTACAAGAGCTTGTTGCGAAAGCATTAGACTCGTGAAAATATTTTTCGAAATTTAATAAATCGCGAATAAATTGAACATCCTTTAATTCGACGTTATGTGGATTAAATACGGTGAAATAATTTTGAACATAAAAAAAGCACTGATCATCTAATTGATTGTAATTTTATTTTTATTTTTTTTCTGCGGATATTTAAATCAACTGAAAAGTTCTGTTTAAACTGTTAAATTTCTATTTGACGGGAGTCAATCTTTCGGAATCATCGTGGTTAGCATCATTAAGCCCGTAGATGTTAACAGGGGGGACGGAAATAGCATCCAAAGTTTACTTTGCCAACATCTGTCAATCATAGTTTGGCATTTATCAAATAGTTAAGGCTTCGTCCTACGTTAATCGAATAGAGGCTGAAATATATACGAACCAAATATTCTGTATTATCTAACAAATATATTAGTCAAGTAGTATATTATATATAATCAAATGTTAAAGTAACACAATATAATACTCTTAATGTAGATTGTAGTTTGAATAATTACATGTCTATGTATTTAAATTGCGACAGCGTTTCATTCGACGGTCGTTTTGTTCAAAATTTAAGTTGTATATTTAAGTAAATTGGTCGGAAAAAAAAAATCAGAATAACTGATTAATTTTTCTCCATATTCATTCCATTTATCATAAACAACTGCGTCAAATAAATGGTCAATCATTTTGTGTTTTCTTTAAGTTTTTAAACTCATACATTTATGTCTGATTTGCAGTGGCGGCTCGTGCCTCGTGGGGGGACGCATTTCTTAAAAAATAACATAATAGTGAGAAATCTTACCTAAAATGGATGCAAAATTCAATCATTTCTTGAAAGTGAATTCCACTCTTCTATCTTTCATTGATATGAACTTTTCCAAAACTTTTTCGTTAAAATTGTAAATATCTCGCAACACATTTTTATTAATACACATCATCGCCAACGCGTTTAAACGATCATTGCCCATAGCATTTCGCAAAACAGTCTTGACTTTTTTAAGTGTTGATAAACAACGCTCTGATTCAGCAGTGGTCATCGGGGTTGTTAAAATAATTTTAAGTATTTTTATAGTTTCACTGAGATTATTTTGTAGCAATAATGAAAGAAAAATTGTGGCTCCAATTATTTGATAAAAATCCGGACGCGAGTAAACGACTTCTAATTCTGTTTTTAATCTGGTTTTATTCAAAAATGGATAAAATGGTTTCCAAAAGGTCCACTGGAAATTGTTTAGAAAATGTTGGCATCGATTTCGTGTTAAATAACTCAGCGGCTTGTAGATGGCCACGATATGAGAATCTATCCTTCATCCGTGTTTTAATTTTTTTTGTAAATGTCTCTTGTAAAACGCCGCGTAAATGTCCGGTTTTGAGCACTCCTTGCACAAGTTTGCGATAAATTTAAATCAGGCAATGGCCTACCTAATTCTTTAATTTTTATTTTGTCTACAAGAGAAAGTCTACAAAACTCTATTTTCAATAAAGAACTAACACTATACATTTTTATTAAATTATTTCTATCAAATATATTCTTGGAGAAACACGTGGCAAATTCGTACAAACACAGAACAAATGCTACTGTCTTATCTGACTATTCTATATCAATTTATACATATATACTAGACTACTCTGTTCTTTGAACTGTGGCTGTGGCTTCTATGGCTGTTCGGCGCTAAAGTATCATGGCATTCAATATTTTAAAACAACTATATATTCTTAGCTTTGAAGCAGCGTGACAACACGTTGCTATCACTCATCCCAAGCCGCTGAAATGTGTGTTACATTAGTCGTTATATGAAACAAGCGAATCGAAGAAACAGAAGACATACTGCATACGGTCGCTCTCACTTTAGCGCTTCCAACAGATAGGATGAGTGCATATGCATTTGACTGGTACTTGCTAGCTGCCATATCGTGTTGAGTCATGAGTGTTAGGTATGTTCGCGGCGCAAGCTTTATCTTTTAGGAAAAATAATGCTGAAAAAAAATATCGCAATACAATTATATATCTACGGTGATGCGCTCAATGTTCAGGGGGGGGGGGGGGGGCGGCCTGCGGCCTGCATAAGGAACTGCCCCTGCTGATTTGCCATTTTTTGGCAACAAGTTTATGTAAAATTCTGTCAATATAAACACGTATTATAAGTGTGTTTTTATATTGTTAATATGTGTTAATATGGACCTATAAGTGACGAATTGAGCAATGATTGTTGCAACTAATAGTTGAATAGTAAACATACACTGTATTTAAATACATAATAATTTATATATATATACGAATTTTAGTAATGATCGATAATGAAGCTGATTAGGAAAGGAGCTCAAGAAGTAGCTTCCTATCCAACTAAAGCATCAATAGTTAAAGAGTCCGCAATCCTAAAGATTGGTTGGAAACAGCACGCCATGCCGATCTATCCTGAGCTAATCCCTTCATCTCCCTATAGCTATTCATCTCAACGTCTTCAACTATCTGACTCACATACTCCAATCTAGGCCTACCTACCCCTCTCTTTCCCTCCACTCTACCTTCTATGATCAATTGCATAATCCCCCCATGCCTAAGAATATGCCCTACTAATCTGTCTCTCCTACGCTGTAACACTCTCCAAATACTTCTCTTCTCCCCTACTAACTCTAGTACAGCTTCATTTGTTACTTTATCTTCCCAACCAATCCTCATCATCCTCCTATAACACCACATTTCAAGTGCTTCTAATCTACGCTTCTCTTCCTTTCCTATAGTCCACGCCTCACACCCGTACAGTGCTACACTCCAAACATATACCTTCAGTAATCTTTTTCTAATACCCAAGTCAATATTTGATCTTAAAATCTGTTCTTTTTCTACGAATGCCTTCCTACCCTGTGCTATCCTACACTTTATATCTACCTTGCTTCGATTATCTTTTGTGATTCTACTGCCTAAATAACAAAAATCTGACACTTCTTCGATTCTATTATCTCCTATTGTGATCCTCATTTTTCTACTGCATTCCTTTTTGTCACACCTCATCACTTTAGTTTTACCTATATTTATTTTCATGTTAAAATCCCTAGTCAATACTGCCTGCATACCATTCAATACCCTTTCTAATTTCTTTTCGCTTTCTTCCAATATAGCTATATCGTCGGCGAATCTCAGCATATATATTTTCTCTCCCTGTACATTCACACCTACACTATACTCTTCTTTTACTTTGTTTATTGCATCTTCTATATATAGATTAAATAATAACGGTGAGAGTGTACATCCCTGCCGAACTCCCTTCCCTATTTTTGCTACCTCTTCTTCCCTCTCAATTCTAACTAAGGCAGTTTGGTGTTTATATAAATTAAAAATTATTCTCCTATCCTTATAATCTATACCCGTTTCTTTTAAAATTCTAAACATTATGTCCCAATCTACATTGTCAAATGCCTTTTCTAAGTCTACAAAAGCTATGCAAGTTACCTTTCCTACCCTATTTCTTTTTTCTACTACCGTTCTTAGTGCTAGAATCGCCTCCCTCGTCCCTCTGTTTTTCCTAAAACCAAACTGATCTTCTCCTAGCCTTTCCTCTACTTTATTTTCTAATCTCCTATAAATAATCTTTAACAATATCTTCGATGCATGTGATAGTAGGCTAATGGTCCTATAGTTCTCACACAAATTAGCTCCTATTTTCTTCGGCATTGTTACTATTCTACTACGCTGAAAATCCTGTGGTACTTCTCCCTTCTCATATATTTTACAAACTAACCTGTATAATCGCTCCTGCATTTTTTCCCCTGCGTGTTTTATTAATTCGGCTGGTATCATATCAATCCCCGCTGCTTTGTTATTCCGTAAATCATTTAATGCTCTATGAAACTCTGACCTAAGTATGCTAGGACCTAAGTCATCCTCATCTATCTGTTCCACATTTTCTAGCTCCTCCATGTCCTGCCTACCTTTATATAAATCTTCAAGATACTCCTTCCATCTTCTAGCTTTTTCCTTATTTTCTGTGAGTTCCTTACCCTGCTTATCACATATAATGTTACCCTTTGGTTTTACTTTAGAAAAATGTGACTTAATTTTCCTGTAGCCCAAATCTACTTTACCTCTTCTCATATCCTCCTCAATATCCTCACAATTTCCTTTTATCCACTCTTCTTTCGCTAGCTTGCATTTCCTATTAATTAAGTTCCTTAGTTCCTTATATTTTTTCTGTCCTGCTTCTGTGTTTCCAATTTTAATTTTCCTTCTTGCTTCTATCATTTTAACTATTTCTTCCGTGATCCATTCCCTCCTACCTGCCCTTTTCTTTGTGCCTAATACTTCATTTGCTGCTGTAGTTAACCCATTTCTGATTTCCCTCCATTCGCAATCTATGTCGTTCCTAGATGTTCCATTAGCCATGATTTCTACTTTCTGCTTGTACTTTTCACATACATCAGCTAATTTTAACCTATCGACATCTACTCTGACCTGTTTAGACTTCTGTAATTTCTTGAATTTGACCTCTGAGTCCAGGACTACTAAATTATGGTCACTATCAATATCTGCTCCAGGGTAACTCTTACAATTCTTAATCTGGTTCCTAAACCTCTCTTTAACCAGTATGTAATCTATCTGATACCTCCCTATATCTCCTGGCATTTTCCACGTATATATCCTGCGCTTGTGATTCTGAAAAAGCGTGTTTGCTACCACTAGCTTATTCCTAATACAAAACTCTACCAATCTATCCCCTCTATCATTACGTGTTCCTATTCCATATTCTCCTACTATTGAAACTTCCTTTCCCTTACCTACTACGGCATTCCAATCTCCGATTACAATTAGATTATCCTGTCCTTTAACGTTTGCTAACCTAGATTCAATCTCCTCATAAATGGATTCTACCTCCTCATCATCGTGACTTGAAGTTGGCATATATACTTGCACTATAACTGTGTCCGTTGGCTTCGTGTCTAATCTAATAGTTATAATTCTATCACTAACTTGGCAATAACTCTTTATTCTACATCCCAACTTCCTATTCATTATAAAACCTACACCGGTATGCCCATTATCTGATGCTGTGGTTATTAATCTGTATTCTCCTGACCACGTATCTACTTGATCTTTCCTCCTAACTTCACTAATCCCTACAATATCCAGTCTAAGTCTCTCCATTTCTAATTTCAAATTCTCTAACTTTCCTATCCTATTCAAACTGCGTATATTCCACGCTCCGACTCGTAGAATACTCGATGAAATCGATCTCTTGCCCGCCCCAGAATCCGAGGGCTTGCCTGCTACCGAAGTAGCAGGATGAGATTCTGAGCCATTGGCTCTACTCATCTGGGGTATTATATTTGAGATAATCGACATTTTCATACTGTAATCTGGAGAAGGGTACAGTGCTGGTTTCTCCTTGCCTTGCACCGACCAATGAGTGCATATTTTAGCCGTCGCCCCACCGATTCAGCCTAATCCCCCTAATACCGTGGGTTAGCCTGAATCTTTCCTATAGACCGGGATCCCTGTATAGGGACCGCTCTATAGGCCAGAGCGTCGTTGCCCATGTCTTGCCCCTAGGAGGCATATGCAGTGCATTGGCACACTATTGGCACAAAGCATCAATATCATCATAAATAAAGTAAAAATTTGAAAATTTTGGTCACCCCTTTTGGTGAAACTATGTTTTTCAAATTTGCAGTCGGCTTCAAATTTGTCAAAAGTAATTGAAATTAAAATTAATTGGAAAAAATGGTTTTCTGTTTTTGATAAATTGAAAAAATATTAAAAAAATTAATCCATACAATATATTGCACGTGGTTTAGATAGTATTTTAAATAAATATAATTTTAAAGTAACATATAATAGTCTCGCTAATTTTCTAGGAAATCCCAAAGATTTGATTGATTTCAATAAAAACTCTGGTATTTAAGAAATATCTTGTTCTAGTTGTGCTAAAGTATATATAGAAGACAAACACGTAGACCAATTGAAACTAGATTTAAGGAGCATTTAGTTCATTTCAGATTGAATAGAAAAGATAAAAGTGCTGTATCCGAGCATATTTGTCACTAACTCAGGTCATCCTATTCAAATTAGTTCACTTAAATTACTTAAAAGTGTTTTGAATTAATCCGAGTTAAAATTAGTATCTCAATCACTATTCGTGACGGAGGTATTTTATTTACTTTTATCTTGTGCTGCTGAAGATGGGCGCACAGCCTTCGAAATGCGCATCTAGCTACTTAATGCTTGTTACGGTATTTGGGTGATATTCTATATTCATACAATATAGGATTAAGAGATGAAACTTTTAAAGGATTTTTATTTTATTTTATTACAATAACATATTTTCGCAAGTTAATAAATCAGATGTGGATAAATAATTGATTAAAATATCACGTCTACACTTAATACTAATTTCTTCATTAATTATTTTTTGTACGTCACGATTGAAATACATTAAGAAAACTTCTTAATCATCGTATAAGCAAAACAACAACATGTTACGTACCGATTTGTAAAGTAAACATTTTTAACGGTGTCCAGTTCCATCTGTTGTGTCTGAACCGTTCTCTTCAATCCGTTGCTCAATATACCTGTAGCTGTTTAACTTAAAATCTTAATTAAAGTTGAGCGTACGCGTCCGGGCCAAATGGTCCCTTATTTCTAGATGCCATAACGTCTAGAATTGGATATTTAACATATGCGATATATGAATTTGAGAGTGTATATGTACCCAGTGATTGCAGTTTACCAATCTGCATTAAGTAAAATTAAATATTGCAAGATTTTGGAATTTTTTCGGTTAATCATTTTTCTTTGCGCAGAAATACCTTCAAATATATATTTAATTAATACACGATATGTGAGACCATTAAAAACTGAACTTATCCAAGAACGAAAATTCAACACGACCACCATTTGACATTAATTTGGGTACGTATTCTAATATGGACTATCAAAAAGTTACTCCTTTATTTTTCTCCTTTATTGAGTTAATCCTTTATATAATTTGCTATTCTATTATACGATTCCATTCCTCCAGAGAGCAATCCATTCATAAATTCTTCTAACTCTGTGCGTACTCTTCATAAAACATTTGACATTCTTCAGAAGACAAACGGATCGTTGTTCGTCAATCGGTTCATTCATGGATTAATTTATAGTTTTCGCGTTTACGCTTCTTGCGTTCACAACTATCACCCGATAGATATATATTCCTATCAACATCGATAATATCACTGGGGCCGTAAATGTGTGTTGTGTAGAAGCACGTGGGCATAAGAACGACCATCATATGCAGCGTTCTTGTATCTACCTCTCCAACGCTGGATATTATTTATCTCGTGTGGGAAGACCATCTGCATACGCTCATGGACACTCCTTGCTTATTCCGATATACTTATTGTTTCGTGTAACGAGCCATTCGTGCCTAAGAAACGTATTAAGAAAGTGGTTCAGGAGGTTTGTAATGAAATAGATAAGACAGCGTTTTCTAGTATAGTTTTTGTCGTTGATTGTTGATGGAACGAAGGAATATTGACGGTATATTGTAGAGGAACCTATTAAATGGCAACGAAATTGTGTGTTTTATAAAATCTTTGGTGCCGTGAAAAAGTTTGGTGCCGTGGAATTCCTCGATAAGGGTAGAAATAATAATTTTCTTTTCGCTATCCGTTCCGTACAATCTGTATTGCGTTGCGTTTTCTTTTCTGGAATTCGTTGCTGGTTCACACAAGTGGCATACCATCCATATAATTGTTGATTAGGATGAAGTATTTGGATTGATTTAAAAAATGGGATTAATGAAAATGTAAATGACAAGAAAAGAATGACGAAAAGATTGTCTCAGGTCCATTTCTAAGAAGGTTATTTGAATCAATTCACTAAAATCACTCAAAATATATATTTCAACTGTAATATGTAAATATAAAACAACCACTAATGGTTAAAAAAATTCTATTAATGCATTTTACAAATGCACAAACCTAGTTTAGATGTCTAATTTTCTAATATAGTTGGATAATGTAATTTAACCCCGTCCAAGTTATTTGTGCAAAATATTTTTTAAACAACATCAAAGTAGATTTTTGGGATGAAAATTGCAGCGATATTTTTCCAATAACAAATGGCCCAAATATTGCTTTAGAATTAAATTTGTATGATCCATCCTGTTAGAAATATACATTCTGCAGTATTCGAATATTGAATATTGAAAAAATAACATTCCACCATTTTTTGGTTAGCATATTTTTTAAATCACTTTAGAAGAGCCTGGTATCATTTTTACGCGGCAATCTAAACCCACCATCAAATATTTCCTTTGCACTATACAACAGGCCCGTACAACATTTAATGCGATAAAACAAATTTCTTACAATGAAGAAAATAAAATGGGTGTTCTAACGTACAATATTTAAGTAATAAATTTATATCAACAAGTCGTGTTGATACATTTTTGTAAATTGAAGAGTAAGTACATGTGTATAAAAATATCTGCATCGTCGAAGAAATGTTTTTTTACAAGTTTGAACAATCATTTTAGTTAAAAAAAATTAGGTTATCCAAGCGTTTATTGGAATCACCAAAATAATAATGATCCTTGTTCGCACAAAAAGTTCTTGCGAGCCATTCGTTGCTATAAAATAATTTATATATGCGTTTGATTTGCTGCTGCCATTTTTGTTTATAACGCTGAAGAACGGGCCGTGGAAAGCGGCGCCGGGGGAATGAAATAGGTCCAGAACTCGAGATCGGAAGAAGCGGCATATTGCGGAACGGTTTTTCCTTTATTTAGTATCGGCCGCAAATTCATTCATGCATGTATTTTTGAAAGAATGTATATGGAATTTATTGGTTTATACTGAATGTACAAACTAAAATCGAGGCGAGAAATTTTTGTATAGAAGAAATAATAGTAATAGAATTTGATAAAATTTTATGGAATTTAGTAATTTTATTATCAAAACAGGTTCTTTTTTTTATGAAAGTTATGAGTTTTTTCGACATGCTGTTGAAAATTAAAAAATGTAATACATATACCGTTCATCCTTTAAGAACATTCCTTAAAAATATTGTACAAAAATAATCAAAATTGGGGAAATGCTAGAAACGTTGCCCAACCTCTGCCGTTTCGGTTGCAAGAGTTTATTAACGTTAGCTTAACTATTAAACGAAAGCAAATTAAAATACGAAATTTTTACTAGTTATATATAACAAATCTAGCTATAAAACAGTCATATATTTTTATTTTTTTATCATTAGTATCCTCAATAAAACAACGTCTGAAGAATCGTCTTTTTTGATGACTGTTATAATTTTTTTTCGACATGTTATTAAAATTTTAATAATATAAGAAATATATCATTCAAAAGCCTCGTCCTTTAGGAACATTCCCTAAATATATTGAACAAAAATAATCAAAATTGGGGAAATGCTAGAAACGTTGCCCAACCTCTGTCGTTTCGATTGCAAGGGTTTACTAACGTTAGCTTAACTATTAAACGAAAGCAAATTAAAATACGAAATTTTTACTAGTTATATACAACATATCTAGCTATGAAACAGTCATACATTTTTATTTTTTATCATTAGTATCCTCGATAAAACAACGTCTGAAAAATCGTCTTTTTTGATGAATGTTATAATTTTTTTTCGATATGTTATTAAAATTTTAATAATATAAGAAATATATCAATCAAAGGCTCGTCCTTTAGGAACATTCCCTAAAAATATTGAACAAAAATAATCAAAATTGGGGAAATGCTAGAAACGTTGCCCAACCTCTGCCGTTTCGGTTGCAAGGGTTTATTAACGTTAGCTTAACTATTAAACGAAAGCAAATTAAAATACGAAATTTTTACTAGTTATATACAACATATCTAGCTATGAAACAGTCATACATTTTTATTTTTTATCATTAGTATCCTCGATAAAACAACGTCTGAAAAATCGTCTTTTTTGATGAATGTTATAATTTTTTTTCGATATGTTATTAAAATTTTAATAATATAAGAAATATATCATTCAAAAGGCTCGTCCTTTAGGAACATTCCCTAAAAATATTGAACAAAAATAATCAAAATTGGGGAAATGCTAGGAACGTTGCCCAACCTCTGCCGTTTCGGTTGCAAGGGTTTATTAACGTTAGCTTAACTATTAAACGAAAGCAAATTAAAATACGAAATTTTTACTAGTTATATACAACATATCTAGCTATGAAACAGTCATACATTTTTATTTTTTTTCATTAGTATCCTCGATAAAACAACGTCTGAAAAATCGTCTTTTTTGATGAATGTTATAATTTTTTTTCGATATGTTATTAAAATTTTAATAATATAAGAAATATATCGTTCAAAAGGCTCGTCCTTTAGGAACATTCCCTAAAAATATTGAACAAAAATAATCAAAATTGGGGAAATGCTAGAAACGTTGCCCAACCTCTGCCGTTTCGGTTGCAAGGGTTTATTAACGTTAGCTTAACTATTAAACGAAAGCAAATTAAAATACGAAATTTTTACTAGTTATATACAACATATCTAGCTATGAAACAGTCATACATTTTTATTTTTTATCATTAGTATCCTCGATAAAACAACGTCTGAAAAATCGTCTTTTTTGATGAATGTTATAATTTTTTTTCGATATGTTATTAAAATTTTAATAATATAAGAAATATATCGTTCAAAAGGCTCGTCCTTTAGGAACATTCCCTAAAAATATTGAACAAAAATAATCAAAATTGGGGAAATGCTAGAAACGTTGCCCAACCTCTGCCGTTTCGGTTGCAAGGGTTTATTAACGTTAGCTTAACTATTAAACGAAAGCAAATTAAAATACGAAATTTTTACTAGTTATATACAACATATCTAGCTATGAAACAGTCATACATTTTTATTTTTTATCATTAGTATCCTCGATAAAACAACGTCTGAAAAATCGTCTTTTTTGATGAATGTTATAATTTTTTTTCGATATGTTATTAAAATTTTAATAATATAAGAAATATATCGTTCAAAAGGCTCGTCCTTTAGGAACATTCCCTAAAAATATTGAACAAAAATAATCAAAATTGGGGAAATGCTAGAAACGTTGCCCAACCTCTGCCGTTTCGGTTGCAAGGGTTTATTAACGTTAGCTTAACTATTAAACGAAAGCAAATTAAAATACGAAATTTTTACTAGTTATATACAACATATCTAGCTATGAAACAGTCATATATTTTTATTTTTTATCATTAGTATCCTCGATAAAACAATGTCTGAAGAATCGTCTTTTTTGATGACTGTTATAATTTTTTTCGACATGTTATTAAAATTTTAATAATATAAGAAATATATCATTCAAAAGCCTCGTCCTTTAGGAACATTCCCTAAATATATTGAACAAAAATAATTAAAATTGGGGAAATGCTAGAAACGTTGCCCAACCTCTGTCGTTTCGATTGCAAGGGTTTACTAACGTTAGCTTAACTATTAAACGAAAGCAAATTAAAATACAAAATTTTTACTAGTTATATACAACATATCTAGCTTTGAAACGGTTAAACTTTAAAATTTTTTTATAATTAGTATCCTTGTTAAAACAACGTCTGAACAATCATCTTTTTTGATGAATGTTATAATTTTTTTTCGACATGTTATTAAAATTTTAATAATATAAGAAATATGTCATTCAAAAGCCACATCCTTTAGAAACATTCCCTAAAAATATTGAACAAAAATAATCAAAATTGGGGAAATGCTAGAAACGTTGCCCAACCTCTGCCGTTTCGGTTGCAAGAGTTTATTAACGTTAGCTTAACTATTAAACGAAAGCAAATTAAAATACGAAATTTTTACTAGTTATATACAACATATCTAGCTATGAAACAGTCATATATTTTAATTTTTTTATCATTAGTATCCTCAATAAAACAACGTCTGAAGAATCGTCTTTTTTGATGAATGTTATAATTTTTTTTCGACATGTTATTAAAATTTTAATAATATAAGAAATATATCATTCAAAAGCCTCGTCCTTTAGGAACATTCTCTAAATATATTGAGCAAAAATAATTAAAATTGGGGAAATGCTAGAAACGTTGCCCAACCTCTGTCGTTTCGATTGCAAGGGTTTACTAACGTTAGCTTAACTATTAAACGAAAGCAAATTAAAATACGAAATTTTTACTAGTTATATACAACATATCTAGCTTTGAAACGGTTAAACTTTAAAATTTTTTTATCATTAGTATCCTCAATAAAACAACGTCTGAACAATCATCTTTTTTGATGAATGTTATAATTTTTTTTCGACATGTTATTAAAATTTTAATAATATACTTAATATGTCATTCAAAAGCCACATCCTTTAGAAACATTCCCTAAATATATTGAACAAAAATAATCAAAATTGGGGAAATATAGATTTAAAAAATTTGATATATTTCATTTAAAAATATGCTCATTGCTACATTTTTTCGTTGCTACACTATAAAAACGCAACTAACTTTCCTTTTCCATATTTGTCTATAAAATGTTTTTAAAACAAGGATACTTCTTGAAGTCACATTGTATAATATTGAAATCGATGTACGTTGCAACAATATCTTCATATATAAAGCATGAGTTGGCCCAACTCGCCATGTTTCATTCAAACTATTCTCTGCCCACCAGTCGCCATTTACTCATCTTTTATACCAAATAGAACACTTCCTTTAGAAGAAGAAGTATCGTTGTGATATATTTCAATTACGTTGATTTAACACAACTTAATTCAAACATTTTATGATAGAAAATTTATCAACAGTAAAACTTGATGATTTATTTAATTAAGCGATTTTCAAATTTCAAAAAAAATCTGTTTGTTGAGTTAAATTAACTTTTAACTACGAAAATTAAATTCTGTAGTATGTGGCCGAAATTTTTTTTTGAACCAATATAAAAGTTATTTTTTAAACCGTCCAATGCCCCCGCTAAAAAATCATGGAACGACATAAAAATTCTTTAAAAAAATATATATTTTTTTTGTGATGTCAGTTTATTGAGCTCGCCTGGACTGAGCAGAAATCCAACGTCTTCATAGTTTATATTCGCCATTGTGTGCCTATTAGGCCGACACATACATACATACGTTTCGGCACTGCTGCTGAACCTCTTCAGACACGCATATCATTAATAATAAGTCGTGTATTGTCTTTTTGGTTGATTCGTGGAAGGAATAGTTTGTATATTCGATGTGCCTCCTCACATCATTGCTAAAGAGTTGACTGTGGGCTTACGTTCCGTATTCACCGTCCAAAGACAGACAGATGAAGAGGAACATTGTAAATTACGTCCGCAATCTTTAAAAACGCGGCAATAAATTGTTTAGTAAGAGAATTGTTAAATTGGCAAGGTAAATTTTTTAGTGAACTTAATTAATTTTTCTTCGACAAATACAAAAAAAAACTATTCACAATAAAAATAATGCTTTTAACAACATTTTGAGTATAGTGACAAATAGGATATAAAAATTAAAACGTTGCCCAAAATATATCGAAAGGAATTGGATAGTATAGAAAAAAAAAACATACAAAAATACAAAATACAATTTCTGCTAGAAAAAAAATGTAAATCTTTTTTTTTGCTAGAATTTCTGAGATATCTGAATACATAATCATACATACTTAATTTTTTTATTTACTGGAGTGGATCTCGTAAACGTAATTTTAGATTAATAGTTCGTAATATCTCAGCACTAACCGCATATATATTTATTAAAAACGAATTTCGCAAAACGGCAGCTTTATGAACGTTTAATTAGTTTAATTCATTAATATGCAATGCATATTTGAATAGGCGATTTTTAATATTACTGCTGCTGTTCGTTTAACGCAATCATAATCCTTTAAATGCCGTATATTACAGGATTAATGACCGTATTTTGAATTATTCTATTGCAATTTAAAATCGTTGAAATTGCGTTAAAATCGATAATTAAAATAATTAATTACACACCCAATGGAGAGAAATTACAAAAAAAAAAATTGTAAATGTATAACTTTCAAATTCACAAGTCGCTTTCAAATATACATTCACCGATTGTATATTTTGATTAATGCAATTTGAAATTTGTATGCAATTTTTGTTTGGCTAATGTTATTTAAGAAGATTTTTAATAGTAGAGATACTTTTATAAATTTGAAGATTTTCATTTTATCGTAAGATATATTTTATTGTTATTTTTGCTTCAAATTATGTAAGTGAAATTCAAAGTTGAAAATTCATTCTATACGTATTTTGATTCGATACACTTTTTTTTTCGAAATTTCGTTAAGAATTCGATAAATATGTACATTTGAAATATTTTGTATAAATTCATTCACAATATTGCATCTACTCTTCAGCTTCACCGTTCCAAGCATAAAAAAATCCTTAATCGAATAAATTACAAATGCGCATTATATACAGTACGAATACAAATAGACCGTTGCGAATACGAAGACTAATTACACCGATCAATACAAACGGAATTATTATAAACTTTCAATTTTCAGCGGCGATGAATTAATAATTCATCATTAATTGATATCTAAAGTCATGTTCCGTGCGATTTACGTTCGACAGTAAGTTATGATTCGGAAATATCATCAAGCCGTTTTTTTTTGTTTGCTCGTATTCTGTATAAAAGGACGTCTGCACAGGCCCTAGTTGGTAATCTAAGGAAAAACGCCAATTTAATTTGTAAAAGTGGCCATAAATTCAAAGGGGGAAGTCTCTTCAGTCAGTTCTTCTGTGCCATGCTCAGCTCAGCAAACCACAATCCAACAAACGAACGTCGTTAATTTATTTCAACTCGCAGATGCTTACGGGATAGTCTAACCTATAAGAAATTGTAGCCAAAGAAAAATTCGAAAATTTGTTTAGCGTACGTTCGATTTTGTCTTATTTCAAAGTATGCTAAATTCGTCCAGTAATCAAAATGATCATGTGACATGCTTTATATATATCTGCGGCTTATTTAAGATCACATCTTCCGGTTTAAATTTTTATTATCTAACTTAATGGCCTGATAAAGTCTCAATTCCCAACATATACCTTCTAATAATCAAAGAAATAAATGTACAGATATTTTTATTGTAGCATTTGAAGTTAAATTAGTTTTTGGAAATATGTTAATTTTATTTTTATTTTCCGACTAGTTTCGATCTGAGAAAAAATAGTCATATATTGTTGGATCAACTTTAAACCTTAATGAACAGTTAATTACGTCATAATTTTGGTGTCAAATATAAATAATTTTTTTTATAATTTTAATTACAATTACATGATAGTTAGATAGTTTAGATATTTTTATGTATATTTTTTGTAATATATAAGAAAAATATAGCAATAAAATTCTGGGACAGGCTGTATATTGCCGATATCCCAATATAGACAGATTCGAGTCGCCTTAAAACAAACAACTGTATAGGTATAAGGAAACAATACGTTATCTATAATTCATAAAACTGGTAAAAACGCACAGGTAGTTCTTCTTCGATGCTTATACGTGCCCTTTTTAACATTTAAGTGAAATAGATTGCGATAAACTCGGGATAAAGAGAGCAAACGAAAGTGTAAATACAAAAGCAAATGAAGAAACGTCGGTAAGGACTTAATATATTGTTTTATCAATATTTCAAACGATTTGTTAATAAATAGTTCATTTTTGTTGACAATTCGTTTTATAAAACATTCAACTATCTGCACGTATTATATCGTGTGTTATTAATACTTCTTTCGAGCAATAAATTAATATTAAATACCGCGCTGACATATAAATTCTTTTGCGTCGCATAACAATTCAACGATTCCCTACCAAAGTCTGCCAAATGGACTTTATTTTGGCCGCAAATCGCATTGTTTTTTTTTTTTTGTTGGATTTCCTGTGGCAATATTTACTGGTAGTTCCACTGTTAATATCCATGTCCATTTTCTTCTCTATACAACTTCCGCTCAATTTATTACATTTTCTTTTTAATACTGACAGTACACCGCTAGCAACGAAATAAAACAAGTACATATACAGGGACGTCCCTGAAAAGTTGTTAGGAAATTAATCAAATTAAATCTATCGGTTTCTTAGTGCCGTGAAAATATCTGTAGTAAAACGTATCGGTTAATATTTCAAACTGAACTAGTAGTTTTATCTTTAAAAAATGAAATGATGTTTTTTTTAACAGCAAAGAATTGTTGACAAAAATATTTTTAAATTTGATCTTGGATCACGAGGATATTCGTGTTTTTTTGGTGGAATCCTTTTTTCATATGACATTTCTCGCCAAAATAGGCATAGTGCACAAGTAGGCTCTTTGACTCTTTCTTAATATATAAAAAATTCCATAACGCATAAGAACTACTGACGTAACTAATTTAATCATTACGTTTCAAAAAATTCCTCAACAAATATTTTAAATATTATTAGCTACTTCGTACGCAGTTGTAATAATAGCAGTTGAAAACTTCTTGGTAATGTTAATTTAATATATCTATAATAGAGACATGTTTAAGATTCTTAAGTGTCGTAGATACGGATATTATTTGGTTTTTAAACTTGTTCGTTTGCCTATTTATTTGGCATCTGAATTAAGAACAGCATCGTTTACCATTTGCACATAAAAGCCAAAACGCAATGTGATCCTTGTATCCTTGCGTTCCCACACCATACATTCAGACGGGCAGTTCGGGCAAAGACCGCCTGGTATGAAGATACCCCCCAACATTCCGTTTGAAAACGAGATAGCTCCAGGCAGATCCAGTGCTGCCAAATAGACTTCTTGTCTATATTGTTGCCAGTTTCATCTTGAAATAGATCCGGACTTGCTACTCAAACACAAGTCAAATAAACTACACTGCTATTGCAAACATTCTTTTAAGTTCATATCGATACGTACATTTTCTTCATAATGCATGTATTGGTAAACCAGCACCATCTATTATGAATTCCATGCACTACGCTATACAAAATGTGGCACAAAGCAATTGTTTATGCCGAATTACATGCTAATTACTAGTGTTAGCCCAACTATTAAACGAAAGTAAATTAAAGTACGCATTTTTTTCTGATTATAGACAAGATGTCTAGCTATGGAATGGTCAAACTTTTTTCTTATTTTTTCACTAGCTTCCTCGATAAAATAACGTCGGGAAAGTCGTCTTTTTTTATGCAAGTTATCATTTTTTTATCGACGTGTAATTAAAAATTAAAAAATGTGACAAATATACCGTTTAAAAGCCCCATCCTTTAGGAACATTCTGCAAAAAATATTGTACAAAAATAATCAAAATTGGACAAAATGCTATATACACTACCATCCCCTGCCGTTTCGATTGCAAGGGTTTACTAACGTTAGCCCAATTAATAAACGAAAGCAAATGAAAGTATGCGTTTTCTTCTGATTATAGACAAGATGTCTATCTATGGAACGGTCCAACCTTTTTCTTATTTTTTCACTAACTTCCTCAATAAAATAACGTCGGGAAAGTCGTGTTTTTTTATGAAAATTATGATTTATTTTTCGACATGTAATTGAAAATTAAAAAATATGAGAAATATAACTTTCAAAAGCCCCATCCTTTAGGAACATTCTGCAAAAAATATTGTACAAAAATAATCAAAATTGGAGAAATGCTAGAGACACTACAGAACTCATGCCGTTTCGATTGCAAGAGTTTACTAGCGTTAGCCCAACTATTAAACAAAAGTAAATTAAAGTACGCAATTTTTACTGATTGTAGAAAAGATGTCTAACTATGGAATGGTCAAACATTTTTCTTATTTTTTACACTAGCTTCCTCGATAAAACAACGTCTGAAAAATCGTCTTTTTTTATGAATGTTTTGATTTTTTTTCGACATGTTATAACAAATTTAAAAATATAAAAAATACACCCCTCAAAAGCCCCGTCATTTAGAAACATTCTCCAATAATATTGTACAAAATTAATCAAAATTGCGTAAATGCTAGACACGCTACCGAACCCCCGCTTTTCGTATGAGGTGACGCTTGCCTTAATGAAGAAATTTATTTTTCAATATAACATTTTATATAGTATGTTGAGGTTCGCGCCGACGACCATCTTGGAAGAAAGGGAGTAGAATTTGGGCGGGTATTAAATGGTATGCAAAAAGGAATGACTAGGGATTATAACATGAACATGAATATAGGCAAGACCAAAGTGATGAGGTATGATAAGAAAGAAAGCAGACAAATAGGAAATAATAAAGTAGATGATATATCTGATTTTTGTTATTTAAACAGTAGAATTACGAAGTATTATCGAAGTAATATAGATGGCATCTATTCCTAAGTGTATTTTGAAGCTTTTATTTCAAGATTTTTCACTTACCGGACTATTTTGTGTAAAGGAAATATACCTAAATAAACCTAGGAAATTTTTCGCTGCTGATTTTTTTTTGCTAATTTTACTGCTCTTAAAGACAAACAGGATGGAAAAGAATAATTGGTACTTACTAATCCGATTTCTTCTTCCTTATAAGCAATAAACCAAAAAAAAAAGTATTAATCTTCACTTCTACGAAATTTCATCGCCATACCTGTAATAGTTAAGTTAGGAAAGTTACATTATTTACTAGCTGCCAGATCCCTTAAGAATTGCTTTTCCCTGCTATTCTGCAGTATTCTTATTATGTTGTATATTGAGATTTTTGCGAAGAATTAGTTGTACCAATAAAATTTTCATGTCGTTACGATTTGAACTATTAAAAACGATTTTAATAACATTGTTTAAATAATATTATATGAAGTTAAATAAAAGCTTATAAAAATTAGAATACTGCAAAATATCTTATTACAAACTAACAAACAAATTGATATGCAGCATCAATTTGTTTCGTTTCGTCCTTAGCCCGTATTTATTTAGTCCAACCTTCTAATCGCTACGAAACTTCTTCGTCATTCTTGTGGCAAAGTGACTCCGGCACGGCTATATTATACAGGCAGTTGTATACGATATGTTTACGACACCTTGGAGTCCTTTTTACCGCCTGCAGAACCGTGTTACATGCACGTAGACATGAAAATGCTGGTAAATTTAGGCGGAATTCAAAGAGAAAATTTATATAGGTGTCTCGACGTGCAGAAGAAAATTACAAGTCTTTATTTCAGATTGCGCGGAAGATATGAAAAATCGCGTAATAAATGAAATCTTATTTTACACCGGGTATATATAATTTTATTTTAATTTGATTACCGGGTCGCATTATTTTAATTTATCGCAATTTTTTGCCGCAATACTGTTGTAATTTAATTTTTAACATAGTTACTTCATTAGCATTTCGTGCTAATTAACATTTTCCATGTTAAATTTGATTTTAAATAATTTATTGTCCCGTACTTCTTTTATTCGTCAAACAAAACAAAAAAAAATTTCACAGCGCGCAGAACTTCGTTACGCAAAAACAAATACTCACTTTCTAAATTTACCGAGGACTGATATTTTTTAAGGACTTGCCCGCGGCCCGTACAGAATAAAGGCGGACGTCGTCTTGGTCCTTTTTCTCATACTGCCACGATATATTTCGCGATTTCGCGAAACATGGCAAACGACTTGTACGCTTACAAAAGAACGCGCAAAAGAAGTTTTCTAAACTTCCCGCCCTTTTGTGAGTGAAACGAATGACAGTAATATTTCATGGAAACAGGAACTTTATGAAATTTCTAAACATCATACATTGTGCTACGTGCTTCAGCTTCAATAATAAATCCTTTTCATGCTTAAGAAAAAAAAATTCTCAAGCAAAACCATCACACAGATGCTGAATATATTTTATTATATAAAGTCAATTTAATTTTTCTTTTCCTCACAATTCTATCAAATAATGTTAAACTAATCCTGCGATACCGAATGTCTTTATTTCGCGCTGCCG
Organism: Leptodirus hochenwartii; assembly: GCA_947310635.1. NCBI lineage: Eukaryota > Metazoa > Arthropoda > Insecta > Coleoptera > Leiodidae > Leptodirus > Leptodirus hochenwartii. Next base: position 12,705,278 of record OX371182.1, read on the forward strand.
CCACTTCCGTCTTCGCCAGGGCAACACAAAAGAGGAATTTTACGATGCAAAGCGTGACTTTGTCTTATTTATTTAACGACCAAGTGACAGAAATAATGCAAATCGAAACGAAACGACGCGGAGGCTAAGCAGATCCTCCCCCCCCCGAAATTTGAAATTTTCCAAAAAAAAACTATGACTCCTTACAAATTTCAATCAAGTAAAAAAAATTATCATCATATTCTTTATTTGTAAAAAATCTGCAATTTTCCAAAAAAAACTGCGACTCCTTGCTGCAAATTTCCATTGAGTACTCCATATCGGCTAAAGTTGCTAAAGAGCAAAGCTAAAGACGTTATGTGAATTAAAAAAAAAAATCATCATATACTTTCTTTGTAAAAAATCCGATTGTTTCCAAAAAGCTGCGACTCCTTTCGGATTTCCCTCGGGAGTCCATATCGGGTATAGTTCTTGCACGTTCTTCTGTTCTGTTGCTTTCCCAGTGCGTTTCGGAAGCGAATTGCAATGTACGGAATATATTAACAGCGCTACGTGATGTTCATATCCTCATCCTAATTTCAACGTCTACACTCCACGGAAGAACAATAGGCCCGAAGATGATTGTTCCTTCAACACACACTCCATATTCTCTTATTCTTATATACACACGTGCGTGTGTATAAGTAATTTCGTACGTTCTTTTCTGTTATGAATGAAGAGGTGTTGTTAAAATGGTGTTATTCAAACATTCCGCTTTTAAGTTATTAGAAGAATACAATGTTGATGTACGTCTTAGTAACCAAATTGGTTACGTGAACAGAAGCTTTTATATATGATATTGTCTTTGATGGTACCGACCTGAAGAGGTAGATCGAATATCCAGTTAAAAAATCATTTTTAGTTTTGTCGAAAAAAATAAAGCGATTGTTACGTTTACGTCACTATGTGTGATAACAACAATAAAACAACGAAATGGGCTGTACAGTGGGAAGAATATGTTACCACGCTCTGGAAAACTCTGACAAAGAACGAAAGCGCAGTAATTTTCTGACAAACGCGATGCTCCTGCTATCATTTTTACTGTGCGCTGTTAGACTTTTTAACAGTATCAGTATTTTATGTAGGAAGAATAAATGGCTGCGAAATTTGCATAATAAAAGCAGATTTAGCTGTACATGCTGTACATAAATAATCAGCGTTAATATGCGAAGCAAAGTATTTGTTTCGACGATCTTCCTAAGGAAGAAAACTACGAATTCTTTGCTTTGCTCTTCTTGCTTCGGAAACGGGTTTTTGTACATACGCCACTGTATCAAAACTTAACAAAATACCAATGTCTTATAATAATAGATGATTAGGTCTTTCTAAGTAGGTTATATTACGAAGGTGGGGCCTTTATTGTGTATGCCTATATACGGAAAACATGGCATTAATATCGTTTCCATTTTCTATATTGAAAATCTGTTATGGACCGCACATTGTCCCCAGTAAATAGTGCCCGAAGGGGAATTTTGCACGCTTCCAAAAGACCCCCAGCATGTGTATGGCGTGATGTTTAAACATGTGCCACCAACACTACCAAAAGAACATAAAATACATGTTCGTTAAAGAATGAACAAATATGTCTTGAAAATGGACGAGTTACAAATTTTTTGTTTGGAAATCTTAAAACGGTTTTTCAGTTTTAATGGGCGATTTGTCTTAAAAAAAAAACATGGTACATTTTGAATCAATAAATGTTTGGCAGAGATGTCTTACGGACTTAATATTTTTACCACTTATTAAGAAAGGTTTCGATTAAGTAATGACAAATTCTCAGAGTATTATTTGTGTTAGTTACTTTTTTTTTATGAAATTCCGCTTCTTTCGGGGAGTTTTTTTTTAAAAAAACAGCACATCATCTGAAAAATTCCCCGAATTATTATTTGACCGAAAAGTCGTTTGGAATCGTAAATTCACGATAGATTTATTAAGTTCAAGTACATATAGAATCAATTTTGGTCAAATGCACATTTTATTACTACCAATTTAACGCCAAAAAGTTCATTTTAATTATCTAAATATTTTAATGACACTTGGTCACATGCCAAAATTTCAAACATTCCAAATTTTTTATGTACTCCTTAATTTCGGTTCTTTTGGCGGGCTTACATTATCGGAATGTTGAAATTAGTGTTTCAAGTCATTTTAATTGCTCTTGTGATTCGCCATATCAAATTGACCAGTTTAAAAAACGCATTTGATCAATATAATAGCCATGGTCCATTAAGCGGTGGATTTGTACGTAAAAAATGTTGTGTACATAAATCGAAGATTTATTATCCTTCACGGATAGAACAACAACAAATTGTGGAACTTCACAATAATGTTCAACAATCGCAAGCAAAGCTCGAGCAAAGGAAAGTGAATTTGTTAAAATATAACAAGGAATTAGAGTTATTAGTTGCATGTCAATTAAGTCGATGTTCTTCAGAAGTAGATTCTTGTAAGAACTTCCAAAATGTAATTTGCGATCAAAATTTACAATACTACGGTTGGTATATATTTTTGGCATTTTTAAATCGATATAATATATATGCATTTTAATCGCACAGATTTGTCACATTTTAACGAAATAAGTGCCTTCGAAAAATGGATCAATTGTTCAGAAAATCACAAGTTAGAAGATTGTCCGAATCTGAATAAATCTTGGCTTCGGAACATCGAAAATAAAATACAGTACGTAAGAGTGTTGTTTGAAATAGAAATAAATTTTTGACTACTGTACATTTACAGCTACTTAGGTTGTGGTATAATAAAGTACTCAAGAGGTATCATTATCGCATGTACTTATTGCCCTAAAGATATTCAACGTAACTCAACCATGTATAAAAGACAAATCGAATATTCCGAAGAAACAGGTCAATTTTTATCACATTTTCGCAAACAGCGTCCGCATAAGAACTACGATCCCAAATTTAAATCTACGAATGTGACTTGGATTAATCCACAAATGAACGAAAATAGCAATTATATTAAAAATTGGAAAATGATAAACGATACGAATGAGATTGACGAAATGACGAGGGATGATCAAAAATGGATAGGTCGACGACAATTTTCATTAAACGAAGAGATTAATACCATGGATGATGATATTGGAACATTCAGTGGATCTGTCCAACAAACCGATGTTGAATTTGAAAAATTTGTTTTGTGCGTTCATGCATTGTTTATAATTATATTGTTTTAATGCGTGTTGTGTGAAAAATTACACTTTTTGACTCGTATATGTTTCGTCAGCATTTTGATTCATATGGAAACTTTTCTGTTTAAATGCAAAAGAAACATTTTGCATTTCGTACATCGACTAGTTTATTTATTTAATACATTTTTTACTTATTTTTTTATCCTTTCAATTTTTCATACCCCCCAAAATTTGAGTGGAAGTTTATTAAATAAATTTTGATATTTTTTAATGTATAAAATTAAATGGTATTCCATATTTCCACAGCCTTACGCGAATTTTTAAATTAGAAAATTACAACAATATTTAGTTACTCTAAAAATTATGCATCAACATTAATTTTAAATGCAAATTTCGCGAATTTAAATAATTCTCATAATTTAAATTAGAAGGAAAATTAAAATTGGAAACACAGAAGCAGAACAGAAAAAATATAAGGAACTAAGGAACTTAATTAATAGGAAATGCAAGCTAGCGAAAGAAGAGTGGATAAAAGGAAATTGTGAGGATATTGAGGAGGATATGAGAAGAGGTAAAGTAGATTTGGGCTACAGGAAAATTAAGTCACATTTTTCTAAAGTAAAACCAAAGGGTAACATTATATGTGATAAGCAGGGTAAGGAACTCACAGAAAATAAGGAAAAAGCTAGAAGATGGAAGGAGTATCTTGAAGATTTATATAAAGGTAGGCAGGACATGGAGGAGCTAGAAAATGTGGAACAGATAGATGAGGATGACTTAGGTCCTAGCATACTTAGGTCAGAGTTTCATAGAGCATTAAATGATTTACGGAATAACAAAGCAGCGGGGATTGATATGATACCAGCCGAATTAATAAAACACGCAGGGGAAAAAATGCAGGAGCGATTATACAGGTTAGTTTGTAAAATATATGAGAAGGGAGAAGTACCACAGGATTTTCAGCGTAGTAGAATAGTAACAATGCCGAAGAAAATAGGAGCTAATTTGTGTGAGAACTATAGGACCATTAGTCTACTATCACATGCATCGAAGATATTGCTAAAGATTATTTATAGGAGATTAGAAAATAAAGTAGAGGAAAGGCTAGGAGAAGATCAGTTTGGTTTTGGGAAAAACAGAGGGACGAGGGAGGCGATTCTAGCACTAAGAACAGTAGTAGAAAAAAGAATGAGGGTGGGAAAGGTAACTTGCATAGCTTTTGTAGATAAAGATAATGTAGATTGGGACATAATGTTTAGAATTTTAAAAGAAACGGGTATAGATTATAAGGATAGGAGAATAATTTTTAATTTATATAAACACCAAACTGCCTTAGTTAGAATTGAGGGGGAAGAAGAGGTAGCAAAAATAGGGAAGGGAGTTCGGCAGGGATGTACACTTTCACCGTTATTATTTAATCTATATATAGAAGATGCAATAAACAAAGTAAAAGAAGAGTATAGTGTAGGTGTGAATGTACAGGGAGAGAAAATATATATGTTGAGATTCGCCGACGATATAGCTATATTGGAAGAAAGCGAAAAGAATTTAGAAAGGGTATTGAATGGTATGCAGGCAGTATTGACTAGGGATTTTAACATGAAAATAAATATAGGTAAAACTAAAGTGATGAGGTGTGACAAAAAGGAATGCAGTAGAAAAATGAGGATCACAATAGGAGATAATAGAATCGAAGAAGTGTCAGATTTTTGTTATTTACGCAGTAGAATCACAAAAGATAATCGAAGCAAGGTAGATATAAAGTGTAGGATAGCACAGGGTAGGAAGGCATTCGTAGAAAAGGAACAGATTTTAAGATCAAATATTGACTTGGGTATTAGAAAAAGATTACTGAAGGTATATGTTTGGAGTGTAGCACTGTATGGGTGTGAGGCGTGGACTATAGGAAAGGAAGAGAAGCGTAGATTACAAGCATTCGAAATGTGGTGTTATAGGAGGATGATGAGGATTGGTTGGGAAGATAAAGTAACAAATGAAGCTGTACTAGAGTTAGTAGGGGAGAAGAGAAGTATTTGGAGAGTGTTACAGCGTAGGAGAGACAGATTAGTAGGGCATATCCTTAGGCATGGGGGGATTATGCAATTGATCATAGAAGGTAGAGTGGAGGGAAAGAGAGGGGTAGGTAGGCCTAGATTGGAGTATGTGAGTCAGATAGTTGAAGACGTTGAGATGAATAGCTATAGGGAGATGAAGGGATTAGCTCAGGATAGATCGGCATGGCGTGCTGTTTCCAACCAATCTTTAGGATTACGGACTCTTTAACTAACTAAATAATTCTCCAAAAAAATAATTATTTAGGACCTCGAAAATGTGCTTTTAACTTACCATTATATGAAGTATAAGGTAATGTTTTAAAAAATCATTTACTATCGGTATAAAAACGATCACAGTGTATAATTAATTTATATCCATTCACAATTAATTGTAAAAAGAACATAATACGTATGAGAATTTAACACGGCGAAACTTTTGTCGCTTCGGAATTATTGTAGCAATATCTATTCCATCCTTGCCAGACTTTAAATCCATTTTCCTCGCGGTATTTCAGAGCGCAAACTGAATCGTCATCGATATTCTCATCCAGAAGATCTAAGATATATTTCAAACTCAGCAAAGTATATGAAATTTATATATGGTATCTTTCGTATTTCGTATTTTCCATACCTTCGCATTTCAGATTGCATTTGCCGCCTTTCTTTTTATAACTGCACCATTCCTTATCATTGATCTAGACAGAAAAATATTGGAAATTATTATTGTGCGGTTCGAATTTTTGGCTGAATAAAATGAACAGCTTTTTCAAACGAAATTCAGCAACCGCAGCAATCCTTTAAATAGCATTTGATTGAAGCATTAAAATTGTACGTTTATTTAAAAGAAACGATTAATTACCTGAAACAATCCCAAATTTTTCGTTCGATTCGGTTGAACATTTTCTGCAGAAGTGTTCCTACGACTCTCGCTTTGGATCATGCATAACCCTATAATAATTTGAAAAATTTAAACAATTTACAACAAATTTCTGAGGTGTAAAAAAAAAACGGTAGTCACGCGATAAAAATTTTAAACCACTTCAAAAATATTTCTATCAGCACTTACATATAGATATGCAATAAATCTATGCAACATATTTTGTGGTTTAAATATAATAATTGCTTTGCTTTGTTGTTGTTTTTTTGTGAAAAATATTACAATAAATTAATTTAATACAAATAAATTTTTTGATACAAAAATCAACGTGTTCTAACCAACGCTTGCTTATATAAAATACTTCCAAACCGAAACTTTATAACAATCGATATCTTCTTTAACTGAATAATAATTTGATATAATAAAACAAAAACAGTTTAAATTCATCAATCCAATACAAATGATTTTGATTCATCACATTGTCGATAAACAATTTATTAGTAACATCGCTGATGTATAATTAGCAATATTGCGTAATTATTTTTTAAATCTACAGGGTGTTTATTTGATCGAATTACAATCAAGAAACTCGTTTAAAAAAGAATCTGCGGTGGTGGGTTCTTAATTCAATCGACCGCAGATAATGAATCGTATTTAACTCACAATTTCCCAACAGGGTCCTGGAAAAGCTCCTTTTCTCCAGTTCGTTTTTCAAGCCGCATTTCGTGTACACTTTGCTCATTGACCGGTCAATCTGACTGGCACTTAGAATCACCAGTAGAATGAGTACACATGTAAACCGCATCGTTTATCATTTAGTACTATATCATCGCATTTGATTGTTTGTGGTGTAAACAATTGATTTGGTCTAGGACCTTGACACTGGCAGGTACTTGAAAACGGTAAATTACGAACGTATATACGAATTGTGGCGGTTGGATTCGAAATGCGACTGGATTCGATTCAAATTGCAAATCGTATCATCGTTGTTGGTACTATAAGTTCAATCTACAAGGCTGGTTAAGAATACAATCAAATTTCCTATGCTAATATCACGGGCTAATGAAATACGCAGTATATCCGTTTATTATGTAATTGCGCGACTTTGATTTATGTTGGAAAGTTCTGATTAGATTGCATCCAACAATGAATTTATTTAACAATTTACATTTCACGTGTGCTATGTTAAATGCGGTCCAAATCAAGTGGTTTTTCATATGTTTCAAAATTATTCACGAATGTGAAGATGAATTAAGCGAAATTTAAGAGAAAAAACTAGTAGTAGTTTAAAAACGTTTTTAAGATCAGTGATTCCCAATTTTTAACAAACTTTTTGATATACTTCATAAAAATTGAACCAGCACCATCTATTATGAACTCCTTACACTACGCTATACTATTTGTAGCCAAATCTGATGATTTCATATGATTTTATGCTGGATTGTAAGGGTTTACTAGCGTTAGTTCAACTATTAAACGAAAGCAAATTAAAGCACGCAATTTTTAATAGTTGTAGACAAGATGTCTAGGTATGGAACGGTCAAACTTTTTAAAAAAAAAATCACTAGCTAGGTATGGAACGGTCAAACTTTTTAAAAAAAAAATCACTAGCTTCCTTGATAAAACAACGTCTGAAAAATCGTCTTTTTTAAAATGAAAGTTATGATTTGTTTTCGACACGTTATCGAAAATTTTAAAATATAATAAATGTACTGTTCAAAAGATGCATCCTTTAGGAACGTCCTCTAAAAATATTGTACAAAAATAATGAAAATTGGAAAAATGCTAGATACACTGCCGAACCCCTGCCGTTTCGATTGCAAGGGTTTACTTGAGTTAGCCCAACTATTAAACCAAAGCAAATTAAAGTACAATTTTTTTACTGATTTTGGATAAGATGTCTAGCTATGGAACGGTAATATATTTTTAATTTTTTTTTAGTAGCGTTAGCCAAACTCGATAAAATAGCTTCCTTGATAAAACAACGTCTGAAAAATCGTCTTTTTTAAAATGAAAGTTATGATTTGTTTTCGACACGTTATCGAAAATTTAAAAATATAATAAATATACTGTTCAAAATCTGCATCCTTTAGAAACGCCCTCTAAAAATATTGTACAAAAATAATCAAAATTGGAAAAATGCTAGACACGCTGCCGAACCCCTGCTTTTCGTATGAGTAGACACACACACGTAGACACACACACACACACACACACACACACACACACACACACACACACACACACACACACACACACACACACACACACACACACACACACACACACACACACACACACACACACACACACACACACACACACACCCCCCACACCCACACCCCACACCCACCCCCCCCCCACCCACACCCCCCCACCACACCCCCCCCCACCCCCACCCACCCCCACCCCCCACACCCACCCCCCACCCACACCCCACCCACACACACCCCCCACCCCCCCCCCACCCCCCCCCCACCCACCCCCCCCACACACACCCCCCACCCCCCCACCCCCCCCCCACCCCACCCCCACCCCACACACACACACACACACACACACACACACACACACACACACACACACACACACACACACACACACACACACACACACACACACACACACACACACACACACACACACACACACACACACACACACACACACACACACACACACACACACACACACACACACACACACACACACACACACACACACACACACACACACACACACACACACACACACACACACACACACACACACACACACACACACACACACACACACACACACACACACACACACACACACACACACACACACACACACACACACACACACACACACACACACACACACACACACACACACACACACACACACACACACACACACACACACACACACACACACACACACACACACACACACACACACACACACACACACACACACACACACACACACACACACACACACACACACACACACACACACACACACACACACACACACACACACACACACACACACACACACACACACACACACACACACACACACACACACACACACACACACACACACACACACACACACACACACACACACACACACACACACACACACACACACACACACACACACACACACACACACACACACACACACACACACACACACACACACACACACACACACACACACACACACACACACACACACACACACACACACACACACACACACACACACACACACACACACACACACACACACACACACACACACACACACACACACACACACACACACACACACACACACACACACACACACACACACACACACACACACACACACACACACACACACACACACACACACACACACACACACACACACACACACACACACACACACACACACACACACACACACACACACACACACACACACACACACACACACACACACACACACACACACACACACACACACACACACACACACACACACACACACACACACACACACACACACACACACACACACACACACACACACACACACACACACACACACACACACACACACACACACACACACACACACACACACACACACACACACACACACACACACACACACACACACACACACACACACACACACACACACACACACACACACACACACACACACACACACACACACACACACACACACACACACACACACACACACACACACACACACACACACACACACACACACACACACACACACACACACACACACACACACACACACACACACACACACACACACACACACACACACACACACACACACACACACACACACACACACACACACACACACACACACACACACACACACACACACACACACACACACACACACACACACACACACACACACACACACACACACACACACACACACACACACACACACACACACACACACACACACACACACACACACACACACACACACACACACACACACACACACACACACACACACACACACACACACACACACACACACACACACACACACACACACACACACACACACACACACACACACACACACACACACACACACACACACACACACACACACACACACACACACACACACACACACACACACACACACACACACACACACACACACACACACACACACACACACACACACACACACACACACACACACACACACACACACACACACACACACACACACACACACACACACACACACACACACACACACACACACACACACACACACACACACACACACACACACACACACACACACACACACACACACACACACACACACACACACACACACACACACACACACACACACACACACACACACACACACACACACACACACACACACACACACACACACACACACACACACACACACACACACACACACACACACACACACACACACACACACACACACACACACACACACACACACACACACACACACATATATATATAATGCATTTGCGAAAAAAAAGCAATTTCCATTTCTCTCCTTATGTTCAAATCTGCCAGAAGTCAAATACAAAAATCTTTCAAACAAATTTCAATTTTTTTTTTAACATGATTTCCTCATATTACAATTGATTGACTGCTTTTTTATATTTATTTTTGCCCGTCATACCTGTCCATAGTGCTCGAGTGATTATAATGCTATTATTTAGTTCTTATCGTTTTTTATGCAATAATAATAGTAAACAACAACGTGCTATTTGCATTTACATGCAAATTCAACAAAGAAATCGAGAATTTGTATTTCTTTCTATTTGACGAATTTATTTTCGCATAAATGTAAAATATGATATGCAAAAAATATTTTTGAAAAACCCACCGTGCTATTAGTTTATGCAAAAGTAAATATGAATAATATCGCAAATAGTCGTATACTGTGTAATTTTTTTAAATTTTCGTCAGGTACTTTGTATGCTATTAATCGTAAAAAAAAATATCCCGTTGAATTTTGTAAGCACTAAATTTGAAAGTAGGCCAATTAATTATTACAATTTGTACGATAAAATTCTCAATGGTTTTCCCGGACTTTTTTCATATCTTCCGGTCTAAAACTAAGCATAATTTTAAGCTATTTCTAGAACTATTATTATTCCACACGCGATTATATTTTACATGAATTACACGGTAGTTTTTAAATTTATTTTAGTTTCTTTTATGCTCCGACTTTTACTGAAGCTGCAATACACATACATTTTTTGTTGTAATAATAAATTACACTTAACCTGAGTATTTTTCAACATGTTAAATAAAAACATTATATTTAAATTTAATGATTTTGTTATTCAACACTTTTTTTATATCAAATTCAGATATTTAATTATGCAATCATCGGAATTAGCCAAAAATGAATTAGCAAAAATTGCTAACAATTTGCAATATATCCCCCACTTCAACTGTCTCGTTATATTATTTTTATTCGCCATCGAATCATCATACTTTATAAACAAATAGTTCTAAATATTACGACGATTTGTAGCTACAAAACTAATTACGCAACAAGTCCCAAAAAATATATGTAATAATCGTTAAACACCCAGTAAAATCGTGGGTACTCTTGACACTGTATTTTTTTTTTTATAAATATCAGTTTTAGTTTGACACTACTAAAATTAGAAAGGCAATATATTCTATCGCTTTTAAACAAAAATATATTTTATTCTGTTACACCAAGATAATTTAAATATTCCATTGTATACTGAAATGTCGTAATATTATGTTCCAAACAATAGATCATCATTTTACCAATCTTCTACAGTCTTTATATAGTTTAATTTCTTTTAATAGAACAATATATCGTTCTTTTAGAAGATTTCGTTCTAACATTTTTTTTTTTTGAAAATGCGAAGTAAACTCGATATAATAAATACTCAATGTAATAAAGCCAATATTTTGGCATTATTAAATTTTCTTTAATATATTTCAAAATATGAATCTTCAAAAAAAAACGCCGGCAGAAGATTATTTATCAAATCACCTTGCAAAATAAGCGATAAAATAATGTTGTTATAAAAAAATAAAAAAGGAAAAATAATTTTCCTTTTTTATTTTTTATACTATACCTGTACAGGTAGAGGTTTGAGGTTTACATAATAATTGACAATTTGACGATGCTAATATCAATAACTCGTATATTCTTGCGTAGGCGTCCTTTAGATTTAGAATCCACTTCATTAGGAATAATTTGTGGCCTTAACCAACTTTACAGTTGTCTTTCGAAAACACTTCAAACATTTGTATACGATGATTTGTAAAACAGCAATTGGAGTTTTTATAATCTGCTCATTCAACAAAATCAACAATAACTATTACCATTTCATTTCCAACAATCATAGTTAATAATTAACTAAACGTTATCTAATTACTCGGTAATCCCTCGAAGGTTCATTTTCCTAATTCTCCAAAACATTCAATAATTTAATATCGCGATAGAAGAAGAATAGAAATAGATAAATGTTCAATATCATAAAGACATCGATTTCGTTTTTATTTTTGTTTTTAATTGTACCAATCACTGATATATAACCACGGAAGAAACGAAAATAAGCGACCTTTTTTTATAGAAAATTCCATTTCACCATCAGCACCATCACCGAACTTTTGTCCAAATAAGACCAACAGCATCGTGTATCTAGTACATGATGACGTTTTTATACGACCCGAAGGACCTGACAGCTGTGCGTGTTATCGGCAAATATCCCATGGCAGCGAAGGTACTGCGAAAAGCCTTGGTGGTACCATAAGGAAAGGTCATACCCATCAAAGGGCATGGCGAAAATGACGATGCGGTATGTAATGTGTGTATAATTTAAAGTTGTCACCAATCAAATAACTTCCACCCCTAGAAATGAATGCACTCCCGAGGCAAGTGAATTAATCCATTCATTCGACGCCCCAATTATTCTTGTCGGTGTTTCCGTAAACTCAGAAAATATCGTTTCGCGTTATGATGTTGGTATGCCAAGCGCAAGACGAAATGTTTGTGCGCCGTATTTGGCGACGGAATTAAATGTGCTCAGAATTGAATAAAATATTAAATCGACGGCTGAATTGTTCGCGCGACTTTATTCTGCTGTCTTTGTTGTTTTGTGGTTTAGCCGATGCTCTGTAATCTAATAAAAAACCAAGCGAAGTGGAATTATTGGCCCGAGGAGGAATGAAGAAACGTTTACAACAATCGCAGCAAAATTGCAAATGTTAACTATAAAATTAATATCGTCAAAACGACTTTTGGAATTCTCAAATAATCCTCGTCATTTTATCGGGTTCTCAAGGGAAACGTAAGAACACGTTAAGAATTTCTTTTTTATTTCGTAGCAATTCCTGTCAGAGAAAATTGTTTTTCCGAACTCTAATTTCACGGAGTAGTGCCCATTGAATCGACACTTGTCATTGTCTATCGCATCACCTTAACATAATTGCGTGTAGGAAGAAGTTCGTGTTCTACAAAAATCGAAAATATCCTTAAAAAAAAATCACCGTTTAATTTCAAATAATCTTAACATGTGATATTTCAGTAATTATGTTCATATATTTTCACATTCACTTTTTATATTCAATCTAAAATTACAAAAAAATAATAATTTTTTTAAAGACCTTCCAAATATTTTGGCATCAATACGATCTTATCTTTTCGACACAATTCCCCAAAACAAAAAAAATTAGCTCGAGTTGAACATTTCATTCGTAGTTTTCTATCAAATCTTCCTGTTTGCGTCCTTTTTCTCGCGAGTTAGCTTCCTGGACTTTGTACATGCTCCTTCGTACACATAAACTTGAATCTATAGATATTTATCACTCTATCGATCTATTCATATCTGGTGCGTTTTTCCTCCCTAAGGAGGAGACTTGTCTCTAACGTCCGAGGACACTATTGTGAATTATAACGAACAAAACCAAACTACGGCAAAACCCTGTTAAATGTAATCAAATTTTTATATTGACGTGTACAAATAAATGTCTTCTTAATTCGTTTTTTCTTATTTTTTCTCAATAGCTTCCTCCATGAAACAACGTCTGAAAAAATCGTTGTTTTTTGTGAAAGTTGTGATTTTTTTTCGACATGTTATCGAAACTTTAAAAATATATAAAATATGTCATTCGTAAGCCCCATCTTTTAGGAACATTCTCTAAAAATATTGTACGAAAATAATCAAAATTGGGGAAATGGTTGACACGTTGTTAAAGCCCTGCTTATCGATTGCAAGAGTTTACTAGCGTAAGCACAACTAATAAACGAAAGCAAATTAAAATACGAAATTTGTACTTATTATAGACAAGATGTCTGCCAATGGAACTGCCAATTAAAAAAAAAATATTTGTAATAGCTTCGCCGATGAAAGAACGTCTGAAAAAATCGTTTATTTTTTATGAAAGTTAAGATTTTTTTTCGACATGTTATTGATATTTTAAAAAAATATATAATATGCCATTCAAAAGCCCCATCCTTTAGGAACATTCTCTTAAAATATTGTACAAAAATAATCAAAATTGGGGAAATGCTAGACACGCTGCCAAACCTCTGCTTTTCGTATGATAAGACGCTAGTCTTAATATCATATAACATCTAGTGTTAATTATTGATCTATTAAACTAGTCCGAGATTTCTTTGCATCGAACTATCAGGTCATCTTAATTAACCGGGGTAAGATTAATGGATAAATATGAAAAAAAAATCGTTACATCTAAAATAATTTTTCTAAAAACTATTAAGTCAAATATCATAAGAAATTTGTTTTACAGCGGAAAAAATATTTTTAAGTTTCTTCCTGTATAAATATATATATATATATATCGGGTCAAAAAAAAATTTTCTTCTACTTTTGAGCTAAATTCTCTTTTATATCAAATTTAATTAAAGCGAAATATATATATTATTCAAAAATTACTAGTTCTTAAAAAAAAATGAAAACTTTTTGAGTATTTTTAAACATAATTTTGTTTTAATTGTTTATTTTAATTGGATATTTAAATAAATAAAATATTTATAAAAAAAAACATCAATTTTTTAAAGCCTAAAATTTTAAATCGAAATTTACTTAAATACAAACAAAATTTTCAAATCGATGATGGTTTACTAACGTTAGCTCATCTATTAAACGAAAGCAAATTGAAATACACAATTTTTACTGATTGTAGACAAGATGTCTAGCTATGCAACGGTTAAATTTTATTTTTATTTTTTCACAAGCGTCCTCGATAAAACAACGTCTGAAAACTGGTC
This sequence comes from Leptodirus hochenwartii, assembly GCA_947310635.1. Taxonomy (NCBI): domain Eukaryota; kingdom Metazoa; phylum Arthropoda; class Insecta; order Coleoptera; family Leiodidae; genus Leptodirus; species Leptodirus hochenwartii. The sequence continues at coordinate 12,720,720 of OX371182.1, forward strand.
TTTTTTGTTGAAAGTTACGATTTTTTTTCGACATATTCTTAAAAAAAAAAAAAAACCAAAATCACCGTTCGAAAGCCCCATCCCTTCGAAACATTTTCTAAAAATATGGTATAAAAATAATCAAAATTACGAAAATGCTAGACACACTACCAAACCCCCGCTTTTCGTATGAGGAGACGCTGGCCTAATCGAGGTGTACTGCACAAGTTCCCTTTAATTCCTGTATATCCACGTGCAACTGGCATTCTACCATTCTGAAATACACGTTGTAGGATTGTATAGGAATCGATTGCGATTGTCCCGGATCTAATAGATATAATGATCGAATACAGAGCGGGATTTAGGTCACTATGTGACGTGTAACGCCCTGTTTTGTATTGTAAACCCTGAATGGGATTATGGGATATTAATGGAAGAAACGTGTTCAGTTTTCCACGTAGAAATTTTTAGCGGTGCAAAGAATGCTACCAGACGGGGAGCGGGAAAACCAGGAGACGAAAACTAATAAACCTGCAAGAGCGTCAAATATTTAGAATGTCGTTTATTAGAAATCAAGAAGAAAATATAATACATTGCTGTTTTCCAAATAAATATTATTGCCCTAGTTGTTTTAGTAATCAGGTTAATAAGTAATCAATTCAGTGTACATACCTTCGATTATATATTCGATAGAGATTAAAAAAATAAAAATCTGAAATTTATGTTAAATCGCGCCATAAATTTACGGCTAATGGTTTTTTCGTGTAAAATCACTTTTTTCGCGCGCATATATTAAAATGCGTAATTTTATCGGGTGGAAGCCATTTGTACCAGTAATTCGCTTATCCATATCGCTGTTATTTATGTTCACAATATATACTTGTACACCCGGAGGCCGTAGCCGAAGAGCATTGCATGATTATCTGCCCTGATACGATGGATGATTTACGGCAGTCCGGAAAAACATTTCCCCGGTCTCGGCCACCAAATGTTATACACACATATATTATTCCCGGGATATATAAAATATATATATAACGCTTTACAGGAACACATGAACAAGTGCTCCAAGATGAAGCGTTTATATGTCAGATACGCATTTCGATTACTAAGATCCCATCTTCAGTAATATTACAAATAATACTAATATGTCAGGCACCGAGATTTCTATAGATATTTCTATTTTTTTAATCATTATTGATACGTTATTTGATTTTTGGAAAAGTAATATATTTTATATCAATTTAATATTATTATAATATCAGTTTCTTCACATAAACATAATTTAAAAGAATATCACAAAAAAATATTTCAAATAGTTTGAACTGATAGAAACGATTCAAAATATCGTAGAAACTAATTTAAAAAAAATCCCCGTTTTCAATACTTTAGTTATTTCAATTTTTGATTTTTTTTTAATTAACATTTTTTGTATCAATATTTATTTCACACGTAAACGTAATTTATAATTATTCGAAAATAGCATCGATGAATATTTGTACAAGAATATCACAAAAAAAATTCTCAAATAATTTGAACTGATAGAAACGATTCAAAATGTCGTAGAAAATTATTTAAAAAAAATTCATTAAAAAAATCCCCTTTTTCAATAATCTAGTTAGTTAGTTCAATTTTTGAAAAATTAACTTTTTTTGTATCAATATTTATTTCACATGTAAATAAAATTTGGAAATATTCGGAAATAGCATCGATGAATATTTGCACAAGAATATCACAAAAAAAAATTCTCAAATAATTTGAACTGATAGAAACGATTCTATAAATCGTAGAAAATTATTTAAAAAAAATCCATTAAAAAAATCCCCGTTTTCAATAATCTAGTTAGTTCAATTTTATATTTTTGAAAAATTAACATTTTTTTTGTATCAATATTTATTTCACATGTAAATAAAATTTGGAAATATTCGAAAATAGCATCGATAAATATTTGCACAAGAATATCACAAAAAAATAATTTGAACTAATAGAAACGATTCAAAATATCGTAGAAAATTATTTAAAAAAAAATCATTAAAAAAATCCCCTTTTCCAATAGTCTAGTTAGTTATTTCAATTTTTGATTTTTGAAAAATTACCTTGTTTTGTATCAATATTTATTTCACACGTAAACATAATTTATACATATTCGAAAATAGCATCGATGAAAATTTGCACAAAACATCACAAAAAATATTTTCAAATAATTTGAACTGATTAGAAACGATTTAAAATATCGTAGAAAATTAATTTTAAATAATTCTTTAAAAAAATCCCCGTTTTCAATAGTCTAGTTAGTTGGTTCAATTTTAGATTTTTGAAAAATTAACATTTTTTAAAAATATTAAGTTCGCATTTTAAAATTAAAATTTGCACAAGAATATCCCAATTTTTTTTTATCAAATAGAACTATCAAAATATCGTAGAAAATATTAAAAAAAAATTCTCTAAAAAAACCCCGTTTTCAATAGTCTAGTTATATCAATTTCGATTATTAAAGAAGATACGTGAAAATCGCAGCGCTCATCAATTATACTATACGTTTCTTGATCATCCTGTATTTAGTGAATATTATCCAGTGCATATAAAACGTTCGAGCATTTATCGTTTAAAATGTGAACGAAACGAATGGCCAAAACTGTTTTAGATAGAAATTGGAGATTTATTGTTTTGCCCTATACTCCCTTAATATACGTACCTCAATTCTGCCATAGCGTTATTTTCATTTAATGACAATATAAATAACACGCACGTCATATAATATAATAACAGCTCTTGCGGTGTTGTAAACATAATGATTGGGTAATTAGTTTATACGATAATATTTAATTCGAGCGCATATATGAAGCGAGTCGAGTATAAAATTCAAGGCATTTGTATAAAATATTTTTCGCTTTTATTGCAATTGAAATATACATTTCATTGAATTCTTCGTCAATAAATTCCGAAATTCTTATATATTAACAAGAATCGTCTTTTTATTGACTCCGATTATACATGCAATGATATTTTATATCGCCTTAACGATTGTCATAAGAAGAATCTCTAATAAGGACTTATGATTCGTCGGCATGTGTCATATATGTCTCGCAAAGGTAATTATAACCACCAGCGAATGCCTGAATCCTTTTCCGAGTATAACTTCTTCAGCTTCTTTGTCCTTTCCGTTTCTTTTCGTCGATTGACATACATTATTCAATGAAATCTTCAGGCTCGTTATATATACCCGGTGCAATAAAATAATGTTACGATATTTTCTTCGTTATCTTTACAATACGCATCGTCAAAATTCCATACTCCGTTTAAATAAAATATATATTTTTTTAATCGTAAAAGTCCTCGAGTGAAATTTAAGATTTTTGTTTAGTTCAAAAATCGGTGCTCGTTGAACGAAGCCAATTTAGTCTTCGTTAGCTTACAGCTGGGCAAATTTGTTCATTAAAATACAAAAAAATAAAATACCTAAGCAATGGCTTTTTTGTATTTTCAAAATAAATCGAATTAAGTATAGATCGAACTTTATACTACAAATCTGAATATATTCTTATGCCCAACGATCTGTCGAAATACTCAAAAATATTCTGGCAAGCCAATGTTCCAATAAGAAGGTAGCTTTTTAAATCGCGTCGTTTCTTCCATTCAATAAAAAATATAAATGAAAATGAAAACTGAACTGTTGGATCCTCTGGATGAATTTAACTGTATGTTTTAATAAAAGCTTGCAAGAATCAATTAAATAAAATAATAATCAAAATAAAATAAAATCAAAATGTACAGATGCTTACAGAAATTTTATTGAAAATGTGGCAATATTTAATGCATTTCCTCGTACGAAAATGTTGTACGCAATTTTAATTATTTTTGTACAATATTTTTAGAGAATGTTTCTAAAGGATGGGGCTTTTGAATGGCATATTATATATTTTTTTAAAATTTCAATAACATGTCGAAAAAAAATCATAACTTTCATAAAAAAAATAAGCGATTTTGTCAGACGTTCTTTCATCGGCGAAGCTATTACAATTTTTTTTTTTTAAATTCTCAGTTCCATAGCTAGACATCTTGTCTATAATCAGTACAAATTTCGTATTTTAATTTGCTTTCGTTTAATAGTTGGGCTTACGCTAGTAAACCCTTGCAATCGAAACGGCAGGGGTTCAGCAGCGTGTCTAGCATGCACCCAATTTTGATTATTTTTGTACAATATTTTAAGAGAATGTTCCTAAAGGATGGGACTTTTGAATGATATATTCGTTATATTTTTTAATTTCCGATAACATGTCGAAAAAAATCGTAACTTTCATCAAAAAAAGATGATTTTTCAGACGTTGTTTCATCGAGGAATCTAGTGAAGAAATGAAATAAAAGTTTCACCTTTCCATAGCTAAACATCTTGTCTACAATTAGTAAAAATTGCGTAGTTTAATTAGTTTTCGTTTAATAGTTGGGCTAACGTTAGTAAACCCTTGCAATCGAAACGGCAGGGGTTCAGCAGCGTGTCAAGCATTTCCCCAATTTTGATAATTTCTGTACAATATTTTTGGAGGATGTTGCTAAAGGATGGGACTTTTGAATGATATATATTTTTTATTTTTTATATATTACGTGGGACGAAATTAATCGGCGAAAATAAAGTCAAAATGTACAGATGCTTATAGAAATTTTATTGAAAATGTGGCAATATTTAATGCATCTCCTCGTACGAAAAGCAGGGGTTCGGCAGTGCGTCTAGCATTTCCCCAATTTGAATTATTTTTGTACAATACTTTTAGAGGACGTTGCTAAAGGATGGGGTTTTTAAATGATATATATTTTTATATTTTTAAATTTCCAATAACATGTCCAAAAAAAATCATCACTTTCATTAAAAAAAGGAGGATTTTTCAGACGTTGTTTCATCGAGGAAGCTAGTGAAGAAATTAGATAACAGTTTGACCGTTCCATAGCTAGACATCTTGTCTATAATTAGAAAAAATTGTGTACTTTAATTTGCTTTCGTTTAATAGTTGGGCTAACATTAGTAAACCCTTGCAATCGAAACGGCACGGGTTCAGCAGCGTGTCTAGCACTTCCCCAATTTTGATTATTTCTTTACAATATTTTTAGAGAATGTTGTTAAAGGATCGGGCTTTTGAATCATATATTTTTTATATTTTTAAATCTCCAATAACATGTCGAAAAAAAATCACAATAAATAGGGTGGTCTAAATTTTTCCATTTATTTAATTATTCATACTGTTCTTCTTTAAGAATGTGCTCGATTTACATCACTCTGATCCTGTGGTGGTGTGGCACGTTGGCAATACCAACGTCACCAGTTGATGGACGCTACAGGACGGCGGTAAACATTTCGACAACGTCTATTGCATCAACAAAGACAATCAGCGTCCCGATTCCAACTAGTACCGATCCTTCTTGGTTGTGTCCAGCGATCGTAGAGCAACCTCTTGTGGAGTGCAGTTGTGATATGCCGCATACGTTACGATGTACCGGCGATAAGGGGGCGATGGATATTATCGGTGAGCCAAAAATCCATAATCAATTGCCATATTTATCTATTCCCCTTGTTGTACAACGGAAATTTCAATTGCATATTCTTTTGTCAATAATTTTTTTATTTTTCAACATTTGTTTTCATTAGACTGTTTTTCGATCCAAAGTTCATTTTCATTAATTTTTAAAACCGGTTTTCTTTGCTGTAGATAAAATATGTTATGTCGTTTTTTTTTTTTTAATATTAGGTCTTAAACTTCGAAATTTATCAACTAGTATCTCCCTTCTGGATTGCACACTTCAAAATGTCTCGATTCTCTCGTCGCCATTATTACAAGGTGTGGCTCTGCACGGTTTAGTGTTTTCTTCTGGAGAATTGAAGCAAATATATCCGAGCGCTTTCGAAGGCTTAACAACTCCACTGCAAGCGTTGGGTTTACCAAATAACAAGTTGGCGCAGGTACCAACAGCTGCATTGCAGCATCTGGTCGAACTAGATCGACTGGACCTCAGCAGTAATGTAATGAAGACCTTAGAATCGGACTCGTTTAAGGTACGGATCATTGTTTGATAATTGCACGTGTTATTAGTTAATACCTTGCGTCCTTTTCTGATAGAGTCTTCAAAATCTGTCCTTCATCGACCTGAGTGACAATATTATCAGTAAAATAGCGCCAACTACTTTCACCAATCTCCCACAATTGCGAATTTTAAGACTACGCGGAAACCACATTACGATTCAAACTATTTCGAAACTGCGGCCATTCAAAACGGTCGAAGATTTAGATTTATCTGGTAATGCTTTTGTGGGACCTTTAGATCCGTATTCCTTCCCGAAAATGGAGAGTTTGAATGATTTACAATTATCTCACAATTCATTGAGCAGTATAAAAATGGGAGCGTTAGCTGGATTAATAAAAATTAGCGCACTCTCGCTGCACCACAATCAAATTGACGTATTGGAAGATAACGCCTTCAGCTACCTCCGTTCCTTGACCACATTGGATTTATCTCACAATCGTATCGTTGCTGTGTCCGGTGGATCATTAGCTGGATTATTTAATTTGATCAATTTGGATTTACGGCATAATTTCCTAAGAGCCCTCACGGCCGATTTAATACTTCCTCTGCAAAAGTTAAGCGACCTCCGATTGGACGATAATGATCTTTCGATTGTCTCTTCGGATGCGTTAAGGAATAACACGATTTTGAAAAGACTGACGCTCTTAGAAAACCCTTTAAATTGCGATTGCACCATAACGGAATTTGCATTTTGGTTGACCAATAGTATTTTATCGAAAGAAGATAAGGCGTCCGCTGTTTGTACCACACCGCCCAGCTTGGAAAATGGACTATTGGTCGAGGTGCAAACGAAAGATTTGCAATGCGGCGATGAAGACGAAACAGAACTAATGTCTTTATCGCCTACAACTGAATCGGTTAAGGCTCGAATTAATCTACAATCGTTTTCGTACGATGGCAATCAGATTAAATTGCAATGGTGGGTGGAAGAAAAAGCTGTGCCATATTCGTGCGATGCCATTTTCGTGTATGAAGAAGAAGGTCCGAATGAAGTACTTTTAGAATCGAATCCGTTGCGGTGCAATTCTTCAGCTATGGAGGATCCGATGATCCTGGAAGTACAAGTGCCCGGCACAGCATTCCTGCAGAAAGGACATCGTTATCGGTATTGTGTCGTACTGTTAGAATCGGATCAAAATTCCGACGAGCTGTCTTTAGTGCTTGGCTGTTCCGACGTTATGCCGTTGGTGCAAAATGTAAAGATTCCGCCGAAGGACGTCAACGATGTTAACGCTAAAATAATTGCCGTTAAAGCAAATCTATCGCCACTTGGCGACTTAGCGATCGATGTTAGTATATACCCGAAGACGTCGCGGTGCGATATAAACGTTGCTCTACTGGAGCAAGCTGCTGTATTAAGCCAAAAACGTGTCAATTGTTCGCAGCCCACGTACACGTTCGTCGGCTTAGATGCCGGCGGACCTTTTCGCGTTTGTGCCAATATTATAAATAGTGCGAATTCGAAACCGCGCTGTGTCACCGTGTTTAGGAAAGAGCACAGGGGCCTCTCGGGCCTGGACATTGCTTTCGTAACAATCTTCCTCGCGCTTAGTGTTACGATCGTCGGACTTATTTGGGGTGTCCGCAGAGTACTTCTTCGGCCGAAACAGGCGGACATGACGCATCAATGCTTCATGGCCCCTGCGGATTCCGATTGCCAAGATCAGCAGCACACGAGATATGTTAAACTGCACGCGACTACGAAATTGTAACATTGTACAAAGCTTTAGAAAGTTGGCTATATAATATATGACTAGCGAATAACTGTATAGAGTTTTATTTTATCTGAGAGCTTTAATTATTTAAACAATTTGTTGTACGATACCAAAATGTATTCATAGTACGCGTACATATTATTGAAGTGAAAAGATACATTATTTCATGTGCCATAAAAATTTAAGAATTTTTCTACTACATCGTAAGTTTTTTTTTTTTTGTTGAGATGTTATATTATTGTTTTATATGTTGCTAACTAAACGACTTAGTTATTGTATATATAGATAATAATCTTTCTAACGAAACATATTAAATATTGGTGCTAAATTAGTTTTACAGATACATATTTATAAACGAAAACACTAAAACAAATAACTTGCAACTAATTAAAATTGTACTCTTGATTTATATACAATTATTTTACATTTTTACGGAAAGCAAAAACGCCTATTTCTATTATAACTACACGCTGTATTAAACAAAAGATTAAAACACTTGGAATTATTTTTGTTGTTGTACTACTACTGAATAGAGTTTTGCTTTCAAAATGCACATCCGGCTATAATTTACGATATTTAAAACATTATGTTCAATAATTATATTCATTATTTCAATATTAGAAATGCAAATTGAATTACATTTTTAAATATTAATTTCATTTCTAAATTCGCGAATGATGAACGTAACTTTTTGTGTGTGCAATATTTTCCTAGAGGAGTACATTGACTACAAAGAATATATTAATCGAATAAATGTGCCTCATTTTCAAAGATATTTAATCATACGATATATGATTAAATACGATATAATCATCATATATTTGTTTGAATTGTAAATTTTTAAATACCAAATATTTGATTTCGAACTAAATTGATATTAAATTGGAAAAGGACATCGTTCAATGTTATCATTATCACGTGATTGCGAAAAATCAAATTTACAAAACCAATAGCAGTCACTCGAAGACTTCGTTCTGTTTTTACATCATCAAAGCGGTAAGTAATTATTTTATATGGTAGAATATATATTAAAAAAATTTCATTTTGTTTTTTAAGAGAAATTAATATTTCTACCAAGTAATCTATAAAGCAATAATTATAAAATATGCAAAACAACAATTCGTAGGTAGCAACGTGGTTCACGCTTACACGCTTCCGTTTTAGAATCAACAAAAAAAAAATTCTATGTTGTTAAATTTAAAAATGTTTCTTGCACAATTCCTAGAGTACTTGTGCCATTCCATAGTACCGTCGAAATACTATAGAGGATGTCGAACTACCGCACAAAATATACTCGTTCATCATCCTCGTCTAGTTACTACAGTGACACCGACAGTGCCACTGATGATGAGAGTAGTACTGACAGCGTTAGTGACACCGAAATGGGTATTGGTGATGGTAGCAGCAGCAATAGCAGCGATAGCAGTAACTCCAATAGCAGCTACAAATCAAATCATAAAACAACTGAAAGGGTACAGTAAATTAATATACTGTTCTTATAAATGAAGATACATTTAATCAGACATTTTCAAGTCGGACCTTTTTTACAATTTAAATATTAAAATATGACGCTATGTCTATTTGTAAATTAACTTCTTCGTTTACTTTTAATTTTCTAGTTCTTTCTACTCCGCTTTTTAAAATTCAATTTTCTCTAACTAAGTGTCTTTAATTTTCACTACACACATCATTTATCTACTGCACTACATTTCAAAAACTTCCGCCAACGTTTATACTTTCATTTGCTTTGTACATACACGTGTATAATTAACTTGTGTTTTTTTTTCTTAAGGCTGAAAAACCCCAAATTAGGAAGCAACGTTGTGACAGCAGCAATAGCAGCAACAGCAGCAGCAATAGCAACAATAGCAAAAGTAGCAGCAATAGCAACAATAGCAGCGATTCATACGATTCGGCCTCATCAAATACAAGCTCCATTGATATTTCTTCCATCGATAGTTGCATATCTAGTTCCTGTACAGATAGCGAAAATTACTATACTGCGTAATATGTAAGAACTATTTAGCGAAAAGATGATTGTTTAGATTGTTTTGTACATTTATTTGCTAACGTAAATAATCAATTATGTATATTTTCTTACTCAACTTTTTTCTTTTTACAGTAGCTTCGTATAATTGTTCAAAAGGGGTACCCTTTGCAATATTTTCGTATATTCAGTATAAATGTATAGTGCGAGGTCTAAGAAATGTGTAAAAATGTAAACTATATTTTTATATAATTAAACATCCACATATATAGTTGATATTATTTTAACTATTGAATTAATGATTAATAAAAGTAATTCTATTCCAGGTATAAATTAATATGTTCCAATTTTTGATGAATTTAAGTATAGTTCCATAAACTGAAATATATTTTTTTAACAATCGAATGTTAATGTTTTAACATTAATTAAAAAAATAATTTTAATTAATGTTGATAAATTTGATTAAAATAATTGATATAATATAAATAATTTTCCTTGTTTTTGATTTTTCTCTAAGTGGATTTTCTTCAAACGATTCGGATTATCAATTAAAATTTCATAAAACTTTTGGCACGATTTTGTTTTGTTCAATTTGTTCAATATTATTTTACATACATTATTCATTTTATTGTTTTTATATTGAACAAGTTGCACAATTAGAATCCTCAGATCATTTCCCATTAGAAAATGTCACATTCAATCATTTTTTCCCTTAAAATAAGCATTGGTAATTTTTCCATGGACAGTCCATATAAAAATGTTTCTAAATGCTGACATTGAAATTGAACAGGCAATTAACATCGCGATTATCGATTAGTACTGGTACGCACCGACTATTGATTCATTATTTTTAGAGTGTTAGCAAAAATTGTATTGTCCACCTAAAATGCGCCGCAAGGAAAATCGACCTCTGTTCTTTTTCGATAATTTTGACATAATTTTGATGAAAATCGACAGGTATATACGTCTGTTCTTTTTCGATAATTTTTCGATAATTTTGATGAAAATCGACCTCAATTTTGGGAAGCACTTGTTAAACTTTGACCAAAATCGCCAAAAAATCGGAATATTTCAAAGGTATATATACACAACTTTTTCACTTTTTTCGACGATAATTTCAACTTTTTCCGTTTGAACCGGAAATCAGTAAAATAGAGTTTTAAGACGATTTATAGCCATTTTGCATTGTTTTGGGCAGCAATTGTTAAACTTTGACCAAAATCGCCAAAAAAATCGGAATATTTCAAAGGTATATATACACGACTTTTTCACTTTTTTCGACGATAATTTCAACTTTTTCCATATGAACCGGAAATCAGTAAAATAGAGTTTTAAGACGATTTATAGCCATTTTGCATTGTTTTGGGCAGCACTTGTTAAACTTTGACCAAAATCGTCAAAAAAATCGGAATATTTCAAAGGTATATATACACGACTTTTTCACTTTTTTCGACGATAATTTCAACTTTTTCCGTTTGAACCGGAAATCAGTAAAATATAGTTTTAAGACGATTTATAGCCATTTTGCATTGTTTTGGGCAGCACTTGTTAAACTGACCAAAATCGTCAAAAAAATCGGAATATTTCAAAGGTATATATACACGACTTTTTCACTTTTTTCGACGATAATTTCAACTTTATCCGTTTGAACCGGAAATCAGTAAAATAGAGTTTTAAGAGGATTTATAGCAATTTTGCATTGTTTTCGGCAGCACTTGTTAAACTTTGACCAAAATCGCCAAAAAAATCGGAATATTTCAAAGGTATATATACACGACTTTTTCACTTTTTTCGACGATAATTTCAACTTTTTCCGTTTGAACCGGAAATCAGTAAAATAGAGTTTTAAGAGGATTTATAGCCATTTTGCATTGTTTTCGGCAGCACTTGTTAAACTTTGACCAAAATCGCCAAAAAAATCGGAATATTTCAAAGGTATATATACACGACTTTTTCACTTTTTTCGACGATAATTTCAACTTTTTCCGTTTGAACCGGAAATCAGTAAAATATAGTTTTAAGACGATTTATAGCCATTTTGCATTGTTTTGGGCAGCACTTGTTAAACTGACCAAAATCGTCAAAAAAATCGGAATATTTCAAAGGTATATATACACGACTTTTTCACTTTTTTCGACGATAATTTCAACTTTATCCGTTTGAACCGGAAATCAGTAAAATAGAGTTTTAAGAGGATTTATAGCCATTTTGCATTGTTTTCGGCAGCACTTGTTAAACTTTGACCAAAATCGCCAAAAAAATCGGAATATTTCAAAGGTATATATACACGACTTTTTCACTTTTTTCGACGATAATTTCAACTTTTTCCGTTTGAACCGGAAATCAGTAAAATAGAGTTTTAAGAGGATTTATAGCCATTTTGCATTGTTTTCGGCAGCACTTGTTAAACTTTGACCAAAATCGCCAAAAAAATCGGAATATTTCAAAGGTATATATACACGACTTTTTCACTTTTTTCGACGATAATTTCAACTTTTTCCGTTTGAACCGGAAATCAGTAAAATAGAGTTTTAAGAGGATTTATAGCCATTTTGCATTGTTTTCGGCAGCACTTGTTAAACTTTGACCAAAATCGCCAAAAAAATCGGAATATTTCAAAGGTATATATACACGACTTTTTCACTTTTTTCGACGATAATTTCAACTTTTTCCGTTTGAACCGGAAATCAGTAAAATAGAGTTTTAAGAGGATTTATAGCCATTTTGCATTGTTTTCGGCAGCACTTGTTAAACTTTGACCAAAATCGCCAAAAAAATCGGAATATTTCAAAGGTATATATACACGACTTTTTCACTTTTTTCGACGATAATTTCAACTTTATCCGTTTGAACTGGAAATCAGTAAAATAGAGTTTTAAGAGGATTTATAGCCATTTTGCAGTGTTTTGGGCAGCACTTGTTAAACATTTGACCAAAATCGCCAAAAAAATCGGAATATTTCAAAGGTATATATACACGACTTTTTCACTTTTTTCGACGATAATTTCAACTTTTTCCATATGAACCGGAAATCAGTAAAATAGAGTTTTAAGACGATTTATAGCCATTTTGCATTCTTTTGGGCAGCACTTGTTAAACTTTGACCAAAATCGTCAAAAAAATCGGAATATTTCAAAGGTATATATACACGACTTTTTCACTTTTTTCGACGATAATTTCAACTTTTTCCGTTTGAACCGGAAATCAGTAAAATAGAGTTTTAAGACGATTTATAGCCATTTTGCATTGTTTTGGGCAACACTTGTTAAACTTTGACCAAAATCGTCAAAAAAATCGGAATATTTCAAAGGTATATATACACGACTTTTTCACTTTTTTCGACGATAATTTCAACTTTTTCCATATGAACCGGAAATCAGTAAAATAGAGTTTTAAGACGATTTATAGCCATTTTGCATTGTTTTGGGCAGCACTTGTTAAACTGACCAAAATCGTCAAAAAAATCGGAATATTTCAAAGGTATATATACACGACTTTTTCACTTTTTTCGACGATAATTTCAACTTTATCCGTTTGAACCGGAAATCAGTAAAATAGAGTTTTAAGAGGATTTATAGCCATTTTGCATTGTTTTCGGCAGCACTTGTTAAACTTTGACCAGAATCGCCAAAAAAATCGGAATATTTCAAAGGTATATATACACGAATTTTTCACTTTTTTCGACGATAATTTCAACTTTATCCGTTTGAACCGGAAATCAGTAAAATAGAGTTTTAAGACGATTTATAGCCATTTTGCATTGTTTTCGGCAGCACTTGTTAAACTTTGACCAAAATCGCCAAAAAAATCGGAATATTTCAAAGGTATATATACACGACTTTTTCACTTTTTTCGACGATAATTTCAACTTTATCCGTTTGAACCGGAAATCAGTAAAATAGAGTTTTAAGAGGATTTATAGCCATTTTGCAGTGTTTTGGGCAGCACTTGTTAAAAATTTGACCAAAATCGCCAAAAAAATCGGAATATTTCAAAGGTATATATACACGACTTTTTCACTTTTTTCGACGATAATTTCAACTTTATCCGTTTGAACCGGAAATCAGTAAAATAGAGTTTTAAGAGGATTTATAGCCTTTTTGCAGTGTTTTGGGCAGCACTTGTTAAAAATTTGACCAAAATCGCCAAAAAAATCGGAATATTTCAAAGGTATATATACACGACTTTTTCACTTTTTTCGACGATAATTTCAACTTTTTTCGTTTGAACCGGAAATCAGTAAAATAGAGTTTTAAGAGGATTTATAGCCATTTTGCATTGTTTTCGGCAGCACTTGTTAAACTTTGACCAAAATCGCCAAAAAAATCGGAATATCTCAAAGGTATATATACACGACTTTTTCACTTTTTTCGACGATAATTTCAACTTTATCCGTTTGAACCGGAAATCAGTAAAATAGAGTTTTAAGAGGATTTATAGCCATTTTGCAGTGTTTTGGGCAGCACTTGTTAAACATTTGACCAAAATCGCCAAAAAAATCGGAATATTTCAAAGGTATATATACACGACTTTTTCACTTTTTTCGACGATAATTTCAACTTTATCCGTTTGAACCGGAAATCAGTAAAATAGAGTTTTAAGAGGATTTATAGCCATTTTGCATTGTTTTCGGCAGCACTTGTTAAACTTTGACCAAAATCGCCAAAAAAATCGGAATATTTCAAAGGTATATATACACGACTTTTTCACTTTTTTCGACGATAATTTCAACTTTTTCCATATGAACCGGAAATCAGTAAAATAGAGTTTTAAGACGATTTATAGCCATTTTGCATTGTTTTCGGCAGCACTTGTTAAACTTTGACCAAAATCGTCAAAAAAATCGGAATATTTCAAAGGTATATATACACGACTTTTTCACTTTTTTCGACGATAATTTCAACTTTTTCCGTTTGAACCGGAAATCAGTAAAATAGAGTTTTAAGAGGATTTATAGCCATTTTGCATTGTTTTCGGCAGCACTTGTTAAACTTTGACCAAAATCGCCAAAAAAATCGGAATATTTCAAAGGTATATACACGACTTTTTCACTTTTTTCGACGATAATTTCAACTTTTTCCGTTTGAACCGGAAATCAGTAAAATAGAGTTTTAAGAGGATTTATAGCCATTTTGCAGTGTTTTGGGCAGCACTTGTTAAAAATTTGACCAAAATCGTCAAAAAAATCGGAATATTTCAAAGGTATATATACACGACTTTTTCACTTTTTTCGACGATAATTTCAACTTTTTCCGTTTGAACCGGAAATCAGTAAAATAGAGTTTTAAGACGATTTATAGCCATTTTGCATTGTTTTGGGCAGCAATTGTTAAACTTTGACCAAAATCGCCAGAAAAATCGGAATATTTCAAAGGTATATATACACGACTTTTTCACTTTTTTCGACGATAATTTCAACTTTATCCGTTTGAACCGGAAATCAGTAAAATAGAGTTTTAAGACGATTTATAGCCATTTTGCATTGTTTTGGGCAGCAATTGTTAAAAATTTGACTAAAATCGCCAAAAAAATCGGAATATTTCAAAGGTATATATACACGACTTTTTCACTTTTTTCGACGATAATTTCAACTTTATCCGTTTGAACCGGAAATCAGTAAAATAGAGTTTTAAGAGGATTTATAGCCATTTTGCATTGTTTTGGGCAGCACTTGTTAAAAATTTGACCAAAATCGCCAAAAAAATCGGAATATTTCAAAGGTATATATACACGACTTTTTAACTTTTTTCGACGACAATTTCAACTTTATCCGTTTGAACCGGAAAACAGTAAAATAGAGTTTTAAGAGGATTTATAGCCATTTTGCATTGTTTTGGGCAGCACTTGTTAAACTTTGACCAAAATCGCCAAAAAAATCGGAATATTTCAAAGGTATATATACACGACTTTTTCACTTTTTTCGACGATAATTTCAACTTTATCCGTTTGAACCGGAAATCAGTAAAATAGAGTTTTAAGAGGATTTATAGCCATTTTGCAGTGTTTTGGGCAGCACTTGTTAAACTTTGACCAAAATCGCCAAAAAAATCGGAATATTTCAAAGGTATATATACACGACTTTTTCACTTTTTTCGACGATAATTTCAACTTTATCCGTTTGAACCGGAAATCAGTAAAATAGAGTTTTAAGAGGATTTATAGCCATTTTGCAGTGTTTTGGGAAGCACTTGTTAAAAATTTGACCAAAATCGCCAAAAAAATCGGAATATTTCAAAGGTATATATACACGACTTTTTCACTTTTTTCGACGATAATTTCAACTTTATCCGTTTGAACCGGAAATCAGTAAAATAGAGTTTTAAGAGGATTTATAGCCATTTTGCAGTGTTTTGGGCAGCACTTGTTAAACTTTGACCAAAATCGCCAAAAAAATGGGTATATTTCAATGGTATATATACACGACTTTTTCACTTTTTTCGACGATAATTTCAACTTTATCCGTTTGAACCGGAAATCAGTAAAATAGAGTTTTAAGACGATTTATAGCCATTTTGCATTGTTTTCGGCAGCACTTGTTAAACTTTGACCAAAATCGCCAAAAAAATCGGAATATTTCAAAGGTATATATACACGACTTTTTCACTTTTTTCGACGATAATTTCAACTTTATCCGTTTGAACCGGAAATCAGTGAAATAGAGTTTTAAGAGGATTTATAGCCATTTTGCAGTGTTTTGGGCAGCACTTGTTAAAAATTTGACCAAAATCGCCAAAAAAATCGGAATATTTCAAAGGTATATATACACGACTTTTTCACTTTTTTCGACGATAATTTCAACTTTTTCCGTTTGAACCGGAAATCAGTAAAATAGAGTTTTAAGAGGATTTATAGCCATTTTGCAGTGTTTTGTGCAGCACTTGTTAAACATTTGACCAAAATCGCCAAAAAAATCGGAATATTACAAAGGTATATATACACGACTTTTTCACTTTTTTCGACGATAATTTCAACTTTATCCGTTTGAACCGGAAATCAGTAAAATAGAGTTTTAAGAGGATTTATAGCCATTTTGCGTGTTTTGGGCAGCACTTGTTAAACATTTGACCAAAATCGCCAAAAAAATCGGAATATTTCAAAGGTATATATACACGACTTTTTCACTTTTTTCGACGATAATTTCAACTTTATCCGTTTGAACCGGAAATCAGTAAAATAGAGTTTTAAGACGATTTATAGCCATTTTGCATTGTTTTCGGCAGCACTTGTTAAACTTTGACCAAAATCGCCAAAAAAATCGGAATATTTCAAAGGTATATATACACGACTTTTTCACTTTTTTCGACGATAATTTCAACTTTATCCGTTTGAACCGGAAATCAGTAAAATAGAGTTTTAAGACGATTTATAGCCATTTTGCATTGTTTTCGGCAGCACTTGTTAAACTTTGACCAAAATCGCCAAAAAAATCGGAATATTTCAAAGGTATATATACACGACTTTTTCACTTTTTTCGACGATAATTTCAACTTTATCCGTTTGAACCGGAAATCAGTGAAATAGAGTTTTAAGAGGATTTATAGCCATTTTGCAGTGTTTTGGGCAGCACTTGTTAAAAATTTGACCAAAATCGCCAAAAAAATCGGAATATTTCAAAGGTATATATACACGACTTTTTCACTTTTTTCGACGATAATTTCAACTTTTTCCGTTTGAACCGGAAATCAGTAAAATAGAGTTTTAAGAGGATTTATAGCCATTTTGCAGTGTTTTGTGCAGCACTTGTTAAACATTTGACCAAAATCGCCAAAAAAATCGGAATATTACAAAGGTATATATACACGACTTTTTCACTTTTTTCGACGATAATTTCAACTTTATCCGTTTGAACCGGAAATCAGTAAAATAGAGTTTTAAGAGGATTTATAGCCATTTTGCAGTGTTTTGGGCAGCACTTGTTAAACATTTGACCAAAATCGCCAAAAAAATCGGAATATTTCAAAGGTATATATACACGACTTTTTCACTTTTTTCGACGATAATTTCAACTTTATCCGTTTGAACCGGAAATCAGTAAAATAGAGTTTTAAGACGATTTATAGCCATTTTGCATTGTTTTCGGCAGCACTTGTTAAACTTTGACCAAAATCGCCAAAAAAATCGGAATATTTCAATGGTATATATACACGACTTTTTCACTTTTTTCGACGATAATTTCAACTTTATCCGTTTGAACCGGAAATCAGTAAAATAGAGTTTTAAGACGATTTATAGCCATTTTGCATTGTTTTCGGCAGCACTTGTTAAACTTTGACCAAAATCGCCAAAAAAATCGGAATATTTCAAAGGTATATATACACGACTTTTTCACTTTTTTCGACGATAATTTCAACTTTATCCGTTTGAACCGGAAATCAGTAAAATAGAGTTTTAAGACGATTTATAGCCATTTTGCATTGTTTTCGGCAGCACTTGTTAAACTTTGACCAAAATCGCCAAAAAAATCGGAATATTTCAAAGGTATATATACACGACTTTTTCACTTTTTTCGACGATAATTTCAACTTTATCCGTTTGAACCGGAAATCAGTGAAATAGAGTTTTAAGAGGATTTATAGCCATTTTGCAGTGTTTTGGGCAGCACTTGTTAAAAATTTGACCAAAATCGCCAAAAAAATCGGAATATTTCAAAGGTATATATACACGACTTTTTCACTTTTTTCGACGATAATTTCAACTTTATCCGTTTGAACCGGAAATCAGTAAAATAGAGTTTTAAGACGATTTATAGCCATTTTGCATTGTTTTCGGCAGCACTTGTTAAACTTTGACCAAAATCGCCAAAAAAATCGGAATATTTCAAAGGTATATATACACGACTTTTTCACTTTTTTCGACGATAATTTCAACTTTATCCGTTTGAACCGGAAATCAGTGAAATAGAGTTTTAAGAGGATTTATAGCCATTTTGCAGTGTTTTGGGCAGCACTTGTTAAAAATTTGACCAAAATCGCCAAAAAAATCGGAATATTTCAAAGGTATATATACACGACTTTTTCACTTTTTTCGACGATAATTTCAACTTTTTCCGTTTGAACCGGAAATCAGTAAAATAGAGTTTTAAGAGGATTTATAGCCATTTTGCAGTGTTTTGTGCAGCACTTGTTAAACATTTGACCAAAATCGCCAAAAAAATCGGAATATTACAAAGGTATATATACACGACTATTTCACTTTTTTCGACGATAATTTCAACTTTATCCGTTTGAACCGGAAATCAGTAAAATAGAGTTTTAAGAGGATTTATAGCCATTTTGCAGTGTTTTGGGCAGCACTTGTTAAACATTTGACCAAAATCGCCAAAAAAATCGGAATATTTCAAAGGTATATATACACGACTTTTTCACTTTTTTCGACGATAATTTCAACTTTATCCGTTTGAACCGGAAATCAGTAAAATAGAGTTTTAAGAGGATTTATAGCCATTTTGCAGTGTTTTGGGCAGCACTTGTTAAAAATTTGACCAAAATCGCCAAAAAAATCGGAATATTTCAAAGGTATATATACACGACCTTTTCACTTTTTTCGACGATAATTTCAACTTTTTCCGTTTGAACCGGAAATCAGTAAAATAGAGTTTTAAGACGATTTATAGCCATTTTGCATTGTTTTGGGCAGCAATTGTTAAACTTTGACCAAAATCGCCAAAAAAATCGGAATATTTCAAAGGTATATATACACGACTTTTTCACTTTTTTCGACGATAATTTCAACTTTATCCGTTTGAACCGGAAATCAGTAAAATAGAGTTTTAAGACGATTTATAGCCATTTTGCATTGTTTTCGGCAGCACTTGTTAAACTTTGACCAAAATCGCCAAAAAAATCGGAATATTTCAATGGTATATATACACGACTTTTTCACTTTTTTCGACGATAATTTCAACTTTATCCGTTTGAACCGGAAATCAGTAAAATAGAGTTTTAAGACGATTTATAGCCATTTTGCATTGTTTTGGGCAGCAATTGTTAAAAATTTGACTAAAATCGCCAAAAAAATCGGAATATTTCAAAGGTATATATACACGACTTTTTCACTTTTTTCGACGATAATTTCAACTTTATCCTTTTGAACCGGAAATCAGTAAAATAGAGTTTTAAGAGGATTTATAGCCATTTTGCATTGTTTTGGGCAGCACTTGTTAAAAATTTGACCAAAATCGCCAAAAAAATCGGAATATTTCAAAGGTATATATACACGACTTTTTCACTTTTTTCGACGATAATTTCAACTTTATCCGTTTGAACTGGAAATCAGTAAAATAGAGTTTTAAGAGGATTTATAGCCATTTTGCAGTGTTTTGGGCAGCACTTGTTAAACATTTGACCAAAATCGCCAAAAAAATCGGAATATTTCAAAGGTATATATACACGACTTTTTCACTTTTTTCGACGATAATTTCAACTTTTTCCGTTTGAACCGGAAATCAGTAAAATAGAGTTTTAAGACGATTTATAGCCATTTTGCATTGTTTTGGGCAACACTTGTTAAACTTTGACCAAAATCGTCAAAAAAATCGGAATATTTCAAAGGTATATATACACGACTTTTTCACTTTTTTCGACGATAATTTCAACTTTTTCCATATGAACCGGAAATCAGTAAAATAGAGTTTTAAGACGATTTATAGCCATTTTGCATTGTTTTGGGCAGCACTTGTGAAACTGACCAAAATCGTCAAAAAAATCGGAATATTTCAAAGGTATATATACACGACTTTTTCACTTTTTTCGACGATAATTTCAACTTTATCCGTTTGAACCGGAAATCAGTAAAATAGAGTTTTAAGAGGATTTATAGCCATTTTGCATTGTTTTCGGCAGCACTTGTTAAACTTTGACCAGAATCGCCAAAAAAATCGGAATATTTCAAAGGTATATATACACGAATTTTTCACTTTTTTCGACGATAATTTCAACTTTATCCGTTTGAACCGGAAATCAGTAAAATAGAGTTTTAAGACGATTTATAGCCATTTTGCATTGTTTTCGGCAGCACTTGTTAAACTTTGACCAAAATCGCCAAAAAAATCGGAATATTTCAAAGGTATATATACACGACTTTTTCACTTTTTTCGACGATAATTTCAACTTTATCCGTTTGAACCGGAAATCAGTAAAATAGAGTTTTAAGAGGATTTATAGCCATTTTGCAGTGTTTTGGGCAGCACTTGTTAAAAATTTGACCAAAATCGCCAAAAAAATCGGAATATTTCAAAGGTATATATACACGACTTTTTCACTTTTTTCGACGATAATTTTAACTTTATCCGTTTGAACCGGAAATCAGTAAAATAGAGTTTTAAGAGGATTTATAGCCTTTTTGCAGTGTTTTGGGCAGCACTTGTTAAAAATTTGACCAAAATCGCCAAAAAAATCGGAATATTTCAAAGGTATATATACACGACTTTTTCACTTTTTTCGACGATAATTTCAACTTTTTTCGTTTGAACCGGAAATCAGTAAAATAGAGTTTTAAGAGGATTTATAGCCATTTTGCATTGTTTTCGGCAGCACTTGTTAAACTTTGACCAAAATCGCCAAAAAAATCGGAATATCTCAAAGGTATATATACACGACTTTTTCACTTTTTTCGACGATAATTTCAACTTTATCCGTTTGAACCGGAAATCAGTAAAATAGAGTTTTAAGAGGATTTATAGCCATTTTGCAGTGTTTTGGGCAGCACTTGTTAAACATTTGACCAAAATCGCCAAAAAAATCGGAATATTTCAAAGGTATATATACACGACTTTTTCACTTTTTTCGACGATAATTTCAACTTTATCCGTTTGAACCGGAAATCAGTAAAATAGAGTTTTAAGAGGATTTATAGCCATTTTGCATTGTTTTCGGCAGCACTTGTTAAACTTTGACCAAAATCGCCAAAAAAATCGGAATATTTCAAAGGTATATATACACGACTTTTTCACTTTTTTCGACGATAATTTCAACTTTTTCCATATGAACCGGAAATCAGTAAAATAGAGTTTTAAGACGATTTATAGCCATTTTGCATTGTTTTCGGCAGCACTTGTTAAACTTTGACCAAAATCGTCAAAAAAATCGGAATATTTCAAAGGTATATATACACGACTTTTTCACTTTTTTCGACGATAATTTCAACTTTTTCCGTTTGAACCGGAAATCAGTAAAATAGAGTTTTAAGAGGATTTATAGCCATTTTGCATTGTTTTCGGCAGCACTTGTTAAACTTTGACCAAAATCGCCAAAAAAATCGGAATATTTCAAAGGTATATACACGACTTTTTCACTTTTTTCGACGATAATTTCAACTTTTTCCGTTTGAACCGGAAATCAGTAAAATAGAGTTTTAAGAGGATTTATAGCCATTTTGCAGTGTTTTGGGCAGCACTTGTTAAAAATTTGACCAAAATCGTCAAAAAAATCGGAATATTTCAAAGGTATATATACACGACTTTTTCACTTTTTTCGACGATAATTTCAACTTTTTCCGTTTGAACCGGAAATCAGTAAAATAGAGTTTTAAGACGATTTATAGCCATTTTGCATTGTTTTGGGCAGCAATTGTTAAACTTTGACCAAAATCGCCAGAAAAATCGGAATATTTCAAAGGTATATATACACGACTTTTTCACTTTTTTCGACGATAATTTCAACTTTATCCGTTTGAACCGGAAATCAGTAAAATAGAGTTTTAAGAGGATTTATAGCAATTTTGCAGTGTTTTGGGCAGCACTTGTTAAACATTTGACCAAAATCGCCAAAAAAATCGGAATATTTCAAAGGTATATATACACGACTTTTTCACTTTTTTCGACGATAATTTCAACTTTTTCCGTTTGAACCGGAAATCAGTAAAATAGAGTTTTAAGACGATTTATAGCCATTTTGCATTGTTTTGGGCAGCACTTGTTAAAAATTTGACCAAAATCGCCAAAAAAATCGGAATATTTCAAAGGTATATATACACGACTTTTTAACTTTTTTCGACGACAATTTCAACTTTATCCGTTTGAACCGGAAAACAGTAAAATAGAGTTTTAAGAGGATTTATAGCCATTTTGCATTGTTTTGGGCAGCACTTGTTAAACTTTGACCAAAATCGCCAAAAAAATCGGAATATTTCAAAGGTATATATACACGACTTTTTCACTTTTTTCGACGATAATTTCAACTTTATCCGTTTGAACCGGAAATCAGTAAAATAGAGTTTTAAGAGGATTTATAGCCATTTTGCAGTGTTTTGGGCAGCACTTGTTAAACTTTGACCAAAATCGCCAAAAAAATCGGAATATTTCAAAGGTATATATACACGACTTTTTCACTTTTTTCGACGATAATTTCAACTTTATCCGTTTGAACCGGAAATCAGTAAAATAGAGTTTTAAGAGGATTTATAGCCATTTTGCAGTGTTTTGGGAAGCACTTGTTAAAAATTTGACCAAAATCGCCAAAAAAATCGGAATATTTCAAAGGTATATATACACGACTTTTTCACTTTTTTCGACGATAATTTCAACTTTATCCGTTTGAACCGGAAATCAGTAAAATAGAGTTTTAAGAGGATTTATAGCCATTTTGCAGTGTTTTGGGCAGCACTTGTTAAACTTTGACCAAAATCGCCAAAAAAATGGGAATATTTCAATGGTATATATACACGACTTTTTCACTTTTTTCGACGATAATTTCAACTTTATCCGTTTGAACCGGAAATCAGTAAAATAGAGTTTTAAGACGATTTATAGCCATTTTGCATTGTTTTCGGCAGCACTTGTTAAACTTTGACCAAAATCGCCAAAAAAATCGGAATATTTCAAAGGTATATATACACGACTTTTTCACTTTTTTCGACGATAATTTCAACTTTATCCGTTTGAACCGGAAATCAGTGAAATAGAGTTTTAAGAGGATTTATAGCCATTTTGCAGTGTTTTGGGCAGCACTTGTTAAAAATTTGACCAAAATCGCCAAAAAAATCGGAATATTTCAAAGGTATATATACACGACTTTTTCACTTTTTTCGACGATAATTTCAACTTTTTCCGTTTGAACCGGAAATCAGTAAAATAGAGTTTTAAGAGGATTTATAGCCATTTTGCAGTGTTTTGTGCAGCACTTGTTAAACATTTGACCAAAATCGCCAAAAAAATCGGAATATTACAAAGGTATATATACACGACTTTTTCACTTTTTTCGACGATAATTTCAACTTTATCCGTTTGAACCGGAAATCAGTAAAATAGAGTTTTAAGAGGATTTATAGCCATTTTGCGTGTTTTGGGCAGCACTTGTTAAACATTTGACCAAAATCGCCAAAAAAATCGGAATATTTCAAAGGTATATATACACGACTTTTTCACTTTTTTCGACGATAATTTCAACTTTATCCGTTTGAACCGGAAATCAGTAAAATAGAGTTTTAAGACGATTTATAGCCATTTTGCATTGTTTTCGGCAGCACTTGTTAAACTTTGACCAAAATCGCCAAAAAAATCGGAATATTTCAAAGGTATATATACACGACTTTTTCACTTTTTTCGACGATAATTTCAACTTTATCCGTTTGAACCGGAAATCAGTAAAATAGAGTTTTAAGACGATTTATAGCCATTTTGCATTGTTTTCGGCAGCACTTGTTAAACTTTGACCAAAATCGCCAAAAAAATCGGAATATTTCAAAGGTATATATACACGACTTTTTCACTTTTTTCGACGATAATTTCAACTTTTTCCGTTTGAACCGGAAATCAGTAAAATAGAGTTTTAAGAGGATTTATAGCCATTTTGCAGTGTTTTGTGCAGCACTTGTTAAACATTTGACCAAAATCGCCAAAAAAATCGGAATATTACAAAGGTATATATACACGACTTTTTCACTTTTTTCGACGATAATTTCAACTTTATCCGTTTGAACCGGAAATCAGTAAAATAGAGTTTTAAGAGGATTTATAGCCATTTTGCAGTGTTTTGGGCAGCACTTGTTAAACATTTGACCAAAATCGCCAAAAAAATCGGAATATTTCAAAGGTATATATACACGACTTTTTCACTTTTTTCGACGATAATTTCAACTTTATCCGTTTGAACCGGAAATCAGTAAAATAGAGTTTTAAGACGATTTATAGCCATTTTGCATTGTTTTCGGCAGCACTTGTTAAACTTTGACCAAAATCGCCAAAAAAATCGGAATATTTCAATGGTATATATACACGACTTTTTCACTTTTTTCGACGATAATTTCAACTTTATCCGTTTGAACCGGAAATCAGTAAAATAGAGTTTTAAGACGATTTATAGCCATTTTGCATTGTTTTCGGCAGCACTTGTTAAACTTTGACCAAAATCGCCAAAAAAATCGGAATATTTCAAAGGTATATATACACGACTTTTTCACTTTTTTCGACGATAATTTCAACTTTATCCGTTTGAACCGGAAATCAGTAAAATAGAGTTTTAAGACGATTTATAGCCATTTTGCATTGTTTTCGGCAGCACTTGTTAAACTTTGACCAAAATCGCCAAAAAAATCGGAATATTTCAAAGGTATATATACACGACTTTTTCACTTTTTTCGACGATAATTTCAACTTTATCCGTTTGAACCGGAAATCAGTGAAATAGAGTTTTAAGAGGATTTATAGCCATTTTGCAGTGTTTTGGGCAGCACTTGTTAAAAATTTGACCAAAATCGCCAAAAAAATCGGAATATTTCAAAGGTATATATACACGACTTTTTCACTTTTTTCGACGATAATTTCAACTTTATCCGTTTGAACCGGAAATCAGTAAAATAGAGTTTTAAGACGATTTATAGCCATTTTGCATTGTTTTCGGCAGCACTTGTTAAACTTTGACCAAAATCGCCAAAAAAATCGGAATATTTCAAAGGTATATATACACGACTTTTTCACTTTTTTCGACGATAATTTCAACTTTATCCGTTTGAACCGGAAATCAGTGAAATAGAGTTTTAAGAGGATTTATAGCCATTTTGCAGTGTTTTGGGCAGCACTTGTTAAAAATTTGACCAAAATCGCCAAAAAAATCGGAATATTTCAAAGGTATATATACACGACTTTTTCACTTTTTTCGACGATAATTTCAACTTTATCCGTTTGAACCGGAAATCAGTAAAATAGAGTTTTAAGAGGATTTATAGCCATTTTGCATTGTTTTGGGCAGCACTTGTTAAAAATTTGACCAAAATCGCCAAAAAAATCGGAATATTTCAAAGGTATATATACACGACTTTTTAACTTTTTTCGACGACAATTTCAACTTTATCCGTTTGAACCGGAAAACAGTAAAATAGAGTTTTAAGAGGATTTATAGCCATTTTGCATTGTTTTGGGCAGCACTTGTTAAACTTTGACCAAAATCGCCAAAAAAATCGGAATATTTCAAAGGTATATATACACGACTTTTTCACTTTTTTCGACGATAATTTCAACTTTATCCGTTTGAACCGGAAATCAGTAAAATAGAGTTTTAAGAGGATTTATAGCCATTTTGCAGTGTTTTGGGCAGCACTTGTTAAACTTTGACCAAAATCGCCAAAAAAATCGGAATATTTCAAAGGTATATATACACGACTTTTTCACTTTTTTCGACGATAATTTCAACTTTATCCGTTTGAACCGGAAATCAGTAAAATAGAGTTTTAAGAGGATTTATAGCCATTTTGCAGTGTTTTGGGAAGCACTTGTTAAAAATTTGACCAAAATCGCCAAAAAAATCGGAATATTTCAAAGGTATATATACACGACTTTTTCACTTTTTTCGACGATAATTTCAACTTTATCCGTTTGAACCGGAAATCAGTAAAATAGAGTTTTAAGAGGATTTATAGCCATTTTGCAGTGTTTTGGGCAGCACTTGTTAAACTTTGACCAAAATCGCCAAAAAAATGGGAATATTTCAATGGTATATATACACGACTTTTTCACTTTTTTCGACGATAATTTCAACTTTATCCGTTTGAACCGGAAATCAGTAAAATAGAGTTTTAAGACGATTTATAGCCATTTTGCATTGTTTTCGGCAGCACTTGTTAAACTTTGACCAAAATCGCCAAAAAAATCGGAATATTTCAAAGGTATATATACACGACTTTTTCACTTTTTTCGACGATAATTTCAACTTTATCCGTTTGAACCGGAAATCAGTGAAATAGAGTTTTAAGAGGATTTATAGCCATTTTGCAGTGTTTTGGGCAGCACTTGTTAAAAATTTGACCAAAATCGCCAAAAAAATCGGAATATTTCAAAGGTATATATACACGACTTTTTCACTTTTTTCGACGATAATTTCAACTTTTTCCGTTTGAACCGGAAATCAGTAAAATAGAGTTTTAAGAGGATTTATAGCCATTTTGCAGTGTTTTGTGCAGCACTTGTTAAACATTTGACCAAAATCGCCAAAAAAATCGGAATATTACAAAGGTATATATACACGACTTTTTCACTTTTTTCGACGATAATTTCAACTTTATCCGTTTGAACCGGAAATCAGTAAAATAGAGTTTTAAGAGGATTTATAGCCATTTTGCGTGTTTTGGGCAGCACTTGTTAAACATTTGACCAAAATCGCCAAAAAAATCGGAATATTTCAAAGGTATATATACACGACTTTTTCACTTTTTTCGACGATAATTTCAACTTTATCCGTTTGAACCGGAAATCAGTAAAATAGAGTTTTAAGACGATTTATAGCCATTTTGCATTGTTTTCGGCAGCACTTGTTAAACTTTGACCAAAATCGCCAAAAAAATCGGAATATTTCAAAGGTATATATACACGACTTTTTCACTTTTTTCGACGATAATTTCAACTTTATCCGTTTGAACCGGAAATCAGTAAAATAGAGTTTTAAGACGATTTATAGCCATTTTGCATTGTTTTCGGCAGCACTTGTTAAACTTTGACCAAAATCGCCAAAAAAATCGGAATATTTCAAAGGTATATATACACGACTTTTTCACTTTTTTCGACGATAATTTCAACTTTATCCGTTTGAACCGGAAATCAGTGAAATAGAGTTTTAAGAGGATTTATAGCCATTTTGCAGTGTTTTGGGCAGCACTTGTTAAAAATTTGACCAAAATCGCCAAAAAAATCGGAATATTTCAAAGGTATATATACACGACTTTTTCACTTTTTTCGACGATAATTTCAACTTTTTCCGTTTGAACCGGAAATCAGTAAAATAGAGTTTTAAGAGGATTTATAGCCATTTTGCAGTGTTTTGTGCAGCACTTGTTAAACATTTGACCAAAATCGCCAAAAAAATCGGAATATTACAAAGGTATATATACACGACTTTTTCACTTTTTTCGACGATAATTTCAACTTTATCCGTTTGAACCGGAAATCAGTAAAATAGAGTTTTAAGAGGATTTATAGCCATTTTGCAGTGTTTTGGGCAGCACTTGTTAAACATTTGACCAAAATCGCCAAAAAAATCGGAATATTTCAAAGGTATATATACACGACTTTTTCACTTTTTTCGACGATAATTTCAACTTTATCCGTTTGAACCGGAAATCAGTAAAATAGAGTTTTAAGACGATTTATAGCCATTTTGCATTGTTTTCGGCAGCACTTGTTAAACTTTGACCAAAATCGCCAAAAAAATCGGAATATTTCAATGGTATATATACACGACTTTTTCACTTTTTTCGACGATAATTTCAACTTTATCCGTTTGAACCGGAAATCAGTAAAATAGAGTTTTAAGACGATTTATAGCCATTTTGCATTGTTTTCGGCAGCACTTGTTAAACTTTGACCAAAATCGCCAAAAAAATCGGAATATTTCAAAGGTATATATACACGACTTTTTCACTTTTTTCGACGATAATTTCAACTTTATCCGTTTGAACCGGAAATCAGTAAAATAGAGTTTTAAGACGATTTATAGCCATTTTGCATTGTTTTCGGCAGCACTTGTTAAACTTTGACCAAAATCGCCAAAAAAATCGGAATATTTCAAAGGTATATATACACGACTTTTTCACTTTTTTCGACGATAATTTCAACTTTATCCGTTTGAACCGGAAATCAGTGAAATAGAGTTTTAAGAGGATTTATAGCCATTTTGCAGTGTTTTGGGCAGCACTTGTTAAAAATTTGACCAAAATCGCCAAAAAAATCGGAATATTTCAAAGGTATATATACACGACTTTTTCACTTTTTTCGACGATAATTTCAACTTTATCCGTTTGAACCGGAAATCAGTAAAATAGAGTTTTAAGACGATTTATAGCCATTTTGCATTGTTTTCGGCAGCACTTGTTAAACTTTGACCAAAATCGCCAAAAAAATCGGAATATTTCAAAGGTATATATACACGACTTTTTCACTTTTTTCGACGATAATTTCAACTTTATCCGTTTGAACCGGAAATCAGTAAAATAGAGTTTTAAGACGATTTATAGCCATTTTGCATTGTTTTCGGCAGCACTTGTTAAACTTTGACCAAAATCGCCAAAAAAATCGGAATATTTCAATGGTATATATACACGACTTTTTCACTTTTTTCGACGATAATTTCAACTTTATCCGTTTGAACCGGAAATCAGTAAAATAGAGTTTTAAGACGATTTATAGCCATTTTGCATTGTTTTCGGCAGCACTTGTTAAACTTTGACCAAAATCGCCAAAAAAATCGGAATATTTCAAAGGTATATATACACGACTTTTTCACTTTTTTCGACGATAATTTCAACTTTATCCGTTTGAACCGGAAATCAGTAAAATAGAGTTTTAAGACGATTTATAGCCATTTTGCATTGTTTTCGGCAGCACTTGTTAAACTTTGACCAAAATCGCCAAAAAAATCGGAATATTTCAAAGGTATATATACACGACTTTTTCACTTTTTTCGACGATAATTTCAACTTTATCCGTTTGAACCGGAAATCAGTAAAATAGAGTTTTAAGAGGATTTATAGCCATTTTGCAGTGTTTTGGGCAGCACTTGTTAAAAATTTGACCAAAATCGCCAAAAAAATCGGAATATTTCAAAGGTATATATACACGACTTTTTCACTTTTTTCGACGATAATTTCAACTTTATCCGTTTGAACCGGAAATCAGTAAAATAGAGTTTTAAGAGGATTTATAGCCATTTTGCAGTGTTTTGGGCAGCACTTGTTAAAAATTTGACCAAAATCGCCAAAAAAATCGGAATATTTCAAAGGTATATATACACGACCTTTTCACTTTTTTCGACGATAATTTCAACTTTTTCCGTTTGAACCGGAAATCAGTAAAATAGAGTTTTAAGACGATTTATAGCCATTTTGCATTGTTTTGGGCAGCAATTGTTAAACTTTGACCAAAATCGCCAGAAAAATCGGAATATTTCAAAGGTATATATACACGACTTTTTCACTTTTTTCGACGATAATTTCAACTTTATCCGTTTGAACCGGAAATCAGTAAAATAGAGTTTTAAGACGATTTATAGCCATTTTGCATTGTTTTCGGCAGCACTTGTTAAACTTTGACCAAAATCGCCAAAAAAATCGGAATAATTCAAAGGTATATATACACGACTTTTTCACTTTTTTCGACGATAATTTCAACTTTATCCGTTTGAACCGGAAATCAGTAAAATAGAGTTTTAAGACGATTTATAGCCATTTTGCATTGTTTTGGGCAGCAATTGTTAAAAATTTGACTAAAATCGCCAAAAAAATCGGAATATTTCAAAGGTATATATACACGACTTTTTCACTTTTTTCGACGATAATTTCAACTTTATCCGTTTGAACCGGAAATCAGTAAAATAGAGTTTTAAGAGGATTTATAGCCATTTTGCATTGTTTTGGGCAGCACTTGTTAAAAATTTGACCAAAATCGCCAAAAAAATCGGAATATTTCAAAGGTATATATACACGACTTTTTAACTTTTTTCGACGACAATTTCAACTTTATCCGTTTGAACCGGAAAACAGTAAAATAGAGTTTTAAGAGGATTTATAGCCATTTTGCATTGTTTTGGGCATCACTTGTTAAACTTTGACCAAAATCGCCAAAAAAATCGGAATATTTCAAAGGTATATATACACGACTTTTTCACTTTTTTCGACGATAATTTCAACTTTATCCGTTTGAACCGGAAATCAGTAAAATAGAGTTTTAAGAGGATTTATAGCCATTTTGCAGTGTTTTGGGCAGCACTTGTTAAACTTTGACCAAAATCGCCAAAAAAATCGGAATATTTCAAAGGTATATATACACGACTTTTTCACTTTTTTCGACGATAATTTCAACTTTATCCGTTTGAACCGGAAATCAGTAAAATAGAGTTTTAAGAGGATTTATAGCCATTTTGCAGTGTTTTGGGCAGCACTTGTTAAAAATTTGACCAAAATCGCCAAAAAAATCGGAATATTTCAAAGGTATATATACACGACTTTTTCACTTTTTTCGACGATAATTTCAACTTTTTCCGTTTGAACCGGAAATCAGTAAAATAGAGTTTTAAGAGGATTTATAGCCATTTTGCAGTGTTTTGGGCAGCACTTGTTAAACATTTGACCAAAATCGCCAAAAAAATCGGAATATTACAAAGGTATATATACACGACTTTTTCACTTTTTTCGACGATAATTTCAACTTTTTCCGTTTGAACCGGAAATCAGTAAAATAGAGTTTTAAGACGATTTATAGCCATTTTGCATTGTTTTCGGCAGCACTTGTTAAACTTTGACCAAAATCGCCAAAAAAATCGGAATATTTCAAAGGTATATATACACGACTTTTTCACTTTTTTCGACGATAATTTCAACTTTATCCGTTTGAACCGGAAATCAGTGAAATAGAGTTTTAAGAGGATTTATAGCCATTTTGCAGTGTTTTGGGCAGCACTTGTTAAAAATTTGACCAAAATCGCCAAAAAAATCGGAATATTACAAAGGTATATATACACGACTTTTTCACTTTTTTCGACGATAATTTCAACTTTTTCCGTTTGAACCGGAAATCAGTAAAATAGAGTTTTAAGACGATTTATAGCCATTTTGCATTGTTTTCGGCAGCACTTGTTAAACTTTGACCAAAATCGCCAAAAAAATCGGAATATTACAAAGGTATATATACACGACTTTTTCACTTTTTTCGACGATAATTTCAACTTTATCCGTTTGAACCGGAAATCAGTAAAATAGAGTTTTAAGAGGATTTATAGCCATTTTGCAGTGTTTTGGGCAGCACTTGTTAAACATTTGACCAAAATCGCCAAAAAATCGGAATATTTCAAAGGTATATATACACGACTTTTTCACTTTTTTCGACGATAATTTCAACTTTATCCGTTTGAACCGGAAATCAGTGAAATAGAGTTTTAAGAGGATTTATAGCCATTTTGCAGTGTTTTGGGCAGCACTTGTTAAAAATTTGACCAAAATCGCCAAAAAAATCGGAATATTTCAAAGGTATATATACACGACTTTTTCACTTTTTTCGACGATAATTTCAACTTTTTCCGTTTGAACCGGAAATCAGTAAAATAGAGTTTTAAGAGGATTTATAGCCATTTTGCAGTGTTTTGTGCAGCACTTGTTAAACATTTGACCAAAATCGCCAAAAAAATCGGAATATTACAAAGGTATATATACACGAGTTTTTCACTTTTTTCGACGATAATTTCAACTTTATCCGTTTGAACCGGAAATCAGTAAAATAGAGTTTTAAGACGATTTATAGCCATTTTGCATTGTTTTCGGCAGCACTTGTTAAACTTTGACCAAAATCGCCAAAAAAATCGGAATATTTCAATGGTATATATACACGACTTTTTCACTTTTTTCGACGATAATTTCAACTTTATCCGTTTGAACCGGAAATCAGTAAAATAGAGTTTTAAGACGATTTATAGCCATTTTGCATTGTTTTCGGCAGCACTTGTTAAACTTTGACCAAAATCGCCAAAAAAATCGGAATATTTCAAAGGTATATATACACGACTTTTTCACTTTTTTCGACGATAATTTCAACTTTATCCGTTTGAACCGGAAATCAGTAAAATAGAGTTTTAAGACGATTTATAGCCATTTTGCATTGTTTTCGGCAGCACTTGTTAAACTTTGACCAAAATCGCCAAAAAAATCGGAATATTTCAAAGGTATATATACACGACTTTTTCACTTTTTTCGACGATAATTTCAACTTTATCCGTTTGAACCGGAAATCAGTAAAATAGAGTTTTAAGACGATTTATAGCCATTTTGCATTGTTTTCGGCAGCACTTGTTAAACTTTGACCAAAATCGCCAAAAAAATCGGAATATTTCAAAGGTATATATACACGACTTTTTCACTTTTTTCGACGATAATTTCAACTTTATCCGTTTGAACCGGAAATCAGTGAAATAGAGTTTTAAGAGGATTTATAGCCATTTTGCAGTGTTTTGGGCAGCACTTGTTAAAAATTTGACCAAAATCGCCAAAAAAATCGGAATATTTCAAAGGTATATATACACGACTTTTTCACTTTTTTCGACGATAATTTCAACTTTTTCCGTTTGAACCGGAAATCAGTAAAATAGAGTTTTAAGAGGATTTATAGCCATTTTGCAGTGTTTTGTGCAGCACTTGTTAAACATTTGACCAAAATCGCCAAAAAAATCGGAATATTACAAAGGTATATATACACGACTTTTTCACTTTTTTCGACGATAATTTCAACTTTATCCGTTTGAACCGGAAATCAGTAAAATAGAGTTTTAAGAGGATTTATAGCCATTTTGCAGTGTTTTGGGCAGCACTTGTTAAACATTTGACCAAAATCGCCAAAAAAATCGGAATATTTCAAAGGTATGTATACACGACTTTTTCACTTTTTTCGACGATAATTTCAACTTTATCCGTTTGAACCGGAAATCAGTAAAATAGAGTTTTAAGACGATTTATAGCCATTTTGCATTGTTTTCGGCAGCACTTGTTAAACTTTGACCAAAATCGCCAAAAAAATCGGAATATTTCAAAGGTATATATACACGACTTTTTCACTTTTTTCGACGATAATTTCAACTTTATCCGTTTGAACCGGAAATCAGTAAAATAGAGTTTTAAGACGATTTATAGCCATTTTGCATTGTTTTCGGCAGCACTTGTTAAACTTTGACCAAAATCGCCAAAAAAATCGGAATATTTCAAAGGTATATATACACGACTTTTTCACTTTTTTCGACGATAATTTCAACTTTATCCGTTTGAACCGGAAATCAGTGAAATAGAGTTTTAAGAGGATTTATAGCCATTTTGCAGTGTTTTGGGCAGCACTTGTTAAAAATTTGACCAAAATCGCCAAAAAAATCGGAATATTTCAAAGGTATATATACACGACTTTTTCACTTTTTTCGACGATAATTTCAACTTTATCCGTTTGAACCGGAAATCAGTAAAATAGAGTTTTAAGACGATTTATAGCCATTTTGCATTGTTTTCGGCAGCACTTGTTAAACTTTGACCAAAATCGCCAAAAAAATCGGAATATTTCAAAGGTATATATACACGACTTTTTCACTTTTTTCGACGATAATTTCAACTTTATCCGTTTGAACCGGAAATCAGTGAAATAGAGTTTTAAGAGGATTTATAGCCATTTTGCAGTGTTTTGGGCAGCACTTGTTAAAAATTTGACCAAAATCGCCAAAAAAATCGGAATATTTCAAAGGTATGTATACACGACTTTTTCACTTTTTTCGACGATAATTTCAACTTTATCCGTTTGAACCGGAAATCAGTAAAATAGAGTTTTAAGACGATTTATAGCCATTTTGCATTGTTTTCGGCAGCACTTGTTAAACTTTGACCAAAATCGCCAAAAAAATCGGAATAATTCAAAGGTATATATACACGACTTTTTCACTTTTTTCGACGATAATTTCAACTTTATCCGTTTGAACCGGAAATCAGTAAAATAGAGTTTTAAGAGGATTTATAGCCATTTTGCATTGTTTTGGGCAGCACTTGTTAAAAATTTGACCAAAATCGCCAAAAAAATCGGAATATTTCAAAGGTATATATACACGACTTTTTAACTTTTTTCGACGACAATTTCAACTTTATCCGTTTGAACCGGAAAACAGTAAAATAGAGTTTTAAGAGGATTTATAGCCATTTTGCATTGTTTTGGGCATCACTTGTTAAACTTTGACCAAAATCGCCAAAAAAATCGGAATATTTCAAAGGTATATATACACGACTTTTTCACTTTTTTCGACGATAATTTCAACTTTATCCGTTTGAACCGGAAATCAGTAAAATAGAGTTTTAAGAGGATTTATAGCCATTTTGCAGTGTTTTGGGCAGCACTTGTTAAACTTTGACCAAAATCGCCAAAAAAATCGGAATATTTCAAAGGTATATATACACGACTTTTTCACTTTTTTCGACGATAATTTCAACTTTATCCGTTTGAACCGGAAATCAGTAAAATAGAGTTTTAAGAGGATTTATAGCCATTTTGCAGTGTTTTGGGCAGCACTTGTTAAAAATTTGACCAAAATCGCCAAAAAAATCGGAATATTTCAAAGGTATATATACACGACTTTTTCACTTTTTTCGACGATAATTTCAACTTTTTCCGTTTGAACCGGAAATCAGTAAAATAGAGTTTTAAGAGGATTTATAGCCATTTTGCAGTGTTTTGGGCAGCACTTGTTAAACATTTGACCAAAATCGCCAAAAAAATCGGAATATTACAAAGGTATATATACACGACTTTTTCACTTTTTTCGACGATAATTTCAACTTTTTCCGTTTGAACCGGAAATCAGTAAAATAGAGTTTTAAGACGATTTATAGCCATTTTGCATTGTTTTCGGCAGCACTTGTTAAACTTTGACCAAAATCGCCAAAAAAATCGGAATATTTCAAAGGTATATATACACGACTTTTTCACTTTTTTCGACGATAATTTCAACTTTATCCGTTTGAACCGGAAATCAGTAAAATAGAGTTTTAAGAGGATTTATAGCCATTTTGCAGTGTTTTGGGCAGCACTTGTTAAACATTTGACCAAAATCGCCAAAAAATCGGAATATTTCAAAGGTATATATACACGACTTTTTCACTTTTTTCGACGATAATTTCAACTTTATCCGTTTGAACCGGAAATCAGTGAAATAGAGTTTTAAGAGGATTTATAGCCATTTTGCAGTGTTTTGGGCAGCACTTGTTAAAAATTTGACCAAAATCGCCAAAAAAATCGGAATATTTCAAAGGTATATATACACGACTTTTTCACTTTTTTCGACGATAATTTCAACTTTTTCCGTTTGAACCGGAAATCAGTAAAATAGAGTTTTAAGAGGATTTATAGCCATTTTGCAGTGTTTTGTGCAGCACTTGTTAAACATTTGACCAAAATCGCCAAAAAAATCGGAATATTACAAAGGTATATATACACGAGTTTTTCACTTTTTTCGACGATAATTTCAACTTTATCCGTTTGAACCGGAAATCAGTAAAATAGAGTTTTAAGACGATTTATAGCCATTTTGCATTGTTTTCGGCAGCACTTGTTAAACTTTGACCAAAATCGCCAAAAAAATCGGAATATTTCAATGGTATATATACACGACTTTTTCACTTTTTTCGACGATAATTTCAACTTTATCCGTTTGAACCGGAAATCAGTAAAATAGAGTTTTAAGACGATTTATAGCCATTTTGCATTGTTTTCGGCAGCACTTGTTAAACTTTGACCAAAATCGCCAAAAAAATCGGAATATTTCAAAGGTATATATACACGACTTTTTCACTTTTTTCGACGATAATTTCAACTTTATCCGTTTGAACCGGAAATCAGTAAAATAGAGTTTTAAGACGATTTATAGCCATTTTGCATTGTTTTCGGCAGCACTTGTTAAACTTTGACCAAAATCGCCAAAAAAATCGGAATATTTCAAAGGTATATATACACGACTTTTTCACTTTTTTCGACGATAATTTCAACTTTATCCGTTTGAACCGGAAATCAGTAAAATAGAGTTTTAAGACGATTTATAGCCATTTTGCATTGTTTTCGGCAGCACTTGTTAAACTTTGACCAAAATCGCCAAAAAAATCGGAATATTTCAAAGGTATATATACACGACTTTTTCACTTTTTTCGACGATAATTTCAACTTTATCCGTTTGAACCGGAAATCAGTGAAATAGAGTTTTAAGAGGATTTATAGCCATTTTGCAGTGTTTTGGGCAGCACTTGTTAAAAATTTGACCAAAATCGCCAAAAAAATCGGAATATTTCAAAGGTATATATACACGACTTTTTCACTTTTTTCGACGATAATTTCAACTTTTTCCGTTTGAACCGGAAATCAGTAAAATAGAGTTTTAAGAGGATTTATAGCCATTTTGCAGTGTTTTGTGCAGCACTTGTTAAACATTTGACCAAAATCGCCAAAAAAATCGGAATATTACAAAGGTATATATACACGACTTTTTCACTTTTTTCGACGATAATTTCAACTTTATCCGTTTGAACCGGAAATCAGTAAAATAGAGTTTTAAGAGGATTTATAGCCATTTTGCAGTGTTTTGGGCAGCACTTGTTAAACATTTGACCAAAATCGCCAAAAAAATCGGAATATTTCAAAGGTATGTATACACGACTTTTTCACTTTTTTCGACGATAATTTCAACTTTATCCGTTTGAACCGGAAATCAGTAAAATAGAGTTTTAAGACGATTTATAGCCATTTTGCATTGTTTTCGGCAGCACTTGTTAAACTTTGACCAAAATCGCCAAAAAAATCGGAATATTTCAAAGGTATATATACACGACTTTTTCACTTTTTTCGACGATAATTTCAACTTTATCCGTTTGAACCGGAAATCAGTAAAATAGAGTTTTAAGACGATTTATAGCCATTTTGCATTGTTTTCGGCAGCACTTGTTAAACTTTGACCAAAATCGCCAAAAAAATCGGAATATTTCAAAGGTATATATACACGACTTTTTCACTTTTTTCGACGATAATTTCAACTTTATCCGTTTGAACCGGAAATCAGTGAAATAGAGTTTTAAGAGGATTTATAGCCATTTTGCAGTGTTTTGGGCAGCACTTGTTAAAAATTTGACCAAAATCGCCAAAAAAATCGGAATATTTCAAAGGTATATATACACGACTTTTTCACTTTTTTCGACGATAATTTCAACTTTATCCGTTTGAACCGGAAATCAGTAAAATAGAGTTTTAAGACGATTTATAGCCATTTTGCATTGTTTTCGGCAGCACTTGTTAAACTTTGACCAAAATCGCCAAAAAAATCGGAATATTTCAAAGGTATATATACACGACTTTTTCACTTTTTTCGACGATAATTTCAACTTTATCCGTTTGAACCGGAAATCAGTGAAATAGAGTTTTAAGAGGATTTATAGCCATTTTGCAGTGTTTTGGGCAGCACTTGTTAAAAATTTGACCAAAATCGCCAAAAAAATCGGAATATTTCAAAGGTATGTATACACGACTTTTTCACTTTTTTCGACGATAATTTCAACTTTATCCGTTTGAACCGGAAATCAGTAAAATAGAGTTTTAAGACGATTTATAGCCATTTTGCATTGTTTTCGGCAGCACTTGTTAAACTTTGACCAAAATCGCCAAAAAAATCGGAATATTTCAATGGTATATATACACGACTTTTTCACTTTTTTCGACGATAATTTCAACTTTATCCGTTTGAACCGGAAATCAGTAAAATAGAGTTTTAAGACGATTTATAGCCATTTTGCATTGTTTTCGGCAGCACTTGTTAAACTTTGACCAAAATCGCCAAAAAAATCGGAATATTTCAAAGGTATATATACACGACTTTTTCACTTTTTTCGACGATAATTTCAACTTTATCCGTTTGAACCGGAAATCAGTAAAATAGAGTTTTAAGACGATTTATAGCCATTTTGCATTGTTTTCGGCAGCACTTGTTAAACTTTGACCAAAATCGCCAAAAAAATCGGAATATTTCAAAGGTATATATACACGACTTTTTCACTTTTTTCGACGATAATTTCAACTTTATCCGTTTGAACCGGAAATCAGTGAAATAGAGTTTTAAGAGGATTTATAGCCATTTTGCAGTGTTTTGGGCAGCACTTGTTAAAAATTTGACCAAAATCGCCAAAAAAATCGGAATATTTCAAAGGTATATATACACGACTTTTTCACTTTTTTCGACGATAATTTCAACTTTATCCGTTTGAACCGGAAATCAGTAAAATAGAGTTTTAAGACGATTTATAGCCATTTTGCATTGTTTTCGGCAGCACTTGTTAAACTTTGACCAAAATCGCCAAAAAAATCGGAATATTTCAAAGGTATATATACACGACTTTTTCACTTTTTTCGACGATAATTTCAACTTTATCCGTTTGAACCGGAAATCAGTGAAATAGAGTTTTAAGAGGATTTATAGCCATTTTGCAGTGTTTTGGGCAGCACTTGTTAAAAATTTGACCAAAATCGCCAAAAAAATCTGAATATTTCAAAGGTATATATACACGACTTTTTCACTTTTTTCGACGATAATTTCAACTTTTTCCGTTTGAACCGGAAATCAGTAAAATAGAGTTTTAAGAGGATTTATAGCCATTTTGCAGTGTTTTGTGCAGCACTTGTTAAACATTTGACCAAAATCGCCAAAAAAATCGGAATATTACAAAGGTATATATACACGACTTTTTCACTTTTTTCGACGATAATTTCAACTTTATCCGTTTGAACCGGAAATCAGTAAAATAGAGTTTTAAGAGGATTTATAGCCATTTTGCATTGTTTTCGGCAGCACTTGTTAAACTTTGACCAAAATCGCCAAAAAAATCGGAATATTTCAAAGGTATATATACACGACTTTTTCACTTTTTTCGACGATAATTTCAACTTTATCCGTTTGAACCGGAAATCAGTAAAATAGAGTTTTAAGACGATTTATAGCCATTTTGCATTGTTTTCGGCAGCACTTGTTAAACTTTGACCAAAATCGCCAAAAAAATCGGAATATTTCAATGGTATATATACACGACTTTTTCACTTTTTTCGACGATAATTTCAACTTTATCCGTTTGAACCGGAAATCAGTAAAATAGAGTTTTAAGACGATTTATAGCCATTTTGCATTGTTTTCGGCAGCACTTGTTAAACTTTGACCAAAATCGCCAAAAAAATCGGAATATTTCAAAGGTATATATACACGACTTTTTCACTTTTTTCGACGATAATTTCAACTTTATCCGTTTGAACCGGAAATCAGTAAAATAGAGTTTTAAGACGATTTATAGCCATTTTGCATTGTTTTCGGCAGCACTTGTTAAACTTTGACCAAAATCGCCAAAAAAATCGGAATATTTCAAAGGTATATATACACGACTTTTTCACTTTTTTCGACGATAATTTCAACTTTATCCGTTTGAACCGGAAATCAGTAAAATAGAGTTTTAAGAGGATTTATAGCCATTTTGCAGTGTTTTGGGCAGCACTTGTTAAAAATTTGACCAAAATCGCCAAAAAAATCGGAATATTTCAAAGGTATATATACACGACTTTTTCACTTTTTTCGACGATAATTTCAACTTTATCCGTTTGAACCGGAAATCAGTAAAATAGATTTTTAAGACGATTTATAGCCATTTTGCATTATTTTGGGCAGCACTTGTTAAACTTTGACCAAAATCGCCAAAAAAATCGGAATATTTCAAAGGTATATATACACGACTTTTTCACTTTTTTCGACGATAATTTCAACTTTATCCGTTTGAACCGGAAATCAGTAAAATAGAGTTTTAAGACGATTTATAGCCATTTTGCATTGTTTTCGGCAGCACTTGTTAAACTTTGACCAAAATCGCCAAAAAAATCGGAATATTTCAAAGGTACACGACTTTTCACTTTTTTCGACGATAATTTCAACTTTATCCGTTTGAACCGGAAATCAGTGAAATAGAGTTTTAAGAGGATTTATAGCCATTTTGCAGTGTTTTGGGCAGCACTTGTTAAAAATTTGACCAAAATCGCCAAAAAAATCGGAATATTTCATAGGTATATATACACGACTTTTTCACTTTTTTCACGATAATTTCAACTTTATCCGTTTGAACCGGAAATCAGTAAAATAGATTTTGTAGACGATTTATAGCCATTTTGCATTGTTTTGGGCAGCACTTGTTAAACTTTGACCAAAATCGCCAAAAAAATCGGAATATTTCAAAGGTACACGACTTTTCACTTTTTTCGACGATAATTTCAACTTTATCCGTTTGAACCGGAAATCAGTAAAATAGAGTTTTAAGAGGATTTATAGCCATTTTGCAGTGTTTTGGGCAGCACTTGTTAAAAATTTGACCAAAATTGCCAAAAAAATCGGAATATTTCAAAGGTATATATACACGACTTTTTCACTTTTTTCGACGATAATTTCAACTTTATCCGTTTGAACCGGAAATCAGTAAAATAGATTTTTAAGACGATTTATAGCCATTTTGCATTGTTTTGGGCAGCACTTGTTAAACTTTGACCAAAATCGCCAAAAAAATCGGAATATTTCAAAGGTATATATACACGACTTTTTCACTTTTTTTCGACGATAATTTCAACTTTATCCGTTTGAACCGGAAATCAGTAAAATAGAGTTTTAAGACGATTTATAGCCATTTTGCATTGTTTTCGGCAGCACTTGTTAAACTTTGACCAAAATCGCCAAAAAAATCGGAATATTTCAAAGGTATATATACACGACTTTTTCACTTTTTTCGACGATAATTTCAACTTTATCCGTTTGAACCGGAAATCAGTAAAATAGAGTTTTAAGACGATTTATAGCCATTTTGCATTGTTTTCGGCAGCACTTGTTAAACTTTGACCAAAATCGCCAAAAAAATCGGAATATTTCAAAGGTACACGACTTTTTCACTTTTTTCGACGATAATTTCAACTTTATCCGTTTGAACCGGAAATCAGTAAAATAGAGTTTTAAGACGATTTATAGCCATTTTGCATTGTTTTCGGCAGCACTTGTTAAACTTTGACCAAAATCGCCAAAAAAATCGGAATATTTCAAAGGTATATATACACGACTTTTTCACTTTTTTCGACGATAATTTCAACTTTATCCGTTTGAACCGGAAATCAGTAAAATAGAGTTTTAAGACGATTTATAGCCATTTTGCATTGTTTTCGGCAGCACTTGTTAAACTTTGACCAAAATCGCCAAAAAAATCGGAATATTTCAAAGGTATATATACACGAATTTTTCACTTTTTTCGACGATAATTTCAACTTTATCCGTTTGAACCGGAAATCAGTAAAATAGAGTTTTAAGACGATTTATAGCCATTTTGCATTGTTTTCGGCAGCACTTGTTAAACTTTGACCAAAATCGCCAAAAAAATCGGAATATTTCAAAGGTATATATACACGACTTTTTCACTTTTTTCGACGATAATATCAACTTTATCCGTTTGAACCGGAAATCAGTAAAATAGATTTTTAAGACGATTTATAGCCATTTTGCATTGTTTTGGGCAGCACTTGTTAAACTTTGACCAAAATCGCCAAAAAAATCGGAATATTTCAAAGGTACACGACTTTTCACTTTTTTCGACGATAATTTCAACTTTATCCGTTTGAACCGGAAATCAGTAAAATAGAGTTTTAAGACGATTTATAGCCATTTTGCATTGTTTTCGGCAGCACTTGTTAAACTTTGACCAAAATCGCCAAAAAAATCGGAATATTTCAAAGGTATATATACACGACTTTTTCACTTTTTTCGACGATAATTTCAACTTTATCCGTTTGAACCGGAAATCAGTAAAATAGAGTTTTAAGAGGATTTATAGCCATTTTG
Source organism: Leptodirus hochenwartii (assembly GCA_947310635.1). NCBI lineage: Eukaryota > Metazoa > Arthropoda > Insecta > Coleoptera > Leiodidae > Leptodirus > Leptodirus hochenwartii. The sequence goes on from OX371182.1 coordinate 12,763,337, forward strand.
CAGTGTTTTGGGCAGCACTTGTTAAACATTTGACCAAAATCGCCAAAAAAATCGGAATATTTCCAAGGTATATATACACGACTTTTTCACTTTTTTCGACGATAATTTCAACTTTTTCCGTTTGAACCGGAAATCAGTAAAATAGAGTTTTAAGACGATTTATAGCCATTTTGCATTGTTTTCGGCAGCACTTGTTAAACTTTGACCAAAATCGCCAAAAAAATCGGAATATTTCAAAGGTATATATACACGACTTTTTCACTTTTTTCGACGATAATTTCAACTTTATCCGTTTGAACCGGAAATCAGTAAAATAGAGTTTTAAGAGGATTTATAGCCATTTTGCAGTGTTTTGGGCAGCACTTGTTAAACATTTGACCAAAATCGCCAAAAAAATCGGAATATTTCAAAGGTATATATACACGACTTTTTCACTTTTTTCGACGATAATTTCAACTTTTTCCGTTTGAACCGGAAATCAGTAAAATAGAGTTTTAAGAGGATTTATAGCCATTTTGCAGTGTTTTGGGCAGCACTTGTTAAACATTTGACCAAAATCGCCAAAAAATCGGAATATTTCAAAGGTATATATACACGACTTTTTCACTTTTTTCGACGATAATTTCAACTTTTTCCGTTTGAACCGGAAATCAGTAAAATGGAGTTTTAAGGCGATTTATAGCCATTTTGCATTGTTTTCGGCAGCACTTGTTAAACTTTGACCAAAATCGCCAAAAAAATCGGAATATTTCAAAGGTATATATACACGACTTTTTCACTTTTTTCGACGATAATTTCAACTTTATCCTTTTGAACCGGAAATCAGTAAAATAGAGTTTTAAGAGGATTTATAGCCATTTTGCAGTGTTTTGGGCAGCACTTGTTAAACATTTGACCAAAATCGCCAAAAAAATCGGAATATTTCCAAGGTATATATACACGACTTTTTCACTTTTTTCGACGATAATTTCAACTTTTTCCGTTTGAACCGGAAATCAGTAAAATAGAGTTTTAAGACGATTTATAGCCATTTTGCAGTGTTTTGTGCAGCACTTGTTAAACATTTGACCAAAATCGCCAAAAAAATCGGAATATTACAAAGGTATATATACACGACTTTTTCACTTTTTTCGACGATAATTTCAACTTTATCCGTTTGAACCGGAAATCAGTAAAATAGAGTTTTAAGAGGATTTATAGCCATTTTGCAGTGTTTTGGGCAGCACTTGTTAAACATTTGACCAAAATCGCCAAAAAAATCGGAATATTTCAAAGGTATATATACACGACTTTTTCACTTTTTTCGACGATAATTTCAACTTTATCCGTTTGAACCGGAAATCAGTAAAATAGAGTTTTAAGACGATTTATAGCCATTTTGCATTGTTTTCGGCAGCACTTGTTAAACTTTGACCAAAATCGCCAAAAAAATCGGAATATTTCAAAGGTATATATACACGACTTTTTCACTTTTTTCGACGATAATTTCAACTTTATCCGTTTGAACCGGAAATCAGTAAAATAGAGTTTTAAGACGATTTATAGCCATTTTGCATTGTTTTCGGCAGCACTTGTTAAACTTTGACCAAAATCGCCAAAAAAATCGGAATATTTCAAAGGTATATATACACGACTTTTTCACTTTTTTCGACGATAATTTCAACTTTATCCGTTTGAACCGGAAATCAGTAAAATAGAGTTTTAAGACGATTTATAGCCATTTTGCATTGTTTTCGGCAGCACTTGTTAAACTTTGACCAAAATCGCCAAAAAAATCGGAATATTTCAAAGGTATATATACACGACTTTTTCACTTTTTTCGACGATAATATCAACTTTATCCGTTTGAACCGGAAATCAGTAAAATAGATTTTTAAGACGATTTATAGCCATTTTGCATTGTTTTGGGCAGCACTTGTTAAACTTTGACCAAAATCGCCAAAAAAATCGGAATATTTCAAAGGTACACGACTTTTCACTTTTTTCGACGATAATTTCAACTTTATCCGTTTGAACCGGAAATCAGTAAAATAGAGTTTTAAGACGATTTATAGCCATTTTGCATTGTTTTCGGCAGCACTTGTTAAACTTTGACCAAAATCGCCAAAAAAATCGGAATATTTCAAAGGTATATATACACGACTTTTTCACTTTTTTCGACGATAATTTCAACTTTATCCGTTTGAACCGGAAATCAGTAAAATAGAGTTTTAAGAGGATTTATAGCCATTTTGCAGTGTTTTGGGCAGCACTTGTTAAACATTTGACCAAAATCGCCAAAAAAATCGGAATATTTCCAAGGTATATATACACGACTTTTTCACTTTTTTCGACGATAATTTCAACTTTTTCCGTTTGAACCGGAAATCAGTAAAATAGAGTTTTAAGACGATTTATAGCCATTTTGCATTGTTTTCGGCAGCACTTGTTAAACTTTGACCAAAATCGCCAAAAAAATCGGAATATTTCAAAGGTATATATACACGACTTTTTCACTTTTTTCGACGATAATTTCAACTTTATCCGTTTGAACCGGAAATCAGTAAAATAGAGTTTTAAGAGGATTTATAGCCATTTTGCAGTGTTTTGGGCAGCACTTGTTAAACATTTGACCAAAATCGCCAAAAAAATCGGAATATTTCAAAGGTATATATACACGACTTTTTCACTTTTTTCGACGATAATTTCAACTTTTTCCGTTTGAACCGGAAATCAGTAAAATAGAGTTTTAAGAGGATTTATAGCCATTTTGCAGTGTTTTGGGCAGCACTTGTTAAACATTTGACCAAAATCGCCAAAAAATCGGAATATTTCAAAGGTATATATACACGACTTTTTCACTTTTTTCGACGATAATTTCAACTTTTTCCGTTTGAACCGGAAATCAGTAAAATGGAGTTTTAAGGCGATTTATAGCCATTTTGCATTGTTTTCGGCAGCACTTGTTAAACTTTGACCAAAATCGCCAAAAAAATCGGAATATTTCAAAGGTATATATACACGACTTTTTCACTTTTTTCGACGATAATTTCAACTTTATCCGTTTGAACCGGAAATCAGTAAAATAGAGTTTTAAGACGATTTATAGCCATTTTGCATTGTTTTCGGCAGCACTTGTTAAACTTTGACCAAAATCGCCAAAAAAATCGGAATATTTCAAAGGTATATATACACGACTTTTTCACTTTTTTCGACGATAATTTCAACTTTATCCGTTTGAACCGGAAATCAGTAAAATAGAGTTTTAAGACGATTTATAGCCATTTTGCATTGTTTTCGGCAGCACTTGTTAAACTTTGACCAAAATCGCCAAAAAAATCGGAATATTTCAAAGGTATATATACACGACTTTTTCACTTTTTTCGACGATAATATCAACTTTATCCGTTTGAACCGGAAATCAGTAAAATAGATTTTTAAGACGATTTATAGCCATTTTGCATTGTTTTGGGCAGCACTTGTTAAACTTTGACCAAAATCGCCAAAAAAATCGGAATATTTCAAAGGTACACGACTTTTCACTTTTTTCGACGATAATTTCAACTTTATCCGTTTGAACCGGAAATCAGTAAAATAGAGTTTTAAGACGATTTATAGCCATTTTGCATTGTTTTCGGCAGCACTTGTTAAACTTTGACCAAAATCGCCAAAAAAATCGGAATATTTCAAAGGTATATATACACGACTTTTTCACTTTTTTCGACGATAATTTCAACTTTATCCGTTTGAACCGGAAATCAGTAAAATAGAGTTTTAAGAGGATTTATAGCCATTTTGCAGTGTTTTGGGCAGCACTTGTTAAACATTTGACCAAAATCGCCAAAAAAATCGGAATATTTCCAAGGTATATATACACGACTTTTTCACTTTTTTCGACGATAATTTCAACTTTTTCCGTTTGAACCGGAAATCAGTAAAATAGAGTTTTAAGACGATTTATAGCCATTTTGCATTGTTTTCGGCAGCACTTGTTAAACTTTGACCAAAATCGCCAAAAAAATCGGAATATTTCAAAGGTATATATACACGACTTTTTCACTTTTTTCGACGATAATTTCAACTTTATCCGTTTGAACCGGAAATCAGTAAAATAGAGTTTTAAGAGGATTTATAGCCATTTTGCAGTGTTTTGGGCAGCACTTGTTAAACATTTGACCAAAATCGCCAAAAAAATCGGAATATTTCAAAGGTATATATACACGACTTTTTCACTTTTTTCGACGATAATTTCAACTTTTTCCGTTTGAACCGGAAATCAGTAAAATAGAGTTTTAAGAGGATTTATAGCCATTTTGCAGTGTTTTGGGCAGCACTTGTTAAACATTTGACCAAAATCGCCAAAAAATCGGAATATTTCAAAGGTATATATACACGACTTTTTCACTTTTTTCGACGATAATTTCAACTTTTTCCGTTTGAACCGGAAATCAGTAAAATGGAGTTTTAAGGCGATTTATAGCCATTTTGCATTGTTTTCGGCAGCACTTGTTAAACTTTGACCAAAATCGCCAAAAAAATCGGAATATTTCAAAGGTATATATACACGACTTTTTCACTTTTTTCGACGATAATTTCAACTTTATCCTTTTGAACCGGAAATCAGTAAAATAGAGTTTTAAGAGGATTTATAGCCATTTTGCAGTGTTTTGGGCAGCACTTGTTAAACATTTGACCAAAATCGCCAAAAAAATCGGAATATTTCAAAGGTATATATACACGACTTTTTAACTTTTTTCGACGATAATTTCAACTTTATCCGTTTGAACCGGAAATCAGTAAAATAGAGTTTTAAGAGGATTTATAGCCATTTTGCATTGTTTTGGGCAGCACTTGTTAAAAATTTGACCAAAATCGCCAAAAAAATCGGAATATTTCAAAGGTATATATACATGACTTTTTCACTTTTTTCGACGATAATTTCAACTTTATCCTTTTGAACCGGAAATCAGTAAAATAGAGTTTTAAGACGATTTATAGCCATTTTGCATTGTTTTGGGCAGCACTTGTTAAAAATTTGACCAAAATCGCCAAAAAAATCGGAATATTTCAAAGGTATATATACACGACTTTTTAACTTTTTTCGACGATAATTTCAACTTTATCCGTTTGAACCGGAAATCAGTAAAATAGAGTTTTAAGAGGATTTATAGCCATTTTGCAGTGTTTTGGGCAGCACTTGTTAAAAATTTGACCAAAATCGCCAAAAAAATCGGAATATTTCAAAGGTATATATACACGACTTTTTCACTTTTTTCGACGATAATTTCAACTTTTTCCGTTTGAACCGGAAATTTGAACCACTAAAATTTGTTTCTAGGACGATTTATAGTCATTTTACGTTGTTTTGGAAACTTTTTAAATTTTGACAAAAATCGGCAAAAAATTGATATTTTTAGAAGGGTCAAAGAATCCGACTCTTTGCATTTTTCGACGATATTTTCAACTTTTACCGATTGAAGCGAAAACCACTAAAATTTGTTTCTAGGACGATTTATAGTCATTTTACGTTGTTTTAGAAACTTTTAAAATTTTGACAAAAATCGGCAAAAAATTGATATTTTCAGAAGGGTTAAAGAATCAGACTCTTTGCATTTTTCGACGATTTTTTCAACTTTTACCGATTGAAGCGAAAACCACTAAAATTTGTTTCTAGGACGATTTATAGTCATTTTACGTTGTTTTAGAAACTTTTAAAATTTTGACAAAAATCGGCAAAAAATTGATATTTTCAGAAGGGTCACAGAATCAGACTCTTTGCATTTTTCGACGATATTTTCAACTTTTACCGATTGAAGCGAAAACCACTAAAATTTGTTTCTAGGACGATTTATAGTCATTTTACGTTGTTTTGGAAACTTTTTAAATTTTGACAAAAATTGGCAAAAAATTGATATTTTTAGAAGGGTCAAAGAATCCGACTGCATTTTTCGACGATTTTTTCAACTTTTACCGATTGAAGCGAAAACCACTAAAATTTGTTTCTAGGACGATTTATAGTCATTTTACGTTGTTTTGGAAACTTTTTAAATTTTGACAAAAATTGGCAAAAAATTGATATTTGCAGAAGGGTCAAAGAATCAGACTCTTTGCATTTTTCGACGATTTTTTCAACTTTTACCGATTGAAGCGAAAACCACTAAAATTTGTTTCTAGGACGATTTATAGTCATTTTACGTTGTTTTGGAAACTTTTTAAATTTTGACAAAAATTGGCAAAAAATTGATATTTGCAGAAGGGTCAAAGAATCAGACTCTTTGCATTTTTCGACGATTTTTTCAACTTTTACCGATTGAAGCGAAAACCACTAAAATTTGTTTCTAGGACGATTTATAGTCATTTTACGTTGTTTTAGAAACTTGTTAAATTTTGACAAAAATCGGCAAAAAATTGATTTTTTTTAGAAGGGTCAAAGAATCAGACTCTTTGCATTTTTCGACGATTTTTTCAACTTTTACCGATTGAAGCGAAAACCACTAAAATTTGTTTCTAGGACGATTTATAGTCATTTTACGTTGTTTTGGAAACTTTTTAAATTTTGACAAAAATCGGCAAAAAATTGATATTTTTGGAAGGGTCAAGAATCCGACTCTTTGCATTTTTCGACGATTTTTTCAACTTTTACCGATTGAAGCGAAAACCACTAAAATTTGTTTCTAGGACGATTTATAGTCATTTTACGTTGTATTAGAAACTTGTTAAATTTTGACAAAAATCGGCAAAAAATTGATATTTTTAGAAGGGTCAAGAATCAGACTGCATTTTTCGACGATATTTTCAACTTTTACCGATTGAAGCGAAAACCACTAAAATTTGTTTCTAGGACGATTTATAGTCATTTTACGTTGTTTAAGAAACTTTTAAAATTTTGACAAAAATCGGCAAAAAATTGATATTTTTAGAAGGGTCAAAGAATCCGACTCTTTGCATTTTTCGACGATATTTTCAACTTTTACCGATTGAAGCGAAAACCACTAAAATTTGTTTCTAGGACGATTTATAGTCATTTTACGTTGTTTTAGAAACTTTTAAAATTTTGACAAAAATCGGCAAAAAATTGATATTTTCAGAAGGGTTAAAGAATCAGACTCTTTGCATTTTTCGACGATTTTTTCAACTTTTACCGATTGAAGCGAAAACCACTAAAATTTGTTTCTAGGACGATTTATAGTCATTTTACGTTGTTTTAGAAACTTTTAAAATTTTGACAAAAATCGGCAAAAAATTGATATTTTCAGAAGGGTCAAAGAATCAGACTCTGCATTTTTCGACGATATTTTCAACTTTTACCGATTGAAGCGAAAACCACTAAAATTTGTTTCTAGGACGATTTATAGTCATTTTGCGTTGTTTTAGAAACTTGTTAAATTTTGACAAAAATGGGCAAAAAATTGATATTTTTAGAAGGGTCAAGAATCAGACTCTGCATTTTTCGACGATATTTTCAACTTTTACCGATTGAAGCGAAAACCACTAAAATTTGTTTCTAGGACGATTTATAGTCATTTTGCGTTGTTTTGGAAACTTTTTAAATTTTGACAAAAATTGGCAAAAAATTGATATTTTTCGAAGGGTCAAGAATCCGACAAAAAAATCGGAATATTTCAAAGGTATATATACACGACTTTTTCACTTTTTTCGACGATAATTTCAACTTTATCCGTTTGAACCGGAAATCAGTAAAATAGAGTTTTAAGAGGATTTATAGCCATTTTGCAGTGTTTTGGGCAGCACTTGTTAAACATTTGACCAAAATCGCCAAAAAAATCGGAATATTTCAAAGGTATATATACACGACTTTTTCACTTTTTTCGACGATAATTTCAACTTTTTCCATTTGAACCGGAAATCAGTAAAATAGAATTTTAAGACGATTTATAGCCATTTTGCATTGTTTTCGGCAGCACTTGTTAAACTTTGACCAAAATCGCCAAAAAAATCGGAATAATTCAAAGGTATATATACACGACTTTTTCACTTTTTTCGACGATAATTTCAACTTTATCCGTTTGAACCGGAAATCAGAAAAATAGAGTTTTAAGACGATTTATAGCCATTTTGCATTGTTTTGGGCAGCAATTGTTAAAAATTTGACTAAAATCGCCAAAAAAATCGGAATATTTCAAAGGTATATATACACGACTTTTTCACTTTTTTCGACGATAATTTCAACTTTATCCGTTTGAACCGGAAATCAGTAAAATAGAGTTTTAAGAGGATTTATAGCCATTTTGCATTGTTTTCGGCAGCACTTGTTAAAAATTTGACCAAAATCGCCAAAAAAATCGGAATATTTCAAAGGTATATATACACGACTTTTTAACTTTTTTCGACGACAATTTCAACTTTATCCGTTTGAACCGGAAAACAGTAAAATAGAGTTTTAAGAGGATTTATAGCCATTTTGCATTGTTTTCGGCAGCACTTGTTAAACTTTGACCAAAATCGCCAAAAAATCGGAATATTTCAAAGGTATATATACACGACTTTTTCACTTTTTTCGACGATAATTTCAACTTTATCCGTTTGAACCGGAAATCAGTAAAATAGAGTTTTAAGAGGATTTATAGCCATTTTGCATTGTTTTGGGCAGCACTTGTTAAAAATTTGACCAAAATCGCCAAAAAAATCGGAATATTTCAAACGTATATATACACGACTTTTTCACTTTTTTCGACGATAATTTCAACTTTATCCGTTTGAACCGGAAATCAGTAAAATAGAGTTTTAAGAGGATTTATAGCCATTTTGCATTGTTTTGGGCAGCACTTGTTAAAAATTTGACCAAAATCGCCAAAAAAATCGGAATATTTCAAACGTATATATACACGACTTTTTCACTTTTTTCGACGATAATTTCAACTTTATCCGTTTGAACCGGAAATCAGTAAAATAGAGTTTTAAGAGGATTTATAGCCATTTTGCATTGTTTTGGGCAGCACTTGTTAAAAATTTGACCAAAATCGCCAAAAAAATCGGAATATTTCAAAGGTATATATACACGACTTTTTCACTTTTTTCGACGTTAATTTCAACTTTATCCGTTTGAACCGGAAATCAGTAAAATAGAGTTTTAAGACGATTTATAGCCATTTTGCATTGTTTTGGGCAGCACTTGTTAAACTTTGACCAAAATCGCCAAAAAAATCGGAATATTTCAAAGGTATATATACACGACTTTTTCACTTTTTTCGACGATAATTTCAACTTTATCCGTTTGAACCGGAAATCAGTAAAATAGAGTTTTAAGACGATTTATAGCCATTTTGCATTGTTTTCGGCAGCACTTGTTAAACTTGGACCAAAATCGCCAAAAAAATCGGAATATTTCAAAGGTATATATACACGACTTTTTCACTTTTTTCGACGATAATTTCAACTTTATCCGTTTGAACCGGAAATCAGTAAAATAGAGTTTTAAGACGATTTATAGCCATTTTGCATTGTTTTCGGCAGCACTTGTTAAAAATTTGACCAAAATCGCCAAAAAAATCGGAATATTTCAAAGGTATATATACACGACTTTTTCACTTTTTTCGACGATAATTTCAACTTTTTCCGTTTGAACCGGAAATCAGTAAAATAGAGTTTTAAGAGGATTTATAGCCATTTTGCATTGTTTTGGGCAGCATTTGTTAAACTTTGACCAAAATCGCCAAAAAATCGGAATATTTCAATGGTATATATACACGACTTTTTCACTTTTTTCGACGATAATTTCAACTTTTTCCGTTTGAACCGGAAATCAGTAAAATAGAGTTTTAAGACGATTTATAGCCATTTTGCATTGTTTTGGGCAGCACTTGTCAAACTTTGACCAAAATCGCCAAAAAAATCGGAATATTTCAAAGGTATATATACACGACTTTTTCACTTTTTTCGACGATAATTTCAACTTTATCCGTTAGAACCGGAAATCAGTAAAATAGAGTTTTAAGAGGATTTATAGCCATTTTGCATTGTTTTCGGCAGCACTTGTTAAACTTTGACCAAAATCGCCAAAAAAATCGGAATATTTCAAAGGTATATATACACGACTTTTTCACTTTTTTCGACGATAATTTCAACTTTATCCGTTTGAACCGGAAATCAGTAAAATAGACTTTTAAGAGGATTTATAGCCATTTTGCATTGTTTTCGGCAGCACTTGTTAAACTTTGACCAAAATCGCCAAAAAAATCGGAATATTTCAAAGGTATATATACACGACTTTTTCACTTTTTTCGACGATAATTTCAACTTTATCCGTTTGAACCGGAAATCAGTAAAATAGAGTTTTAAGAGGATTTATAGCCATTTTGCATTGTTTTCGGCAGCACTTGTTAAACTTTGACCAAAATCGCCAAAAAAATCGGAATATTTCAAAGGTATATATACACGACTTTTTCACTTTTTTCGACGATAATTTCAACTTTATCCGTTTGAACCGGAAATCAGTAAAATAGAGTTTTAAGAGGATTTATAGCCATTTTGCATTGTTTTCGGCAGCACTTGTTAAACTTTGACCAAAATCGCCAAAAAAATCGGAATATTTCAAAGGTATATATACACGACTTTTTCACTTTTTTCGACGATAATTTCAACTTTATCCGTTTGAACCGGAAATCAGTAAAATAGAGTTTTAAGAGGATTTATAGCCATTTTGCATTGTTTTCGGCAGCACTTGTTAAACTTTGACCAAAATCGCCAAAAAAATCGGAATATTTCAAAGGTATATATACACGACTTTTTCACTTTTTTCGACGATAATTTCAACTTTATCCGTTTGAACCGGAAATCAGTAAAATAGAGTTTTAAGAGGATTTATAGCCATTTTGCATTGTTTTCGGCAGCACTTGTTAAACTTTGACCAAAATCGCCAAAAAAATCGGAATATTTCAAAGGTATATATACACGACTTTTTCACTTTTTTCGACGATAATTTCAACTTTATCCGTTTGAACCGGAAATCAGTAAAATAGAGTTTTAAGAGGATTTATAGCCATTTTGCATTGTTTTCGGCAGCACTTGTTAAACTTTGACCAAAATCGCCAAAAAATCGGAATATTTCAATGGTATATATACACGACTTTTTCACTTTTTTCGACGATAATTTCAACTTTATCCGTTTGAACCGGAAATCAGTAAAATAGACTTTTAAGAGGATTTATAGCCATTTTGCATTGTTTTCGGCAGCACTTGTTAAACTTTGACCAAAATCGCCAAAAAAATCGGAATATTTCAAAGGTATATATACACGACTTTTTCACTTTTTTCGACGATAATTTCAACTTTATCCGTTTGAACCGGAAATCAGTAAAATAGAGTTTTAAGAGGATTTATAGCCATTTTGCATTGTTTTCGGCAGCACTTGTTAAACTTTGACCAAAATCGCCAAAAAAATCGGAATATTTCAAAGGTATATATACACGACTTTTTCACTTTTTTCGACGATAATTTCAACTTTATCCGTTTGAACCGGAAATCAGTAAAATAGAGTTTTAAGAGGATTTATAGCCATTTTGCATTGTTTTCGGCAGCACTTGTTAAACTTTGACCAAAATCGCCAAAAAAATCGGAATATTTCAAAGGTATATATACACGACTTTTTCACTTTTTTCGACGATAATTTCAACTTTATCCGTTTGAACCGGAAATCAGTAAAATAGAGTTTTAAGAGGATTTATAGCCATTTTGCATTGTTTTCGGCAGCACTTGTTAAACTTTGACCAAAATCGCCAAAAAAATCGGAATATTTCAAAGGTATATATACACGACTTTTTCACTTTTTTCGACGATAATTTCAACTTTATCCGTTTGAACCGGAAATCAGTAAAATAGAGTTTTAAGAGGATTTATAGCCATTTTGCATTGTTTTGGGCAGCACTTGTTAAAAATTTGACCAAAATCGCCAAAAAAATCGGAATATTTCAAAGGTATATATACACGACTTTTTCACTTTTTTCGACGATAATTTCAACTTTATCCGTTTGAACCGGAAATCAGTAAAATAGAGTTTTAAGAGGATTTATAGCCATTTTGCATTGTTTTCGGCAGCACTTGTTAAACTTTGACCAAAATCGCCAAAAAAATCGGAATATTTCAAAGGTATATATACACGACTTTTTCACTTTTTTCGACGATAATTTCAACTTTATCCGTTTGAACCGGAAATCAGTAAAATAGAGTTTTAAGAGGATTTATAGCCATTTTGCAGTGTTTTGGGCAGGACTTGTTAAAAATTTGACCAAAATCGCCAAAAAAATCGGAATATTTCAAAGGTATATATACACGACTTTTTCACTTTTTTCGACGATAATTTCAACTTTATCCGTTTGAACCGGAAATCAGTAAAATAGAGTTTTAAGAGGATTTATAGCCATTTTGCATTGTTTTCGGCAGCACTTGTTAAACTTTGACCAAAATCGCCAAAAAAATCGGAATATTTCAAAGGTATATATACACGACTTTTTCACTTTTTTCGACGATAATTTCAACTTTATCCGTTTGAACCGGAAATCAGTAAAATAGAGTTTTAAGAGGATTTATAGCCATTTTGCATTGTTTTCGGCAGCACTTGTTAAACTTTGACCAAAATCGCCAAAAAAATCGGAATATTTCAAAGGTATATATACACGACTTTTTCACTTTTTTCGACGATAATTTCAACTTTATCCGTTTGAACCGGAAATCAGTAAAATAGAGATTTAAGAGGATTTATAGCCATTTTGCAGTGTTTTGGGCAGCACTTGTTAAAAATTTGACCAAAATCGCCAAAAAAATCGGAATATTTCAAAGGTATATATACACGACTTTTTAACTTTTTTCGACGACAATTTCAACTTTATCCGTTTGAACCGGAAAACAGTAAAATAGAGTTTTAAGAGGATTTATAGCCATTTTGCATTGTTTTCGGCAGCACTTGTTAAACTTTGACCAAAATCGCCAAAAAATCGGAATATTTCAAAGGTATATATACACGACTTTTTCACTTTTTTCGACGATAATTTCAACTTTATCCGTTTGAACCGGAAATCAGTAAAATAGAGTTTTAAGAGGATTTATAGCCATTTTGCATTGTTTTGGGCAGCACTTGTTAAAAATTTGACCAAAATCGCCAAAAAAATCGGAATATTTCAAACGTATATATACACGACTTTTTCACTTTTTTCGACGTTAATTTCAACTTTATCCGTTTGAACCGGAAATCAGTAAAATAGAGTTTTAAGACGATTTATAGCCATTTTGCATTGTTTTGGGCAGCACTTGTTAAACTTTGACCAAAATCGCCAAAAAAATCGGAATATTTCAAAGGTATATATACACGACTTTTTCACTTTTTTCGACGATAATTTCAACTTTATCCGTTTGAACCGGAAATCAGTAAAATAGAGTTTTAAGAGGATTTATAGCCATTTTGCAGTGTTTTGGGCAGCACTTGTTAAACTTTGACCAAAATCGCCAAAAAAATCGGAATATTTCAAAGGTATATATACACGACTTTTTCACTTTTTTCGACGATAATTTCAACTTTATCCGTTTGAACCGGAAATCAGTAAAATAGAGTTTTAAGACGATTTATAGCCATTTTGCATTGTTTTCGGCAGCACTTGTTAAACTTTGACCAAAATCGCCAAAAAAATCGGAATATTTCAAAGGTATATATACACGACTTTTTCACTTTTTTCGACGATAATTTCAACTTTATCCGTTTGAACCGGAAATCAGTAAAATAGAGTTTTAAGACGATTTATAGCCATTTTGCATTGTTTTCGGCAGCACTTGTTAAAAATTTGACCAAAATCGCCAAAAAAATCGGAATATTTCAAAGGTATATATACACGACTTTTTCACTTTTTTCGACGATAATTTCAACTTTTTCCGTTTGAACCGGAAATCAGTAAAATAGAGTTTTAAGAGGATTTATAGCCATTTTGCATTGTTTTCGGCAGCACTTGTTAAACTTTGACCAAAATCGCCAAAAAAATCGGAATATTTCAAAGGTATATATACACGACTTTTTCACTTTTTTCGACGATAATTTCAACTTTATCCGTTTGAACCGGAAATCAGTAAAATAGAGTTTTAAGACGATTTATAGCCATTTTGCATTGTTTTCGGCAGCACTTGTTAAAAATTTGACCAAAATCGCCAAAAAAATCGGAATATTTCAAAGGTATATATACACGACTTTTTCACTTTTTTCGACGATAATTTCAACTTTATCCGTTTGAACCGGAAATCAGTAAAATAGAGTTTTAAGACGATTTATAGCCATTTTGCATTGTTTTCGGCAGCACTTGTTAAACTTTGACCAAAATCGCCAAAAAAATCGGAATATTTCAAAGGTATATATACACGACTTTTTCACTTTTTTCGACGATAATTTCAACTTTATCCGTTTGAACCGGAAATCAGTAAAATAGAGTTTTAAGACGATTTATAGCCATTTTGCATTGTTTTCGGCAGCACTTGTTAAAAATTTGACCAAAATCGCCAAAAAAATCGGAATATTTCAAAGGTATATATACACGACTTTTTCACTTTTTTCGACGATAATTTCAACTTTATCCGTTTGAACCGGAAATCAGTAAAATAGAGTTTTAAGACGATTTATAGCCATTTTGCATTGTTTTCGGCAGCACTTGTTAAACTTTGACCAAAATCGCCAAAAAAATCGGAATATTTCAAAGGTATATATACACGACTTTTTCACTTTTTTCGACGATAATTTCAACTTTATCCGTTTGAACCGGAAATCAGTAAAATAGAGTTTTAAGACGATTTATAGCCATTTTGCATTGTTTTCGGCAGCACTTGTTAAAAATTTGACCAAAATCGCCAAAAAAATCGGAATATTTCAAAGGTATATATACACGACTTTTTCACTTTTTTCGATGATAATTTCAACTTTTTCCGTTTGAACCGGAAATCAGTAAAATAGAGTTTTAAGAGGATTTATAGCCATTTTGCATTGTTTTGGGCAGCATTTGTTAAACTTTGACCAAAATCGCCAAAAAATCGGAATATTTCAATGGTATATATACACGACTTTTTCACTTTTTTCGACGATAATTTCAACTTTTTCCGTTTGAACCGGAAATCAGTAAAATAGAGTTTTAAGACGATTTATAGCCATTTTGCATTGTTTTGGGCAGCACTTGTCAAACTTTGACCAAAATCGCCAAAAAAATCGGAATATTTCAAAGGTATATATACACGACTTTTTCACTTTTTTCGACGATAATTTCAACTTTATCCGTTAGAACCGGAAATCAGTAAAATAGAGTTTTAAGAGGATTTATAGCCATTTTGCATTGTTTTCGGCAGCACTTGTTAAACTTTGACCAAAATCGCCAAAAAAATCGGAATATTTCAAAGGTATATATACACGACTTTTTCACTTTTTTCGACGATAATTTCAACTTTATCCGTTTGAACCGGAAATCAGTAAAATAGACTTTTAAGAGGATTTATAGCCATTTTGCATTGTTTTCGGCAGCACTTGTTAAACTTTGACCAAAATCGCCAAAAAAATCGGAATATTTCAAAGGTATATATACACGACTTTTTCACTTTTTTCGACGATAATTTCAACTTTATCCGTTTGAACCGGAAATCAGTAAAATAGAGTTTTAAGAGGATTTATAGCCATTTTGCATTGTTTTCGGCAGCACTTGTTAAACTTTGACCAAAATCGCCAAAAAAATCGGAATATTTCAAAGGTATATATACACGACTTTTTCACTTTTTTCGACGATAATTTCAACTTTATCCGTTTGAACCGGAAATCAGTAAAATAGAGTTTTAAGAGGATTTATAGCCATTTTGCATTGTTTTCGGCAGCACTTGTTAAACTTTGACCAAAATCGCCAAAAAAATCGGAATATTTCAAAGGTATATATACACGACTTTTTCACTTTTTTCGACGATAATTTCAACTTTATCCGTTTGAACCGGAAATCAGTAAAATAGAGTTTTAAGAGGATTTATAGCCATTTTGCATTGTTTTCGGCAGCACTTGTTAAACTTTGACCAAAATCGCCAAAAAAATCGGAATATTTCAAAGGTATATATACACGACTTTTTCACTTTTTTCGACGATAATTTCAACTTTATCCGTTTGAACCGGAAATCAGTAAAATAGAGTTTTAAGAGGATTTATAGCCATTTTGCATTGTTTTGGGCAGCACTTGTTCAAAATTTGACCAAAATCGCCAAAAAAATCGGAATATTTCAAAGGTATATATACACGACTTTTTCACTTTTTTCGACGATAATTTCAACTTTATCCGTTTGAACCGGAAATCAGTAAAATAGAGTTTTAAGAGGATTTATAGCCATTTTGCATTGTTTTCGGCAGCACTTGTTAAACTTTGACCAAAATCGCCAAAAAAATCGGAATATTTCAAAGGTATATATACACGACTTTTTCACTTTTTTCGACGATAATTTCAACTTTATCCGTTTGAACCGGAAATCAGTAAAATAGAGTTTTAAGAGGATTTATAGCCATTTTGCAGTGTTTTGGGCAGCACTTGTTAAAAATTTGACCAAAATCGCCAAAAAAATCGGAATATTTCAAAGGTATATATACACGACTTTTTCACTTTTTTCGACGATAATTTCAACTTTATCCGTTTGAACCGGAAATCAGTAAAATAGAGTTTTAAGAGGATTTATAGCCATTTTGCAGTGTTTTGGGCAGCACTTGTTAAACATTTGACCAAAATCGCCAAAAAAATCGGAATATTTCAAAGGTATATATACACGACTTTTTCACTTTTTTCGACGATAATTTCAACTTTATCCGTTTGAACCGGAAATCAGTAAAATAGAGTTTTAAGAGGATTTATAGCCATTTTGCAGTGTTTTGGGCAGCACTTGTTAAACATTTGACCAAAATCGCCAAAAAAATCGGAATATTTCAAAGGTATATATACACGACTTTTTCACTTTTTTCGACGATAATTTCAACTTTATCCGTTTGAACCGGAAATCAGTAAAATAGAGTTTTAAGAGGATTTATAGCCATTTTGCATTGTTTTGGGCAGCACTTGTTAAAAATTTGACCAAAATCGCCAAAAAAATCGGAATATTTCAAAGGTATAATACACGACTTTTTCACTTTTTTCGACGATAATTTCAACTTTATCCGTTTGAATCGGAAATCAGTAAAATAGAGTTTTAAGACGATTTATAGCCATTTTGCATTGTTTTGGGCAGCACTTGTTAAACTTTGACCAAAATCGCCAAAAAAATCGGAATATTTCAAAGGTATATATACACGACTTTTTCACTTTTTTCGACGATAATTTCAACTTTATCCGTTTGAACCGGAAATCAGTAAAATAGAGTTTTAAGAGGATTTATAGCCATTTTGCATTGTTTTGGGCAGCACTTGTTAAAAATTTGACCAAAATCGCCAAAAAAATCGGAATATTTCAAAGGTATATATACACGACTTTTTCACTTTTTTCGACGATAATTTCAACTTTATCCGTTTGAACCGGAAATCAGTAAAATAGAGTTTTAAGAGGATTTATAGCCATTTTGCATTGTTTTGGGCAGCACTTGTTCAAAATTTGACCAAAATCGCCAAAAAAAATCGGAATATTTCAAAGGTATATATACACGACTTTTTCACTTTTTTCGACGATAATTTCAACTTTATCCGTTTGAACCGGAAATCAGTAAAATAGAGTTTTAAGACGATTTATAGCCATTTTGCATTGTTTTGGGCAGCACTTGTTAAACTTTGACCAAAATCGCCAAAAAAATCGGAATATTTCAAAGGTATATATACACGACTTTTTCACTTTTTTCGACGATAATTTCAACTTTATCCGTTTGAACCGGAAATCAGTAAAATAGAGTTTTAAGACGATTTATAGCCATTTTGCATTGTTTTGGGCAGCACTTGTTAAACTTTGACCAAAATCGCCAAAAAAATCGGAATATTTCAAAGGTATATATACACGACTTTTTCACTTTTTTCGACGATAATTTCAACTTTATCCGTTTGAACCGGAAATCAGTAAAATAGAGTTTTAAGAGGATTTATAGCCATTTTGCATTGTTTTGGGCAGCACTTGTTC
The DNA here is from genome assembly GCA_947310635.1 of Leptodirus hochenwartii. Lineage (NCBI taxonomy): Eukaryota > Metazoa > Arthropoda > Insecta > Coleoptera > Leiodidae > Leptodirus > Leptodirus hochenwartii. The sequence continues at coordinate 12,781,411 of OX371182.1, forward strand.
AAAATTTGACCAAAATCGCCAAAAAAAATCGGAATATTTCAAAGGTATATATACACGAGTTTTTCACTTTTTTCGACGATAATTTCAACTTTATCCGTTTGAACCGGAAATCAGTAAAATAGAGTTTTAAGACGATTTATAGCCATTTTGCATTGTTTTGGGCAGCACTTGTTAAACTTTGACCAAAATCGCCAAAAAAATCGGAATATTTCAAAGGTATATATACACGACTTTTTCACTTTTTTCGACGATAATTTCAACTTTATCCGTTTGAACCGGAAATCAGTAAAATAGAGTTTTAAGAGGATTTATAGCCATTTTGCATTGTTTTGGGCAGCACTTGTTCAAAATTTGACCAAAATCGCCAAAAAAAATCGGAATATTTCAAAGGTATATATACACGACTTTTTCACTTTTTTCGACGATAATTTCAACTTTATCCGTTTGAACCGGAAATCAGTAAAATAGAGTTTTAAGACGATTTATAGCCATTTTGCATTGTTTTGGGCAGCACTTGTTAAACTTTGACCAAAATCGCCAAAAAAATCGGAATATTTCAAAGGTATATATACACGACTTTTTCACTTTTTTCGACGATAATTTCAACTTTATCCGTTTGAACCGGAAATCAGTAAAATAGAGTTTTAAGACGATTTATAGCCATTTTGCATTGTTTTGGGCAGCACTTGTTAAACTTTGACCAAAATCGCCAAAAAAATCGGAATATTTCAAAGGTATATATACACGACTTTTTCACTTTTTTCGACGATAATTTCAACTTTATCCGTTTGAACCGGAAATCAGTAAAATAGAGTTTTAAGAGGATTTATAGCCATTTTGCATTGTTTTGGGCAGCACTTGTTCAAAATTTGACCAAAATCGCCAAAAAAAATCGGAATATTTCAAAGGTATATATACACGACTTTTTCACTTTTTTCGACGATAATTTCAACTTTATCCGTTTGAACCGGAAATCAGTAAAATAGAGTTTTAAGACGATTTATAGCCATTTTGCATTGTTTTGGGCAGCACTTGTTAAACTTTGACCAAAATCGCCAAAAAAATCGGAATATTTCAAAGGTATATATACACGACTTTTTCACTTTTTTCGACGATAATTTCAACTTTATCCGTTTGAACCGGAAATCAGTAAAATAGAGTTTTAAGACGATTTATAGCCATTTTGCATTGTTTTGGGCAGCACTTGTTAAACTTTGACCAAAATCGCCAAAAAAATCGGAATATTTCAAAGGTATATATACACGACTTTTTCACTTTTTTCGACGATAATTTCAACTTTATCCGTTTGAACCGGAAATCAGTAAAATAGAGTTTTAAGACGATTTATAGCCATTTTGCATTGTTTTGGGCAGCACTTGTTAAACTTTGACCAAAATCGCCAAAAAAATCGGAATATTTCAAAGGTATATATACACGACTTTTTCACTTTTTTCGACGATAATTTCAACTTTATCCGTTTGAACCGGAAATCAGTAAAATAGAGTTTTAAGACGATTTATAGCCATTTTGCATTGTTTTGGGCAGCACTTGTTAAACTTTGACCAAAATCGCCAAAAAAATCGGAATATTTCAAAGGTATATATACACGACTTTTTCACTTTTTTCGACGATAATTTCAACTTTATCCGTTTGAACCGGAAATCAGTAAAATAGAGTTTTAAGAGGATTTATAGCCATTTTGCATTGTTTTGGGCAGCACTTGTTCAAAATTTGACCAAAATCGCCAAAAAAAATCGGAATATTTCAAATATATACACGACTTTTTCACTTTTTTCGACGATAATTTCAACTTTATCCGTTTGAACCGGAAATCAGTAAAATAGAGTTTTAAGACGATTTATAGCCATTTTGCATTGTTTTGGGCAGCACTTGTTAAACTTTGACCAAAATCGCCAAAAAAATCGGAATATTTCAAAGGTATATATACACGACTTTTTCACTTTTTTCGACGATAATTTCAACTTTATCCGTTTGAACCGGAAATCAGTAAAATAGAGTTTTAAGACGATTTATAGCCATTTTGCATTGTTTTGGGCAGCACTTGTTAAACTTTGACCAAAATCGCCAAAAAAATCGGAATATTTCAAAGGTATATATACACGACTTTTTCACTTTTTTCGACGATAATTTCAACTTTATCCGTTTGAACCGGAAATCAGTAAAATAGAGTTTTAAGACGATTTATAGCCATTTTGCATTGTTTTGGGTAGCACTTGTTAAACTTTGACCAAAATCGCCAAAAAAATCGGAATATTTCAAAGGTATATATTCACGACTTTTTCACTTTTTTCGACGATAATTTCAACTTTATCCGTTTGAACCGGAAATCAGTAAAATAGAGTTTTAAGACGATTTATAGCCATTTTGCATTGTTTTGGGCAGCACTTGTTAAACTTTGACCAAAATCGCCAAAAAAATCGGAATATTTCAAAGGTATATATACACGACTTTTTCACTTTTTTCGACGATAATTTCAACTTTATCCGTTTGAACCGGAAATCAGTAAAATAGAGTTTTAAGAGGATTTATAGCCATTTTGCATTGTTTTCGGCAGCACTTGTTAAACTTTGACCAAAATCGCCAAAAAAATCGGAATATTTCAAAGGTATATATACACGACTTTTTCACTTTTTTCGACGATAATTTCAACTTTATCCGTTTGAACCGGAAATCAGTAAAATAGAGTTTTAAGAGGATTTATAGCCATTTTGCATTGTTTTCGGCAGCACTTGTTAAACTTTGACCAAAATCGCCAAAAAAATCGGAATATTTCAAAGGTATATATACACGACTTTTTCACTTTTTTCGACGATAATTTCAACTTTATCCGTTTGAACCGGAAATCAGTAAAATAGAGTTTTAAGAGGATTTATAGCCATTTTGCATTGTTTTCGGCAGCACTTGTTAAACTTTGACCAAAATCGCCAAAAAAATCGGAATATTTCAAAGGTATATATACACGACTTTTTCACTTTTTTCGACGATAATTTCAACTTTATCCGTTTGAACCGGAAATCAGTAAAATAGAGTTTTAAGAGGATTTATAGCCATTTTGCATTGTTTTGGGCAGCACTTGTTCAAAATTTGACCAAAATCGCCAAAAAAATCGGAATATTTCAAAGGTATATATACACGACTTTTTCACTTTTTTCGACGATAATTTCAACTTTATCCGTTTGAACCGGAAATCAGTAAAATAGAGTTTTAAGAGGATTTATAGCCATTTTGCATTGTTTTCGGCAGCACTTGTTAAACTTTGACCAAAATCGCCAAAAAAATCGGAATATTTCAAAGGTATATATACACGACTTTTTCACTTTTTTCGACGATAATTTCAACTTTATCCGTTTGAACCGGAAATCAGTAAAATAGAGTTTTAAGAGGATTTATAGCCATTTTGCAGTGTTTTGGGCAGCACTTGTTAAAAATTTGACCAAAATCGCCAAAAAAATCGGAATATTTCAAAGGTATATATACACGACTTTTTCACTTTTTTCGACGATAATTTCAACTTTATCCGTTTGAACCGGAAATCAGTAAAATAGAGTTTTAAGAGGATTTATAGCCATTTTGCAGTGTTTTGGGCAGCACTTGTTAAACATTTGACCAAAATCGCCAAAAAAATCGGAATATTTCAAAGGTATATATACACGACTTTTTCACTTTTTTCGACGATAATTTCAACTTTATCCGTTTGAACCGGAAATCAGTAAAATAGAGTTTTAAGAGGATTTATAGCCATTTTGCAGTGTTTTGGGCAGCACTTGTTAAACATTTGACCAAAATCGCCAAAAAAATCGGAATATTTCAAAGGTATATATACACGACTTTTTCACTTTTTTCGACGATAATTTCAACTTTATCCGTTTGAACCGGAAATCAGTAAAATAGAGTTTTAAGAGGATTTATAGCCATTTTGCATTGTTTTGGGCAGCACTTGTTAAAAATTTGACCAAAATCGCCAAAAAAATCGGAATATTTCAAAGGTATAATACACGACTTTTTCACTTTTTTCGACGATAATTTCAACTTTATCCGTTTGAATCGGAAATCAGTAAAATAGAGTTTTAAGACGATTTATAGCCATTTTGCATTGTTTTGGGCAGCACTTGTTAAACTTTGACCAAAATCGCCAAAAAAATCGGAATATTTCAAAGGTATATATACACGACTTTTTCACTTTTTTCGACGATAATTTCAACTTTATCCGTTTGAACCGGAAATCAGTAAAATAGAGTTTTAAGAGGATTTATAGCCATTTTGCATTGTTTTGGGCAGCACTTGTTAAAAATTTGACCAAAATCGCCAAAAAAATCGGAATATTTCAAAGGTATATATACACGACTTTTTCACTTTTTTCGACGATAATTTCAACTTTATCCGTTTGAACCGGAAATCAGTAAAATAGAGTTTTAAGAGGATTTATAGCCATTTTGCATTGTTTTGGGCAGCACTTGTTCAAAATTTGACCAAAATCGCCAAAAAAAATCGGAATATTTCAAAGGTATATATACACGACTTTTTCACTTTTTTCGACGATAATTTCAACTTTATCCGTTTGAACCGGAAATCAGTAAAATAGAGTTTTAAGACGATTTATAGCCATTTTGCATTGTTTTGGGCAGCACTTGTTAAACTTTGACCAAAATCGCCAAAAAAATCGGAATATTTCAAAGGTATATATACACGACTTTTTCACTTTTTTCGACGATAATTTCAACTTTATCCGTTTGAACCGGAAATCAGTAAAATAGAGTTTTAAGACGATTTATAGCCATTTTGCATTGTTTTGGGCAGCACTTGTTAAACTTTGACCAAAATCGCCAAAAAAATCGGAATATTTCAAAGGTATATATACACGACTTTTTCACTTTTTTCGACGATAATTTCAACTTTATCCGTTTGAACCGGAAATCAGTAAAATAGAGTTTTAAGAGGATTTATAGCCATTTTGCATTGTTTTGGGCAGCACTTGTTCAAAATTTGACCAAAATCGCCAAAAAAAATCGGAATATTTCAAAGGTATATATACACGACTTTTTCACTTTTTTCGACGATAATTTCAACTTTATCCGTTTGAACCGGAAATCAGTAAAATAGAGTTTTAAGACGATTTATAGCCATTTTGCATTGTTTTGGGCAGCACTTGTTAAACTTTGACCAAAATCGCCAAAAAAATCGGAATATTTCAAAGGTATATATACACGACTTTTTCACTTTTTTCGACGATAATTTCAACTTTATCCGTTTGAACCGGAAATCAGTAAAATAGAGTTTTAAGAGGATTTATAGCCATTTTGCATTGTTTTGGGCAGCACTTGTTCAAAATTTGACCAAAATCGCCAAAAAAAATCGGAATATTTCAAAGGTATATATACACGACTTTTTCACTTTTTTCGACGATAATTTCAACTTTATCCGTTTGAACCGGAAATCAGTAAAATAGAGTTTTAAGACGATTTATAGCCATTTTGCATTGTTTTGGGCAGCACTTGTTAAACTTTGACCAAAATCGCCAAAAAAATCGGAATATTTCAAAGGTATATATACACGACTTTTTCACTTTTTTCGACGATAATTTCAACTTTATCCGTTTGAACCGGAAATCAGTAAAATAGAGTTTTAAGACGATTTATAGCCATTTTGCATTGTTTTGGGCAGCACTTGTTAAACTTTGACCAAAATCGCCAAAAAAATCGGAATATTTCAAAGGTATATATACACGACTTTTTCACTTTTTTCGACGATAATTTCAACTTTATCCGTTTGAACCGGAAATCAGTAAAATAGAGTTTTAAGAGGATTTATAGCCATTTTGCATTGTTTTGGGCAGCACTTGTTCAAAATTTGACCAAAATCGCCAAAAAAAATCGGAATATTTCAAAGGTATATATACACGACTTTTTCACTTTTTTCGACGATAATTTCAACTTTATCCGTTTGAACCGGAAATCAGTAAAATAGAGTTTTAAGACGATTTATAGCCATTTTGCATTGTTTTGGGCAGCACTTGTTAAACTTTGACCAAAATCGCCAAAAAAATCGGAATATTTCAAAGGTATATATACACGACTTTTTCACTTTTTTCGACGATAATTTCAACTTTATCCGTTTGAACCGGAAATCAGTAAAATAGAGTTTTAAGACGATTTATAGCCATTTTGCATTGTTTTGGGCAGCACTTGTTAAACTTTGACCAAAATCGCCAAAAAAATCGGAATATTTCAAAGGTATATATACACGACTTTTTCACTTTTTTCGACGATAATTTCAACTTTATCCGTTTGAACCGGAAATCAGTAAAATAGAGTTTTAAGACGATTTATAGCCATTTTGCATTGTTTTGGGCAGCACTTGTTAAACTTTGACCAAAATCGCCAAAAAAATCGGAATATTTCAAAGGTATATATACACGACTTTTTCACTTTTTTCGACGATAATTTCAACTTTATCCGTTTGAACCGGAAATCAGTAAAATAGAGTTTTAAGACGATTTATAGCCATTTTGCATTGTTTTGGGCAGCACTTGTTAAACTTTGACCAAAATCGCCAAAAAAATCGGAATATTTCAAAGGTATATATACACGACTTTTTCACTTTTTTCGACGATAATTTCAACTTTATCCGTTTGAACCGGAAATCAGTAAAATAGAGTTTTAAGAGGATTTATAGCCATTTTGCATTGTTTTCGGCAGCACTTGTTAAACTTTGACCAAAATCGCCAAAAAAATCGGAATATTTCAAAGGTATATATACACGACTTTTTCATTTTTTTCGACGATAATTTCAACTTTATCCGTTTGAACCGGAAATCAGTAAAATAGAGTTTTAAGAGGATTTATAGCCATTTTGCAGTGTTTTGGGCAGCACTTGTTAAAAATTTGACCAAAATCGCCAAAAAAATCGGAATATTTCAAAGGTATATATACACGACTTTTTCACTTTTTTCGACGATAATTTCAACTTTATCCGTTTGAACCGGAAATCAGTAAAATAGAGTTTTAAGAGGATTTATAGCCATTTTGCAGTGTTTTGGGCAGCACTTGTTAAACATTTGACCAAAATCGCCAAAAAAATCGGAATATTTCAAAGGTATATATACACGACTTTTTCACTTTTTTCGACGATAATTTCAACTTTATCCGTTTGAACCGGAAATCAGTAAAATAGAGTTTTAAGAGGATTTATAGCCATTTTGCAGTGTTTTGGGCAGCACTTGTTAAACATTTGACCAAAATCGCCAAAAAAATCGGAATATTTCAACGGTATATATACACGACTTTTTCACTTTTTTCGACGATAATTTCAACTTTATCCGTTTGAACCGGAAATCAGTAAAATAGAGTTTTAAGAGGATTTATAGCCATTTTGCATTGTTTTGGGCAGCACTTGTTAAAAATTTGACCAAAATCGCCAAAAAAATCGGAATATTTCAAAGGTATAATACACGACTTTTTCACTTTTTTCGACGATAATTTCAACTTTATCCGTTTGAATCGGAAATCAGTAAAATAGAGTTTTAAGACGATTTATAGCCATTTTGCATTGTTTTGGGCAGCACTTGTTAAACTTTGACCAAAATCGCCAAAAAAATCGGAATATTTCAAAGGTATATATACACGACTTTTTCACTTTTTTCGACGATAATTTCAACTTTATCCGTTTGAACCGGAAATCAGTAAAATAGAGTTTTAAGAGGATTTATAGCCATTTTGCATTGTTTTGGGCAGCACTTGTTAAAAATTTGACCAAAATCGCCAAAAAAATCGGAATATTTCAAAGGTATATATACACGACTTTTTCACTTTTTTCGACGATAATTTCAACTTTATCCGTTTGAACCGGAAATCAGTAAAATAGAGTTTTAAGAGGATTTATAGCCATTTTGCATTGTTTTGGGCAGCACTTGTTCAAAATTTGACCAAAATCGCCAAAAAAAATCGGAATATTTCAAAGGTATATATACACGACTTTTTCACTTTTTTCGACGATAATTTCAACTTTATCCGTTTGAACCGGAAATCAGTAAAATAGAGTTTTAAGACGATTTATAGCCATTTTGCATTGTTTTGGGCAGCACTTGTTAAACTTTGACCAAAATCGCCAAAAAAATCGGAATATTTCAAAGGTATATATACACGACTTTTTCACTTTTTTCGACGATAATTTCAACTTTATCCGTTTGAACCGGAAATCAGTAAAATAGAGTTTTAAGAGGATTTATAGCCATTTTGCATTGTTTTGGGCAGCACTTGTTCAAAATTTGACCAAAATCGCCAAAAAAAATCGGAATATTTCAAAGGTATATATACACGACTTTTTCACTTTTTTCGACGATAATTTCAACTTTATCCGTTTGAACCGGAAATCAGTAAAATAGAGTTTTAAGACGATTTATAGCCATTTTGCATTGTTTTGGGCAGCACTTGTTAAACTTTGACCAAAATCGCCAAAAAAATCGGAATATTTCAAAGGTATATATACACGACTTTTTCACTTTTTTCGACGATAATTTCAACTTTATCCGTTTGAACCGGAAATCAGTAAAATAGAGTTTTAAGACGATTTATAGCCATTTTGCATTGTTTTGGGCAGCACTTGTTAAACTTTGACCAAAATCGCCAAAAAAATCGGAATATTTCAAAGGTATATATACACGACTTTTTCACTTTTTTCGACGATAATTTCAACTTTATCCGTTTGAACCGGAAATCAGTAAAATAGAGTTTTAAGAGGATTTATAGCCATTTTGCATTGTTTTGGGCAGCACTTGTTCAAAATTTGACCAAAATCGCCAAAAAAAATCGGAATATTTCAAAGGTATATATACACGACTTTTTCACTTTTTTCGACGATAATTTCAACTTTATCCGTTTGAACCGGAAATCAGTAAAATAGAGTTTTAAGACGATTTATAGCCATTTTGCATTGTTTTGGGCAGCACTTGTTAAACTTTGACCAAAATCGCCAAAAAAATCGGAATATTTCAAAGGTATATATACACGACTTTTTCACTTTTTTCGACGATAATTTCAACTTTATCCGTTTGAACCGGAAATCAGTAAAATAGAGTTTTAAGACGATTTATAGCCATTTTGCATTGTTTTGGGCAGCACTTGTTAAACTTTGACCAAAATCGCCAAAAAAATCGGAATATTTCAAAGGTATATATACACGACTTTTTCACTTTTTTCGACGATAATTTCAACTTTATCCGTTTGAACCGGAAATCAGTAAAATAGAGTTTTAAGACGATTTATAGCCATTTTGCATTGTTTTGGGCAGCACTTGTTAAACTTTGACCAAAATCGCCAAAAAAATCGGAATATTTCAAAGGTATATATACACGACTTTTTCACTTTTTTCGACGATAATTTCAACTTTATCCGTTTGAACCGGAAATCAGTAAAATAGAGTTTTAAGACGATTTATAGCCATTTTGCATTGTTTTGGGCAGCACTTGTTAAACTTTGACCAAAATCGCCAAAAAAATCGGAATATTTCAAAGGTATATATACACGACTTTTTCACTTTTTTCGACGATAATTTCAACTTTATCCGTTTGAACCGGAAATCAGTAAAATAGAGTTTTAAGAGGATTTATAGCCATTTTGCATTGTTTTGGGCAGCACTTGTTCAAAATTTGACCAAAATCGCCAAAAAAAATCGGAATATTTCAAAGGTATATATACACGACTTTTTCACTTTTTTCGACGATAATTTCAACTTTATCCGTTTGAACCGGAAATCAGTAAAATAGAGTTTTAAGACGATTTATAGCCATTTTGCATTGTTTTGGGTAGCACTTGTTAAACTTTGACCAAAATCGCCAAAAAAATCGGAATATTTCAAAGGTATATATACACGACTTTTTCACTTTTTTCGACGATAATTTCAACTTTATCCGTTTGAACCGGAAATCAGTAAAATAGAGTTTTAAGACGATTTATAGCCATTTTGCATTGTTTTGGGCAGCACTTGTTAAACTTTGACCAAAATCGCCAAAAAAATCGGAATATTTCAAAGGTATATATACACGACTTTTTCACTTTTTTCGACGATAATTTCAACTTTATCCGTTTGAACCGGAAATCAGTAAAATAGAGTTTTAAGAGGATTTATAGCCATTTTGCATTGTTTTGGGCAGCACTTGTTCAAAATTTGACCAAAATCGCCAAAAAAAATCGGAATATTTCAAATATATACACGACTTTTTCACTTTTTTCGACGATAATTTCAACTTTATCCGTTTGAACCGGAAATCAGTAAAATAGAGTTTTAAGACGATTTATAGCCATTTTGCATTGTTTTGGGCAGCACTTGTTAAACTTTGACCAAAATCGCCAAAAAAATCGGAATATTTCAAAGGTATATATACACGACTTTTTCACTTTTTTCGACGATAATTTCAACTTTATCCGTTTGAACCGGAAATCAGTAAAATAGAGTTTTAAGACGATTTATAGCCATTTTGCATTGTTTTGGGCAGCACTTGTTAAACTTTGACCAAAATCGCCAAAAAAATCGGAATATTTCAAAGGTATATATACACGACTTTTTCACTTTTTTCGACGATAATTTCAACTTTATCCGTTTGAACCGGAAATCAGTAAAATAGAGTTTTAAGAGGATTTATAGCCATTTTGCATTGTTTTGGGCAGCACTTGTTCAAAATTTGACCAAAATCGCCAAAAAAAATCGGAATATTTCAAAGGTATATATACACGACTTTTTCACTTTTTTCGACGATAATTTCAACTTTATCCGTTTGAACCGGAAATCAGTAAAATAGAGTTTTAAGACGATTTATAGCCATTTTGCATTGTTTTGGGTAGCACTTGTTAAACTTTGACCAAAATCGCCAAAAAAATCGGAATATTTCAGAGGTATATATTCACGACTTTTTCACTTTTTTCGACGATAATTTCAACTTTATCCGTTTGAACCGGAAATCAGTAAAATAGAGTTTTAAGACGATTTATAGCCATTTTGCATTGTTTTGGGCAGCACTTGTTAAACTTTGACCAAAATCGCCAAAAAAATCGGAATATTTCAAAGGTATATATACACGACTTTTTCACTTTTTTCGACGATAATTTCAACTTTATCCGTTTGAACCGAAAATCAGTAAAATAGAGTTTTAAGACGATTTATAGCCATTTTGCATTGTTTTCGGCAGCACTTGTTAATCTTTGACCAAAATCGCCAAAAAAATCGGAATATTTCAAAGGTATATATAAACGACTTTTTCACTTTTTTCGACGATAATTTCAACTTTATCCGTTTGAACCGGAAATCAGTAAAATAGAGTTTTAAGACGATTTATAGCCATTTTGCATTGTTTTGGGCAGCACTTGTTAAACTTTGACCAAAATCGCCAAAAAAATCGGAATATTTCAAAGGTATATATACACGACTTTTTCACTTTTTTCGACGATAATTTCAACTTTATCCGTTTGAACCGGAAATCAGTAAAATAGAGTTTTAAGAGGATTTATAGCCATTTTGCATTGTTTTGGGCAGCACTTGTTCAAAATTTGACCAAAATCGCCAAAAAAAATCGGAATATTTCAAAGGTATATATACACGACTTTTTCACTTTTTTCGACGATAATTTCAACTTTATCCGTTTGAACCGGAAATCAGTAAAATAGAGTTTTAAGACGATTTATAGCCATTTTGCATTGTTTTGGGCAGCACTTGTTAAACTTTGACCAAAATCGCCAAAAAAATCGGAATATTTCAAAGGTATATATACACGACTTTTTCACTTTTTTCGACGATAATTTCAACTTTATCCGTTTGAACCGGAAATCAGTAAAATAGAGATTTAAGAGGATTTATAGCCATTTTGCAGTGTTTTGGGCAGCACTTGTTAAAAATTTGACCAAAATCGCCAAAAAAATCGGAATATTTCAAAGGTATATATACACGACTTTTTCACTTTTTTCGACGATAATTTCAACTTTATCCGTTTGAACCGGAAATCAGTAAAATAGAGTTTTAAGAGGATTTATAGCCATTTTGCATTGTTTTGGGCAGCACTTGTTAAAAATTTGACCAAAATCGCCAAAAAAATCGGAATATTTCAAAGGTATATATACACGACTTTTTCACTTTTTTCGACGATAATTTCAACTTTATCCGTTTGAACCGGAAATCAGTAAAATAGAGTTTTAAGAGGATTTATAGCCATTTTGCATTGTTTTGGGCAGCACTTGTTAAACTTTGACCAAAATCGCCAAAAAAATCGGAATATTTCAAAGGTTATATACACGACTTTTTCACTTTTTTCGACGATAATTTCAACTTTTTCCGTTTGAACCGGAAATTTGAACCACTAAAATTTGTTTCTAGGACGATTTATAGTAATTTTAAAAGATTTTTGTGAAATTTTTCCTTTTGTGAAATATTTCAATTTTTGATCGAATTTGATTAAAATTTTAAAAGTGCTCAAAACGACGTAAAATTACTATAAATCGTCCTAGAAACAAATTTTAGTGGTTTTCGCTTCAATCGGTAAAAGTTGAAAAAATCGTCGAAAAATGCAAAGAGTCGGATTCTTTGACCCTTCTAAAAATATCAATTTTTTGCCGATTTTTGTCAAAATTTAAAGTTTCCAAAACAACGTAAAATGACTCTAAATCGTCCTAGAAACAAATTTTAGTGGTTTTCGCTTCAATCGGTAAAAGTTGAAAAAATCGTCGAAAAATGCAAAGAGTCGGATTCTTTGACCCTTCTGAAAATATCAATTTTTTGCCGATTTTTGTCAAAATTTAAAAAGTTTCCAAAACAACGTAAAATGATTATAAATCGTCCTAGAAACAAATTTTAGTGGTTTTCGCTTCAATCGGTAAAAGTTGAAAAAATCGTCGAAAAATGCAAAGAGTCTGATTCTTTGACCCTTCTGAAAATATCAATTTTTTGCCGATTTTTGTCAAAATTTTAAAAGTTTCTAAAACAACGTAAAATGACTATAAATCGTCCTAGAAACAAATTTTAGTGGTTTTCGCTTCAATCGGTAAAAGTTGAAAAAATCGTCGAAAAATGCAAAGAGTCGGATTCTTGACCCTTCTAAAAATATCAATTTTTTGCCAATTTTTGTCAAAGTTTAACAAGTGCTGCCCAAAACAATGCAAAATGGCTATAAAACGTCATAAAACTATTTTTTACCGATTTCCGGTTCAAACGGAAAAAGTTGAAATTATCGTCGAAAAAAGTGAAAAAGTCGTTTATATATACCTTTGAAATATTCCGTTTTTTTTGGCGATTTTGGTCAAAGTTTAACAAGTGCTGCCCAAAACAATGCAAAATGGCTATAAATCGTCTTAAAACTTTATTTTACTGATTTCCGGTTCAAACGGAAAAAGTTGAAATTATCGTCGAAAAAAGTGAAAAAGTCGTTTATATATACCTTTGAAATATTCCGATTTTTTTGGCGATTTTGGTCAAAGTTTAACAAGTGCTGCCCAAAACAATGCAAAATGGCTATAAAACGTCATAAAACTATTTTTTACCGATTTCCGGTTCAAACGGAAAAAGTTGAAATTATCGTCGAAAAAAGTGAAAAAGTCGTTTATATATACCTTTGAAATATTCCGATTTTTTTGGCGATTTTGGTCAAAGTTTAACAAGTGCTGCCCAAAACAATGCAAAATGGCTATAAATCCTCTTAAAACACTATTTTACTGATTTCCGGTTCAAACGGATAAAGTTGAAATTATCGTCGAAAAAAGTGAAAAAGTCGTCTATATATACCTTTGAAATATTCCGATTTTTTTGGCGATTTTGGTCAAAGTTTAACAAGTGCTGCCCAAAACACTGCAAAATGGCTATAAATCCTCTTAAAACACTATTTTACTGATTTCCGGTTCAAACGGATAAAGTTGAAATTATCGTCGAAAAAAGTGAAAAAGTCGTCTATATATACCTTTGAAATATTCCGATTTTTTTGGCGATTTTGGTCAAATTTTTAACAAGTGCTGTCCAAAACAATGCAAAATGGCTATAAATCCTCTTAAAACTCTATTTCACTGATTTCCGGTTCAAACGGATAAAGTTGAAATTATCGTCGAAAAAAGTGAAAAAGTCGTGTATATATACCTTTGAAATATTCCGATTTTTTTGGCGATTTTGGTCAAAGTTTAACAAGTGCTGCCCAAAACAATGCAAAATGGCTATAAATCGTCTTAAAACTCTATTTTACTGTTTCCGGTTCAAACGGATAAAGTTGAAATTATCGTCGAAAAAAGTGAAAAAGTCGTGTATATATACCTTTGTAATATTCCGATTTTTTTGGCGATTTTGGTCAAATGTTTAACAAGTGCTGCACAAAACACTGCAAAATGGCTATAAATCCTCTTAAAACTCTATTTTACTGATTTCCGGTTCAAACGGAAAAAGTTGAAATTATCGTCGAAAAAAGTGAAAAAGTCGTGTATATATACCTTTGAAATATTCCGATTTTTTTGGCGATTTTGGTCAAATGTTTAACAAGTGCTGTCCAAAACAATGCAAAATGGCTATAAATCGTCTTAAAACAATATTTTATTGATTTCCGGTTCAAACGGAAAAAGTTGAAATTATCGTCGAAAAAAGTGAAAAAGTCGTGTATATATACCTTTGAAATATTCCGATTTTTTTGGCGATTTTGGTCAAATGTTTAACAAGTGCTGTCCAAAACAATGCAAAATGGCTATAAATCCTCTTAAAACTCTATTTCACTGATTTCCGGTTCAAACGGATAAAGTTGAAATTATCGTCGAAAAAAGTGAAAAAGTCGTGTATATATACCTTTGAAATATTCCGATTTTTTTGGCGATTTTGGTCAAATTTTTAACAAGTGCTGCCCAAAACACTGCAAAATGGCTATAAATCCTCTTAAAACTCTATTTTACTGATTTCCGGTTCAAGCGGATAAAGTTGAAATTATCGTCGAAAAAAGTGAAAAAGTCGTGTATATATACCTTTGAAATATTCCGATTTTTTTGGCGATTTTGGTCAAAGTTTAACAAGCGCTGCCCAAAACAATGCAAAATGGCTATAAATCGTCTTAAAACTTTATTTTACCGATTTCCGGTTCAAACGGAAAAAGTTGAAATTATCGTCGAAAAAAGTGAAAAAGTCGTTTATATATACTTTTGAAATATTCCGATTTTTTTGGCGATTTTGGTCAAAGTTTAACAAGTGCTGCCCAAAACAATGCAAAATGGCTATAAATCCTCTTAAAACACTATTTTACTGATTTCCGGTTCAAACGGATAAAGTTGAAATTATCGTCGAAAAAAGTGAAAAAGTCGTGTATATATACCTTTGTAATATTCCGATTTTTTTGGCGATTTTGGTCAAATGTTTAACAAGTGCTGCCCAAAACACTGCAAAATGGCTATAAATCCTCTTAAAACTCTATTTTACTGATTTCCGGTTCAAACGGAAAAAGTTGAAATTATCGTCGAAAAAAGTGAAAAAGTCGTTTATATATACCTTTGAAATATTCCGATTTTTTTGGCGATTTTGGTCAAATGTTTAACAAGTGCTGCCCAAAACAATGCAAAATGGCTATAAATCCTCTTAAAACACTATTTTACTGATTTCCGGTTCAAACGGATAAAGTTGAAATTATCGTCGAAAAAAGTGAAAAAGTCGTGTATATATACCTTTGTAATATTCCGATTTTTTTGGCGATTTTGGTTAAATGTTTAACAAGTGCTGCCCAAAACACTGCAAAATGGCTATAAATCCTCTTAAAACTCTATTTTACTGATTTCCGGTTCAAACGGATAAAGTTGAAATTATCGTCGAAAAAAGTGAAAAAGTCGTTTATATATACCTTTGAAATATTCCGATTTTTTTGGCGATTTTGGTCAAAGTTTAACAAGTGCTGCCCAAAACAATGCAAAATGGCTATAAATCCTCTTAAAACACTATTTTACTGATTTCCGGTTCAAACGGATAAAGTTGAAATTATCGTCGAAAAAAGTGAAAAAGTCGTGTATATATACCTTTGTAATATTCCGATTTTTTTGGCGATTTTGGTCAAATGTTTAACAAGTGCTGCCCAAAACACTGCAAAATGGCTATAAATCCTCTTAAAACTCTATTTTACTGATTTCCGGTTCAAACGGAAAAAGTTGAAATTATCGTCGAAAAAAGTGAAAAAGTCGTTTATATATACCTTTGAAATATTCCGATTTTTTTGGCGATTTTGGTCAAATTTTTAACAAGTGCTGCCCAAAACACTGCAAAATGGCTATAAATCCTCTTAAAACTCTATTTTACTGATTTCCGGTTCAAACGGATAAAGTTGAAATTATCGTCGAAAAAAGTGAAAAAGTCGTGTATATATACCTTTGAAATATTCCGATTTTTTTGGCGATTTTGGTCAAATTTTTAACAAGTGCTGCCCAAAACAATGCAAAATGGCTATAAATCCTCTTAAAACTCTATTTTACTGATTTCCGGTGCAAACGGATAAAGTTGAAATTATCGTCGAAAAAAGTGAAAAAGTCGTGTATATATACCATTGAAATATTCCGATTTTTTTGGCGATTTTGGTCAAAGTTTAACAAGTGCTGCCGAAAACAATGCAAAATGGCTATAAATCGTCTTAAAACTCTATTTTACTGATTTCCGGTTCAAACGGATAAAGTTGAAATTATCGTCGAAAAAAGTGAAAAAGTCGTGTATATATACCTTTGTAATATTCCGATTTTTTTGGCGATTTTGGTCAAATGTTTAACAAGTGCTGCACAAAACACTGCAAAATGGCTATAAATCCTCTTAAAACTCTATTTTACTGATTTCCGGTTCAAACGGAAAAAGTTGAAATTATCGTCGAAAAAAGTGAAAAAGTCGTGTATATATACCTTTGAAATATTCCGATTTTTTTGGCGATTTTGGTCAAATTTTTAACAAGTGCTGCCCAAAACACTGCAAAATGGCTATAAATCCTCTTAAAACTCTATTTCACTGATTTCCGGTTCAAACGGATAAAGTTGAAATTATCGTCGAAAAAAGTGAAAAAGTCGTGTATATATACCTTTGAAATATTCCGATTTTTTTGGCGATTTTGGTCAAATGTTTAACAAGTGCTGCCCAAAACAATGCAAAATGGCTATAAATCCTCTTAAAACTCTATTTCACTGATTTCCGGTTCAAACGGATAAAGTTGAAATTATCGTCGAAAAAAGTGAAAAAGTCGTGTATATATACCTTTGAAATATTCCGATTTTTTTGGCGATTTTGGTCAAATTTTTAACAAGTGCTGCCCAAAACACTGCAAAATGGCTATAAATCCTCTTAAAACTCTATTTTACTGATTTCCGGTTCAAACGGATAAAGTTGAAATTATCGTCGAAAAAAGTGAAAAAGTCGTGTATATATATACCTTTGAAATATTCCGATTTTTTTGGCGATTTTGGTCAAAGTTTAACAAGTGCTGCCCAAAACAATGCAAAATGGCTATAAATCGTCTTAAAACTTTATTTTACCGATTTCCGGTTCAAACGGAAAAAGTTGAAATTATCGTCGAAAAAAGTGAAAAAGTCGTTTATATATACCTTTGAAATATTCCGATTTTTTTGGCGATTTTGGTCAAAGTTTAACAAGCGCTGCCCAAAACAATGCAAAATGGCTATAAATCGTCTTAAAACTTTATTTTACCGATTTCCGGTTCAAACGGAAAAAGTTGAAATTATCGTCGAAAAAAGTGAAAAAGTCGTTTATATATACTTTTGAAATATTCCGATTTTTTTGGCGATTTTGGTCAAAGTTTAACAAGTGCTGCCCAAAACAATGCAAAATGGCTATAAATCCTCTTAAAACACTATTTTACTGATTTCCGGTTCAAACGGATAAAGTTGAAATTATCGTCGAAAAAAGTGAAAAAGTCGTGTATATATACCTTTGTAATATTCCGATTTTTTTGGCGATTTTGGTCAAATGTTTAACAAGTGCTGCCCAAAACACTGCAAAATGGCTATAAATCCTCTTAAAACTCTATTTTACTGATTTCCGGTTCAAACGGAAAAAGTTGAAATTATCGTCGAAAAAAGTGAAAAAGTCGTTTATATATACCTTTGAAATATTCCGATTTTTTTGGCGATTTTGGTCAAATGTTTAACAAGTGCTGCCCAAAACAATGCAAAATGGCTATAAATCCTCTTAAAACACTATTTTACTGATTTCCGGTTCAAACGGATAAAGTTGAAATTATCGTCGAAAAAAGTGAAAAAGTCGTGTATATATACCTTTGTAATATTCCGATTTTTTTGGCGATTTTGGTTAAATGTTTAACAAGTGCTGCCCAAAACACTGCAAAATGGCTATAAATCCTCTTAAAACTCTATTTTACTGATTTCCGGTTCAAACGGATAAAGTTGAAATTATCGTCGAAAAAAGTGAAAAAGTCGTTTATATATACCTTTGAAATATTCCGATTTTTTTGGCGATTTTGGTCAAAGTTTAACAAGTGCTGCCCAAAACAATGCAAAATGGCTATAAATCCTCTTAAAACACTATTTTACTGATTTCCGGTTCAAACGGATAAAGTTGAAATTATCGTCGAAAAAAGTGAAAAAGTCGTGTATATATACCTTTGTAATATTCCGATTTTTTTGGCGATTTTGGTCAAATGTTTAACAAGTGCTGCCCAAAACACTGCAAAATGGCTATAAATCCTCTTAAAACTCTATTTTACTGATTTCCGGTTCAAACGGAAAAAGTTGAAATTATCGTCGAAAAAAGTGAAAAAGTCGTTTATATATACCTTTGAAATATTCCGATTTTTTTGGCGATTTTGGTCAAATTTTTAACAAGTGCTGCCCAAAACACTGCAAAATGGCTATAAATCCTCTTAAAACTCTATTTTACTGATTTCCGGTTCAAACGGATAAAGTTGAAATTATCGTCGAAAAAAGTGAAAAAGTCGTGTATATATACCTTTGAAATATTCCGATTTTTTTGGCGATTTTGGTCAAATTTTTAACAAGTGCTGCCCAAAACAATGCAAAATGGCTATAAATCCTCTTAAAACTCTATTTTACTGATTTCCGGTGCAAACGGATAAAGTTGAAATTATCGTCGAAAAAAGTGAAAAAGTCGTGTATATATACCATTGAAATATTCCGATTTTTTTGGCGATTTTGGTCAAAGTTTAACAAGTGCTGCCGAAAACAATGCAAAATGGCTATAAATCGTCTTAAAACTCTATTTTACTGATTTCCGGTTCAAACGGATAAAGTTGAAATTATCGTCGAAAAAAGTGAAAAAGTCGTGTATATATACCTTTGTAATATTCCGATTTTTTTGGCGATTTTGGTCAAATGTTTAACAAGTGCTGCACAAAACACTGCAAAATGGCTATAAATCCTCTTAAAACTCTATTTTACTGATTTCCGGTTCAAACGGAAAAAGTTGAAATTATCGTCGAAAAAAGTGAAAAAGTCGTGTATATATACCTTTGAAATATTCCGATTTTTTTGGCGATTTTGGTCAAATTTTTAACAAGTGCTGCCCAAAACACTGCAAAATGGCTATAAATCCTCTTAAAACTCTATTTCACTGATTTCCGGTTCAAACGGATAAAGTTGAAATTATCGTCGAAAAAAGTGAAAAAGTCGTGTATATATACCTTTGAAATATTCCGATTTTTTTGGCGATTTTGGTCAAATGTTTAACAAGTGCTGCCCAAAACAATGCAAAATGGCTATAAATCCTCTTAAAACTCTATTTCACTGATTTCCGGTTCAAACGGATAAAGTTGAAATTATCGTCGAAAAAAGTGAAAAAGTCGTGTATATATACCTTTGAAATATTCCGATTTTTTTGGCGATTTTGGTCAAATTTTTAACAAGTGCTGCCCAAAACACTGCAAAATGGCTATAAATCCTCTTAAAACTCTATTTTACTGATTTCCGGTTCAAACGGATAAAGTTGAAATTATCGTCGAAAAAAGTGAAAAAGTCGTGTATATATACCTTTGAAATATTCCGATTTTTTTGGCGATTTTGGTCAAAGTTTAACAAGTGCTGCCCAAAACAATGCAAAATGGCTATAAATCGTCTTAAAACTTTATTTTACCGATTTCCGGTTCAAACGGAAAAAGTTGAAATTATCGTCGAAAAAAGTGAAAAAGTCGTTTATATATACCTTTGAAATATTCCGATTTTTTTGGCGATTTTGGTCAAAGTTTAACAAGTGCTGCCCAAAACAATGCAAAATGGCTATAAATCCTCTTAAAACACTATTTTACTGATTTCCGGTTCAAACGGATAAAGTTGAAATTATCGTCGAAAAAAGTGAAAAAGTCGTGTATATATACCTTTGTAATATTCCGATTTTTTTGGCGATTTTGGTCAAATGTTTAACAAGTGCTGCCCAAAACACTGCAAAATGGCTATAAATCCTCTTAAAACTCTATTTTACTGATTTCCGGTTCAAACGGAAAAAGTTGAAATTATCGTCGAAAAAAGTGAAAACGTCGTTTATATATACCTTTGAAATATTCCGATTTTTTTGGCGATTTTGGTCAAAGTTTAACAAGTGCTGCCCAAAACAATGCAAAATGGCTATAAATCCTCTTAAAACTCTATTTTACTGATTTCCGGTTCAAACGGAAAAAGTTGAAATTATCGTCGAAAAAAGTGAAAAAGTCGTTTATATATACCTTTGAAATATTCCGATTTTTTTGGCGATTTTGGTCAAATGTTTAACAAGTGCTGCCCAAAACAATGCAAAATGGCTATAAATCCTCTTAAAACACTATTTTACTGATTTCCGGTTCAAACGGATAAAGTTGAAATTATCGTCGAAAAAAGTGAAAAAGTCGTGTATATATACCTTTGTAATATTCCGATTTTTTTGGCGATTTTGGTCAAATGTTTAACAAGTGCTGCCCAAAACACTGCAAAATGGCTATAAATCCTCTTAAAACTCTATTTTACTGATTTCCGGTTCAAACGGATAAAGTTGAAATTATCGTCGAAAAAAGTGAAAAAGTCGTTTATATATACCTTTGTAATATTCCGATTTTTTTGGCGATTTTGGTCAAATGTTTAACAAGTGCTGCCCAAAACACTGCAAAATGGCTATAAATCCTCTTAAAACTCTATTTTACTGATTTCCGGTTCAAACGGAAAAAGTTGAAATTATCGTCGAAAAAAGTGAAAAAGTCGTGTATATATACCTTTGAAATATTCCGATTTTTTTGGCGATTTTGGTCAAATTTTTAACAAGTGCTGCCCAAAACACTGCAAAATGGCTATAAATCCTCTTAAAACTCTATTTCACTGATTTCCGGTTCAAACGGATAAAGTTGAAATTATCGTCGAAAAAAGTGAAAAAGTCGTGTATATATACCTTTGAAATATTCCGATTTTTTTGGCGATTTTGGTCAAATGTTTAACAAGTGCTGCCCAAAACAATGCAAAATGGCTATAAATCCTCTTAAAACTCTATTTCACTGATTTCCGGTTCAAACGGATAAAGTTGAAATTATCGTCGAAAAAAGTGAAAAAGTCGTGTATATATACCTTTGAAATATTCCGATTTTTTTGGCGATTTTGGTCAAATTTTTAACAAGTGCTGCCCAAAACACTGCAAAATGGCTATAAATCCTCTTAAAACTCTATTTTACTGATTTCCGGTTCAAACGGATAAAGTTGAAATTATCGTCGAAAAAAGTGAAAAAGTCGTGTATATATACCTTTGAAATATTCCGATTTTTTTGGCGATTTTGGTCAAAGTTTAACAAGTGCTGCCCAAAACAATGCAAAATGGCTATAAATCGTCTTAAAACTTTATTTTACCGATTTCCGGTTCAAACGGAAAAAGTTGAAATTATCGTCGAAAAAAGTGAAAAAGTCGTTTATATATACCTTTGAAATATTCCGATTTTTTTGGCGATTTTGGTCAAAGTTTAACAAGTGCTGCCCAAAACAATGCAAAATGGCTATAAATCCTCTTAAAACACTATTTTACTGATTTCCGGTTCAAACGGATAAAGTTGAAATTATCGTCGAAAAAAGTGAAAAAGTCGTCTATATATACCTTTGAAATATTCCGATTTTTTTGGCGATTTTGGTCAAATTTTTAACAAGTGCTGCCCAAAACACTGCAAAATGGCTATAAATCCTCTTAAAACTCTATTTTACTGATTTCCGGTTCAAACGGATAAAGTTGAAATTATCGTCGAAAAAAGTGAAAAAGTCGTGTATATATACCTTTGAAATATTCCGATTTTTTTGGCGATTTTGGTCAAAGTTTAACAAGTGCTGCCCAACACAATGCAAAATGGCTATAAATCGTCTTAAAACTCTATTTTACTGTTTCCGGTTCAAACGGATAAAGTTGAAATTATCGTCGAAAAAAGTGAAAAAGTCGTGTATATATACCTTTGAAATATTCCGATTTTTTTGGCGATTTTGGTCAAATTTTTAACAAGTGCTGCCCAAAACAATGCAAAATGGCTATAAATCGTCTTAAAACTCTATTTTACTGATTTCCGGTTCAAACGGAAAAAGTTGAAATTATCGTCGTAAAAAGTGAAAAAGTCGTGTATATATACCTTTGAAGTATTCCGATTTTTTTGGCGATTTTGGTCAAAGTTTAACAAGTGCTGCCCAAAACAATGCAAAATGGCTATAAATCGTCTTAAAACTCTATTTTACAGATTTCCGGTTCAAACGGAAAAAGTTGAAATTATCGTCGAAAAAAGTGAAAAAGTCGTGTATATATACCTTTGAAGTGTTCCGATTTTTTTGGCGATTTTGGTCAAAGTTTAACAAGTGTTGCCCAAAACAATGCAAAATGGCTATAAATCGTCTTAAAACTCTATTTTACTGATTTCCGGTTCAAACGGAAAAAGTTGAAATTATCGTCGTAAAAAGTGAAAAGTCGTGTATATATACCTTTGAAGTATTCCGATTTTTTTGGCGATTTTGGTCAAAGTTTAACAAGTGCTGCCCAAAACAATGCAAAATGGCTATAAATCGTCTTAAAACTCTATTTTACTGATTTCCGGTTCAAACGGAAAAAGTTGAAATTATCGTCGTAAAAAGTGAAAAAGTCGTGTATATATACCTTTGAAGTATTCCGATTTTTTTGGCGATTTTGGTCAAAGTTTAACAAGTGCTGCCCAAAACAATGCAAAATGGCTATAAATCGTCTTAAAACTCTATTTTACAGATTTCCGGTTCAAACGGAAAAAGTTGAAATTATCGTCGTAAAAAGTGAAAAGTCGTGTATATATACCTTTGAAGTATTCCGATTTTTTTGGCGATTTTGGTCAAAGTTTAACAAGTGCTGCCCAAAACAATGCAAAATGGCTATAAATCGTCTTAAAACTCTATTTTACTGATTTCCGGTTCAAACGGAAAAAGATGAAATTATCATCGAAAAAAGTGAAAAAGTCGTGTATATATACCTTTGAAGTGTTCCGATTTTTTTGGCGATTTTGGTCAAAGTTTAACAAGTGCTGCCCAAAACAATGCAAAATGGCTATAAATCGTCTTAAAACTCTATTTTACTGATTTCCGGTTCAAACGGAAAAAGTTGAAATTATCGTCGTAAAAAGTGAAAAGTCGTGTATATATACCTTTGAAGTATTCCGATTTTTTTGGCGATTTTGGTCAAAGTTTAACAAGTGCTGCCCAAAACAATGCAAAATGGCTATAAATCGTCTTAAAACTCTATTTTACAGATTTCCGGTTCAAACGGAAAAAGTTGAAATTATCGTCGAAAAAAGTGAAAAAGTCGTGTATATATACCTTTGAAGTATTCCGATTTTTTTGGCGATTTTGGTCAAAGTTTAACAAGTGCTGCCCAAAACAATGCAAAATGGCTATAAATCGTCTTAAAACTCTATTTTACAGATTTCCGGTTCAAACGGAAAAAGTTGAAATTATCGTCGAAAAAAGTGAAAAAGTCGTGTATATATACCTTTGAAGTATTCCGATTTTTTTGGCGATTTTGGTCAAAGTTTAACAAGTGCTGCCCAAAACAATGCAAAATGGCTATAAATCGTCTTAAAACTCTATTTTACAGATTTCCGGTTCAAACGGAATAAGTTGAAATTATCGTCGAAAAAAGTGAAAAAGTCGTGTATATATACCTTTGAAGTATTCCGATTTTTTTGGCGATTTTGGTCAAAGTTTAACAAGTGCTGCCCAAAACAATGCAAAATGGCTATAAATCGTCTTAAAACTCGATTTTACTGATTTCCGGTTCAAACGGAAAAAGTTGAAATTATCATCGAAAAAAGTGAAAAAGTCGTGTATATATACCTTTGAAATATTTCGATTTTTCGTCGTTTTTTATTTTAATATTTTTTGGGTTAGCTGTAGTTCATACTGTTTATAAAATTATTTTTGGCGGTTTCGGAGTGCTCTCGGCGTTAAGGTGTCGCCTGCCACCGTGGCGTCGAACGTTCGATCCTGTGTAATCCTGTTGCTGAATTTGAAATTCTAAATGCTGACTTTCAAATTAAACACGCAATTAACATCGCGTATTCATTTACAGTTGCTGATCGTGTTGGTATCGCCATCTACATATTTTAATATTAGATATGTGTGCGACAACGACGATAAACACACACACAGATTACACACTATTTATTCTCGACAAACGCGACGAGAAATTCAACTCTAACTACATGGTAACGTGAATGCAATCCCATCATTGCACATGCTATTTTATATGGGCAGTTTCAATGGCACCTTGAACGGTAAGTTGAAGTGAATATTATAAACTCGAAAAAGTTGATTGCGTTGGTTGAAGCGAGACTTTCGCTGTTTTCTGAGTAACTTCTCGCTCTAGTCGAGTATTCGTTATCAAGAAACGCGTATTTATTATCAGAATTTTATCTATACACTAGTACACCTACTGCCAAGAATATGGCAAATCAGACATAAATGCATTGTTTAAAAACTAAAAAAAGAAAATACAGTTATTGACCGATTGTTTGATGACGCTATTGCGTATTTATTTTGTAATTCATAAATCCAACATAATTTGCTATAAAATATTTGACAATATTCAAAATGAAATATTTAAGAAAATTAAAATATAAGAAATGTGTGTAAAAATAAATTATATAGATATATATAGGATCGCCAGGTCTCGCCTAGAATAATTTTAAGCCAGACACTTTAAGCCACAATTATTGACTATTTCTTTGACTCGATTGTACATGGCCGCTAAGCCTTTGACTAAGATATACAAGTCTATATGAATGTAGACGAAAATAGTCATTATTATTTTTCAATTTCTGACCAAGTTAGCAAATATACTTAAATTTTGAACAAAATGGGCAAATATAGACATAATCGCTATAAACTCTATTTTACTGATTTCCGGTTCAAACGGAAAAAGTTGAAATTATACCTCTGTTCTTTTTCGATAATTTTGAAATAATTTTGATGAAAATCGACCTTTGTTCTTTTTCGATAATTTTTTGATCATTTTGATGAAAATCGACAGGTATATACCACAGTGTAAAGGGGGTGTATATAAATACCTTTGAAATATTTCGATTTTTCGTTGATTTTGGTCTGCCACCGTGGGGTCGAACGTTCGATCTTGTGTAAATCCTGTGTAGTAAATTTTTTTTGTAAAATATATATGTAAAACGTTTTTCTGCAGGTACCTACGATATATAAAAGACAACACAAGTAGTAAGTACAATTTTTCTTTATGAAGGAAATGTAATTTCCTTTTAGTTTTTTTTTGCTAAACTGAAAATTGTTAAAGATTATTTTGATAATAAATTGAAGAGTTTTGAAGGTTGTAAATTGTATACTTCTTTAGGTACAATTATTAATACTTCTTTAGGTACAATTATAAAGAAATTGTAATGAGTGACAGAAGTGAAATATTTGTTGATGACGGAAGTTACAAATTGGCATTTTAAAAATTGTTTTTGATGGAGTGTATGAGGAGGAATATATTGAGGAGTACAAGTTAATATATGGCTCGTATATTTATTAAATGTGCATTGTAACTAATGCCAATGGCAACGTATTTTATCAATTCGATACATTTCTACCGGGTTGTTGAATGTTTAACACATTTTATTCATTGTTTGATGTTGCTGATGTCGAACAGCTGACCGTGGCCATATCGAATGCTTGCTTTAAGTCGATTGGGGATGCAACGCGCGTATTGAATTCAATTAACATATTGCTTATGGGGAGACAAAGACGCCACACTAAGTGGAAAATTGTCAAAATTTCGTTCCCGTGTATTTGGTCAATATACTAGCGCAGTCTTCAGTTATCTTCACCAACTTCTCGTGGGGAAGATACCGACAGATGGCGCTACATGAAAATCAACCGCTTAAAGTTGATTCGTTTTCGTATATGGACTTGCAACGTCTATGTATACATTGTTGTATTTACAAACAATATAACATGTTCATTTGAACTACTGTCATTGATGTAAACATTAGACACACTCAAAACTTAAACACATGTGTATGTTATTAAAATGTCTGCAAAGAACGTGTCTTTATCCGAGAAAATATCGAATATTTTAACAACAAAGCCACAGGATAGTGACGATGAAGATGAAACACACGCTAAACTCACAGAGAACATTGAGGAATTAAACGTTCCAAGCGATAATGAAGCCAGCAGTTTTCGCAAATATAATGCAGTACTACCGGAGGAATTGGACGAACGTTACGCCGGAAAGAAGAGTAGCCGAAAACAGTTGCGAATAAACGACGATGATATCGCGCACGAAGACGATGCGAACAATTCGATAGAAAATGAAAGCAATTCCAATTCGGATGTTGAGGGAGCAGGTTCTGATCAGGGATCTGAATCTGAAGAAGGTTCCGATGCGGAAGATGAATCTGGTACGTTTTTAATATGTTAATAGCTTGTCAAGTGTAGTAATAGAGGGTTATATATGTTCATTGTAGAATCCGGCGAAGAGGCTGAGGACTTTCAACACTTTGATGACTCGAGAAGTACGGATTCGAGTAAATATAAAGGACAGTGCGTGCGAAATCAATTATTAATATGGGAAGGCTTATTAGAGATGCGAATACAGTTTCAAAAGTGCCTAGTGGCAGCGAACAAGTTGCCACAGGACCATACATTCGCGAATTTGACAAAAGAACAGTCTGAATTTTCGAATAAAGTACGCGAGACAAGTAAAACAATAACGGGGGCACTGAATAAATTAGTACAATTACAAGATGCTGTCGCGCGACAATTTCCAGAAACGAAGATTCTTTACAAAGTGGGCTCTTCTACAAAAAGAAATGATGAAGATGACGATCATGAAGAAATTCTAAGTGAACCAGAAACAGCGAAGAAACCCGCGAAAAAGCAAAAAGTAGACTTGAAAGTCGAATTGAATAAGCGACATGATCAATACACTCGTTATAGGAACTCTGTCATTCAGAAATGGAATGATAGAACGAGATTAACAGTTAGTAAGAGTGCAATCAATAATTCAATCCATTCGGTCGTAAATCAAATCGAACACAACATGTCCGATAAGAGTAGACTAATAAGAAAGACCCAATTGAAACGATCGCAATATAGAATCATCGGTGCGTCAGAACAACAGCCAATAGAAGACGAACAAATGGCTGAAGAAGTCTCTTCGAGAGTTGCGGAAGAGTACGACAGCAACATATTCGACGACGACGATTTCTATCATCACTTGTTGCGCGAGTTGATTGAGGTTAAGTCCGCGGATCTGACAGATCCGGTGCAGTTGGGCAGACAGTGGATACAGCTACAGAATCTGCGCAGTAAGATGAAGCGCAGGATCGACACGAGGGCGACGAAGGGTCGCAAGATTCGATATGCCGTACATTCGAAGTTGGTCAATTTCATGGCGCCGATCGATGTCAGTGTGCGCGTGAATGATGCGAAAAATGAATTGTATAGCTCGATGTTTGGCAAAAATAATTCGTGAATTAAAAATAACTCGTATTGTATGATTGCAATTAAATAATATTGGATATTTAATGTTGTTTCATTGTGAAATTGGTGTGTTTTTATAGTAACCTATCTGATCAATTTTTGATATCGAAAAAAGAACTATTTGTATCGAATTAGTACGTGAAAGAGCAGAGAATTTATAAATATGCAATAAATACAGCAATAAAATAAATAATTTGATCGATAAATATGAGATTTCAATATTTGAAAAATTAAATACAATTTTTCAATATCTTCAAATGTATAAAATAAATAATTAGATCAAAAACTAAAGCAACTGATTTTTTTTTTCACACAATCAGAAATCCGTATTTTCAGTATCGCAATATCCAAGAAAATAAATAATTAGATGAACCAAATAAAAGAGAAAATAACAGAAATAAATATTTTTATACACATGTGATAAATAAAATAAAATAAAGAAAATGACCAAAATCGCGAATTTTTGAAATGTAGTTTTAAATAAATGTATATGTAATAAAATTGAAATCAGAATAAAACGAATGAATTGCCAGAAGAATTTCACTTTATCTTGTCAGGATAGATTAATATGAAATTTATTGTATAATACTCGCAATATAATTATAATGTTTCTTGCTGTGGGTACAAATGGTAAACAACGGAATAATATACGATAAAGAACGAAAAAAATCCTAATTTGCAACTGTGATCAGTAAATCGTTAATTATTTTAACGATACTTACAGATCAACACGTAGTGTATACAAGGCAATTATTTATTATAATGGAATTGGATTAATTCCAAGTTTAAGAGGAATATTGAGAAAACCGTCTGTTCCTTTTAAATTTTACATTGTTGGTTTTGCAACTGCATTAGATATCTGGAAAAATTAGCTTATATCGCATACTCAAACTATTTCAATTTGTTTCTTACATTCATTACTGCAATTACTATAACTATATTAAAGAGACGAAAAGGGGACTTAGAAGGCTTACTCTTCTTGATATAGCTTATGGATAAATCGTGGAAACTATAGAAGTCTTTATTCCGTTTTCGTTTAATAGCTTCCTATATTAATCGAATAAAATTTTGCGTTTTATGAGAAAAACAAACGATCCTATAAATCAACCAAAATTTGTAATAGTGGATCTGTAATAATTTCGAAGTGAACAAAATTCGTTGGCCCTGTGCTTAGCGGATTAAATCCATAAAATGAATGTTGTTTGTTTCTTATCACAAACTCATGTGGCAAAGTTGCCGAGTAAAAATCGACCCTGATAGCGCGGGGGGCTGACCCCCGGGTCATCGTCATTTACGAGATATTGGGCGATTGGGTGCTTCGCGATGCATGTATCAACTATCAGAGAGACGAACCCGTGTCGGTTAATAGCATTCTCTCCGAAAGTCCTGAAAAAGGAACTTTTTAAAATTTATGGGTACGATATATACGGAATCAATTTGGTGTGGTGAGAGAAATAAAATCAAATCGAAGTAAATATTTCTTGTGCCTGCCATTACCAGAAATCGAGCTCGAGATAAATATTTTGTGTCCTAATTCGGATGTTCTCCTGAAAAAAACAATTTTGGATATTCTGTAAGTACCTATAGTTTTGTTGAAATATGTATTTGTCCCTTTGATTATGGATGTATTAAAGAAAACTTTGCATTATATAAAATTTTATGAAAAATTCTATTCTTGCTATTCTGAAGTTAATATTGGCCGCACTTTGGATGAAGTTAACAATAGGTTGGTTATTATGATATGCATAATAAGAATATATATGGAAAGTTATGGATATTGCTCAATACATATTGCGTTTACCTTCGCAGAATAATATATTTTTTATGTTTTTAGTAAACATTTAACAATAAGAGTACCGACGAATAGATATAGATCATGTACGTACATTATATTATGCAGAAGTAGAAATATTGCAGTAATATTAATGTACTAGAAAATAGAACGCGGTTAGATATTATACAAGAATTATTCAAAAATATATCTATATAGCCTTTTTCCAGTTATAAATTTAAAAGTCATTTTATTAAAGTACGTAATTTTACTGATTGTGGACAAGATGTCTAGCTATGGAAAGGTCAACTTTTTTTATTATTTTTTTCACTAGCTTCCTCGATAAAACAACGTCTGAAAAATCGACTTTTCTTGATGAAAGTTACGATTTTTTTTCGACATGTTATTGAAAATTAAAAAATACAAGAAATATACCGTTCAATATCCCCATCCTTTAGGAACATTCTCGTAAAATATTGTACAAAAATAATCAGAATTGGGGAAATGCTAGACACACTGCACAACCCCTGCTTTTTGTAATACTGTCAAGGATAATAATGATAATGAAGAATTTTTAACTACTGTTACTTGCGAAAGCAAAAAAAAAATCTGTTATATTATCGTACATGAAATGAAATTTTACAATTAATAAATGATTTGTTATGTCTATTATAAAGAATCATTCATAATATTAATAGGTGTCATTTTATATTATTTTACATTTCCTTATAAAATCATTAAATTAAAGAATAATTAGAGAAAAAGACATACTTTTTTTATAAACCAAAAATTTCATCCATTTATAAAACTTTGAATCTTCTATAAACGAATTAAAAATTTATGTTTAATAATTTATTCCCTTGTTAATTTTTTTTAAATCAATATGATTAAAACTTTTTCCATGCGATAAGCAATGACGTTTTATTTTTATTCCAAAAAGGCTTTTCATAAGAAAAATAAAGGGCAAGCTTTTTTAAAGGATTAGGATACATTTTAAAGGAATAGGATGTGGTTTTATTACGAGAAATTGGGGGACGATATTTGGATGACCCAAGATGTCTTGATAATTAAAAAATAAATATGCCATGTACGTTTCGTTCGATTGCAAAAAGCAATAAAAATAAAATTAATTTTCAGTTATCTGTTGGACAAAAGCACTAAAACATATAAATAGTAATCTAAAGATCGCCACTAATAAATATTCGATGATTATTTAAAACAATCGCATAATTCAATTAATTTATAACCTGAAGGTACTTCCTTACATTCTATTTATATCCAGGAACCTATTTGTGTATAAAAACGAAATGAACCCAATTAATTTTATTTACCCACGATTGGTGTAATTTTATAATTAAAATTGGTCTTCTAAATCTTTTTCAATTGACGTTTCGAAAGGCATATCCTTGCGTAATTGCAATAGTTTCAATGTCCGTCCATTATGTTCTGTTCGTAAAAAAAAAGGACGAAACCAAAATTGATTTGAACATTTGAAAAGTCCCTTGTCACAAACCGTAAAATATTGGAAATTGCAATCGGTTTGAAATTGCGCCGTCGTCGGTTATAATTTACACACACACAGTTCAGAATCGTCCATGTATAGATAGAAGCACGCACACTGGAAACATTCGACGCTTAACCAGACGTCGGGACGCTCGTACATCTGAAGACGCGAACGGGATTTTACGAGCGCAAATCGTCGCGCGATAAAAGAGTTCCTTCCGAAGCGATTAAATTACGAGTTATTTTAGGAAATTGTTTGGACAGTGAAACGTTTACAACACTCTCAGTGCAAACGGAAGTACTAATTGTGACAATGATAATAGTGTCGTATTTTTTTAGTGCCAAAATAAGAATTTCAAATGTTAGATTGCATGTGGAAAAATGATATAATAAAGAGTGAGGCGATCATTTCTAGTTGACCCGTATTAATTGAGTCCAATGCATTTTCGTATTGTTTAGTTATAAATAGAATAAACGCTTATTTTATTAAAGGATATTATGATTAGATGCGAGATAAATTTTTTTTTATTCATTGCTGCGAGTGATTTCACGAAGGAAAATGTGAACAGAGCAACGTCTTGAGGTGAGGAATAAATGGCAATTGAGTTTCCTCGAACGATATTACGAGTTGCAAATAAATCTGTGGTGTTTTGGGTGAAACGAAAACAACAAAAAACAACTCAGTTAATTAACAATGGAATTTTTTTCTGTATAAGCTCTATTTACAAAGACTAATATCTTTTCTGTTCTTACATACAGGAATTATGCGCTTTTATCCAAAAGTACAATTTTTTTTTTGAATTTTTCACAATTTAACAAATTTCGAAGTTGTAGAAATTCGTATGCGATTTAGAAACTTTGCAGATCTTCCGGAAGCTTAAGACTTACGAAAAGCAAGCTTCGCATTAAATTGTTTTGTTGGTAGATGTTAACAGTAAGTTATAGTAACTCAGGCTGTATATATTGAAGTTATGACGGTAATGTTTTACCTAACAAGAAGTTTAAAAACTAAAAAAGACTACCATTTGTTTGAGTCGATTGTTTATTGATAAATGGTCGCTCAGACTTTGATTAAGATACGGTAGCTAAAAGACGCTATTGCATATTTAATTTGTAATTTATAAATCCTAGATAATTTACTATAAAATATTTGTAAAAATCAAAATATAACCAGGTCTTGAAGAACCTATTGACCATTTTAATCTTATGTCAGACGGTTTAAGCCACCCTGTATTATTATTACAAATAATTGATGTTGATTACAATAATAAATTAATTCATATTGTAACAGATTGCGTGATTAAAATAGTTTTTATTTTTCCCAAATATTTTTTATGCCCTAAACAAAGAAAGCTAAAAATTGTAGTTTAAATTTGTTAAAATATATATTTTTTTGTTGATTTAAAAAATCATCACGATAGCGGCTGTTTTCATATACAGTTTTTTTAAATTTTATAAGCATTGATTGATTCATTTCTACAATTATTTTAGTACTTATGTTTTATATTAATGGTATTTCAATAAATAATTTTGTTAGACAAATAAGAAATAAAGGTCTATACGAATATAGAGGAAAATTGGTCATTCATATTTTTTGAATTTCCGACGAATTTACCAAAGATATTTAAATTTTGAACAAAATGGGCAAATATAGACCAAATTTATCGACATTTGTACTACATCATTTTCTGAAAATATTTAAAAGTACTAGAATTTTGTTCAGTAGAAAATAATCTTATCGTATCTCTTCAATTGTAAATCAAAAGATTTGGAAATTTACATCTTTCTCATGTATAAACGATCAATTTATATAAAAAATAAACAGTTTTGTTGATTAAAATTTCTACAAATTAGAAGACCACAGATTCCGTATTCTGCATATAAAAAAATGTCAATAAATTTGATCTCCAGCAAGCTTAGATTATTCATTCTTCACCCTCTTGTCAATGGTAAGCCGAACAAAATCATTTTCAGAATCATTTAACAAGAACTCACAATGATTGAAAAGTAAAGCTCAGAAATGTTGATTATAATTAAAATTTCTACTAAATGTATATTTCTACATTTACTATTGTCCATTTTTTTTTACGTAAAACATCTTAGCAAATGCTTCAACATTTTACAAGTTTGTTTAGTTTCTTTTTAATTTCACAATCAAAATATTATTGCGACTTTGCCAAATTTGAACTAATTTTTTTTCCATGAAAGTTTATTGCCTAATAACATTGGTTCTTTATCTTAGAGATTTTATAATAAATGTATATATGTAAAATATTCGAAATAAAAATTAAATATATTTCTTGCCACGCGGTGCTTAAAATAATTTTGAGAAATTACATTTATTTATTGATATATTAATTAAAATAATTTGTATTTACTAGTCTATTCATTGCTATAAACTAGTGTTGTGTTTTCAATTAATTAATATTGGTGCATATGAAGTTTGTAAACATATTTATTTATTCGTATGAAAATAGCGTTCGCCTTTAACATTGGCTGTAATGATCGATTTGTGAATTGATGTTTATATTTTGAATACGCATTACTACAATTTTGATTATTTTTATACAATATTTTTAGAGCATTTTCCTAAAAGATACCGCTTTTGAACGGTATATTTCTTATATTTTTAATTTTTCAATAACACGTTGAAAAATTTTTTTTACTTTCTTTAAAAAAAAAGACGATTTTTCAAACGTTATTTTATCGAGGAAGGTAGTGAAAAGATAAGAAAAAAGGAAGCTAGTAAAAAAAATAAGAAAGCAATTTGAGCGTTCCATAGCTAGACATCTTGTCTACAATCAGAAAAAATTCTGTAATTAAATTTGCTTTCGTTTAATAGTTGGGCTAATGCTAGTAAACCCTTGCAATCGAAAAGTAGAGGTTCGGCAGAGTGTCTAGTATTTTCGCAATTTTGATTATTTTTATACAATATTTTTAGAGGATTTTCCTAAAAGATACCGCTTTTGAACAGTATATTTCTTATATTTTTAAATTTTCAATAACACATTGAAAAAAAATCTTAACTTTCATTTTAAAAAAAGACGATTTTTCAAACGTTATTTTATCGAGGAAGGTAGTGAAAAGATAAGAAAAAAGGAAGCTAGTAAATTGTACCGAGGAAGCTAGTAAAAAAAATAAGAAAGCAATTTGAGCGTTCCATAGCTTGACATCTCGTCTACAATCAGTAAAAATTCTGTAATTAAATTAGCTTTTGTTTAATAGATGGGCTAATGCTAGTAAACCATTGCAATCGAAAAGCAGAGGTACGTAGCGTTTCTAGCATTTCCTCAATTTTCATTATTTTTGTACAATATTTTTCGAGTGTGTTCCTGAAGGATGGGGCTTTTGAACGTTATATATCTTATATTTTTCAACTCAAGACTGACGCGACCGATTAAGATAAATCGATATATATATTCGAAACACGCTGAAATCTCAATTTTACTAAAACATAAACGTAGCAAATTAAACTGATTATTTTAAAAGAAAAATGATCAATTGTAGAGTAGCCACAATGGTATTGTATATTTAAAAAACGAAATCAAAATATCTATAATCTAAATGCACATTTCGAAGGAAGTATAAGCTCCATTTTTAGTGCCGAAGAATCAAACAAATAATAATAAACCTTCATATTTCTATACAATTACATTGCGATTAATGGTTCATTTGCCAGATTGAAGATGTAGGCTCAACTTTCGAAATGCGCATATAACTTATAAATGCTTTTACTTTCAATATTTAGTGCGATATTTTTTATACAATTGACGAATAAATTACCTCTTTGAAGGACTTGATTTTCTATTTTGATTCATCTGTGCAAGAGAATCTTTTAAACATAACAAGAATACATCTTGAGCTGACTATATATATATATAAAAGCGACTAATCGTTATATTCACCACCATTCGTGGTGAATAAATTTTTAAAATCAATTAATCTATAAAAAAAAACGGTAATAGCTTCCTAAAAAAACAAACCAAAATCCTCAGCAAGCCGGCATGGTGCATGTCTTGATCTGCGCCTCTTTCTCGCCTGCAGCACATCCACCGGACACGCAGTGACGCCACCTGGTGATCTTGCCAATGCCGCATGTCACCGAACAGCTTGACCACTTGCCCCATTGGTCCCAGATCTTCGGACCCTTGTGCTTATCATCCGTGCCGTGCTTGTTGTGGCGTTTGTTCATATCGTCGTTCTTGTGGCCCTTATCTAACAGAGTTATTACAACAAATTACGGATCGTCGAAGCAGCGGTGTTAATTCCTTTCGATTTGTATTTTTTAAACGGTTTTTTCCGTTCCGCATTAAGAAAGATCACAGATTAATGTGGGCGGTAGAAATAATTTTCTTGTTTCGAATTATTTGGAACAGCATTATTTATTAATTAATTAGAAGATAGCCACTAACATTTGTATGTAATTACATACATTACGTCAGCTCAAACCATAAACATTTCGTTTTTACATCTTTACATCTTCGTTTACATCTTTACAACTCCTTTACATCTTCGTTTAAGAGAATCGAAAGAGATTACCATTTACTATCGGGCAAAATATTAACACACGATGGATTGATAATTTCTGCTAGTACACTCTTCATTTCTCTTTATTATTCTACAAAGATATTGCTAAAGATTATTTATAGGAGATTAGAAAATAAAGTGGAGGAAAGGCTAGGAGAAGATCAGTTTGGTTTTAGGAAAAACAGAGGGACGAGGGAGGCGATTTTAGCACTAAGAACAGTAGTAGAAAAAAGAATGAGGGTAGGAAAGGTAACTTGCATAGCTTTTGTAGATTTAGAAAAGGCATTTGATAATGTAGATTGGGACATAATGTTTAGAATTTTAAAAGAAACGGGTATAGATTATAAGGATAGGAGAATAATTTTTAATTTATATAAACACTAAACTGCCTTAGTTAGAATTGAGGGGGAAGAAGAGGTAGCAAAAATAGGGAAGGGAGTTCGGCAGGGATGTACACTCTCACCGTTATTATTTAATCTATATATAGAAGATGCAATAAACAAAGTAAAAGAAGAGTATAGTGTAGGTGTGAATGTACAGGGAGAGAAAATATATATGTTGAGATTCGCCGACGATATAGCTATATTGGAAGAAAGCGAAAAGAATTTAGAAAGGGTATTGAATGGTATGCAGGCAGTATTGACTAGGGATTTTAACATGAAAATAAATATAGGTAAAACTAAAGTGATGAGGTGTGACAAAAAGGAATGCAGTAGAAAAATGAGGATCACAATAGGAGATAATAGAATCGAAGAAGTGTCAGATTTTTGTTATTTAGGCAGTAGAATCACAAAAGATAATCGAAGCAAGGTAGATATAAAGTGTAGGATAGCACAGGGTAGGAAGGCATTCGTAGAAAAGGAACAGATTTTAAGATCAAATATTGACTTGGGTATTAGAAAAAGATTACTGAAGGTATGTGTTTGGAGTGTAGCACTGTACGGGTGTGAGGCGTGGACTATAGGAAAGGAAGAGAAGCGTAGATTACAAGCATTCGAAATGTGGTGTTATAGGAGGATGATGAGGATTGGTTGGGAAGATAAAGTAACAAATGAAGCTGTACTAGAGTTAGTAGGGGAGAAGAGAAGTATTTGGAGAGTGTTACAGCGTAGGAGAGACAGATTAGTAGGGCATATTCTTAGGCATGGGGGGATTATGCAATTGATCATAGAAGGTAGAGTGGAGGGAAAGAGAGGGGTAGGTAGGCCTAAATTGGAGTATGTGAGTCAGATAGTTGAAGACGTTGAGATGAATAGCTATAGGGAGATGAAGGGATTAGCTCAGGATAGATCGGCATGGCGTGCTGTTTCCAACCAATCTTTAGGATTGCGGACTCTTTAACTAAATTCTACAAAAACAACATATAATTTGGACGAGGAATGAAGTAACGATAAATACACATTTTTAAAGCATCTTGTAATGAAACAAGAGAAGTACTTCTTTTATTTAAGACAATGAATTTCAACAGTACGAAATAGTCGTACAAGAAAATATTTTGTCTTGGTTTTATTGACATCATATTGAAAACTTGATTGATTATGTTGGGATAAGATCGGTAAAATTGACATTTTGTACACGAGTGATTATACATTAAATTTGGTGATTAAAATTCATGGAAATAATGGAGAAATAGTAATTTGGTTTTAGATTAAGACTTCGGCAATTTCGCTGCACAAATAATTACAAATTTAAATGTAATCGCGTTAATTAAAGCATTTGTCGAGATTCTAGGAATTTTAATTTTACACATCAAATATTATTAATTAATATTTTATTAACCCGAGATTATTGCACATGTCTGAATCGCTGCAGTAATTATTATAAAAACGACAACGAAGAAGTTCATGTAATGTAAAAATAATTTTTTAAATTGTAATATTTCAGAGAAATATTCATTTATACGGATGACAAAAAATTCTGCGCAATATATTTTATATTACATTGCAATATTATAATGTTTGTAGAGAGAATTTAAATTTAATTTCGAACTTAACAAACCAATTCTTTTAATTCGTGTTTTGCAGAAAGGCCATTAATTATCTCTTCTTCAAATAGTTTCTCATGTCCGGTATTTTTTTGATCAAAGCGGAATCGCGGAATGTTTCAGTACATTTCAGAAACAATTCAACGAAGAATTATATAAAATAAAATACCAGCAATTTAATAAATTCTTCCGCAACGTATATTCTATTAAAAATTGCTTTTATAATGAAATATCTGCAAATATCCGTGGAGTGTAGAGCATAAAAAAAAATTGCGAGCGTAATTATATTTAGGCACGCTTCGGTGTATACTCTTCAATTTATCGAAATAAGAGTCCCGAAATATTGGTGGCAACTGGCACTAGGACCGTCAAATTAAATCTGTACAACGCTTTAAAAAAATGAATTTTATCCCCCCACCCTTAGCCCCTAAAGAGGTTTGAATTGTGTGATCCAACATTCAGGTTACCATTAATCTAAAGATGATTAAATTGATGTTTTGGAGGATTTTTGTTTATTACTTTTATAGGACTATAAAATATTTTTAAAATGAAAAAGGATTTTTTCTTTCTACATTCAAATCAATGATTTTTCTTGTTCAATGGAGCAAAGTTAATATAAAACATTCATACAAATGAATATTTCCGGTTTTGATTGTATTTTATTTATTTGAGGAATTTTAGTTTTTCTTTTGGAAATGATTTGATGAATATTGCATTAATGGAACTTCAGGAATTTAAACTGTTCATAGTTAAAGTTAAAAGTTAAAAAAAATGGGGTATTGAATTGTTTTTCATTTATTATTTCATTTACTATTTATTGCTGTTCCACTCGACTAGTTTCGTATATTGCCAATTACATCATCAGTTCATTTAATTCTTAAAAACGTATTAAAATCAAGTTTCATTGCAAATAAACCACAACTTTTTTTGTAAATAATTATATATGGTAAAATAATATAAAAAAGACCACGAGAAAGTTAGCTTATGAAAATTTCGAGTTTTGGTTTGATTTTTTATACAATTATTTTACGCTCTAGCGATTTATTTTACAATACCATAAGATTTGATCAATTGATATATCCAGAAAGTCCAGGGTTCCATAAAAGAAAAATTAATGAAATTTAGAATGACTTCTTAAAAAAAAACAAAAAGGGCGCTAGGATCTTTCTCACTCAGGAAGACATTCATTCTAATGTCAATTCGCATTGAAATTGATGGCACATACACCCAACATAAACTACATAATTCAGCTATAACACAATTACTCACTATTTGGACCATTCGCCTCTTTGTCCGCATCGCCGGACGAACGGAACAAATTGTTATTGATGCTCTTTTTGCTGTTGCCGTTTGCGCGCCGTTTCGTATGCCTGGTGGTACCGGAGGTGGCGACGGCACCCGGAAAGAAGAGATTACTTAAGGAGATGCTGCGTTTGTCCGCGAGTATCGGATCGTGGGCACCCACATCGTCCTCCTCTTCTTCGCGATCGCAGTTTCGCGGTTCCGAACTGTGGGGCGCCACCTCAGCATCGGCATCAATTGGATCACCGTCGAGGCGGGCGCGAATATGTCGCCCTCGACGTAAATTGTAGGTGGGCGACAAGCCGTTTGCATCTGGAACGAAGAGGAGGTTTAACAGAAAAACGGCTAGTAACCCATATATCATTACGGACGTTGACAGGACTCCGTCAGTTGAATCAATGAAAAGTTTGCATTGTTATCGTTACTTTTCTGGCCTGTAAATTGGTTTTTGTGGGATGAATTACTCTATCGTAATAAGCTTTGTGTTACGGTTTTTGGGTGATGTTTTTAAACAATTCGCGCGAAAGATTTAGAATTTGCAAATGCAAATATAACAGTTAACAAGATTATTGTCCTAGTTATTCAGGACAATAGTCTGACGAATTATCACAATACTCGAACGTATCATTAATAAATTTCTTTTATACCACCGGTGGTAAAAGAAAATTGCGCGACGATTGTAGTACAAGAATAAACTATGATAAATCATTTATGTTTCTACGTGAGCGGCAATATTTTCAACGAAGACAGGATAAACGAAAAAACGTCGGTAAAATATATTACGTTAAGCTTCTTTTACGCTTCTTGTACAATATTAATCGGCGTTTATATATTCTCTTGATAGATGAATGCGTTGTTAAGAATAAATGAACGGATTAATAACGCAAATTTTCGAAATGCTTCGTGACAGTTCGTTTTTCAGGAATTATTTTACGTTGCAGTGTAAAATAACTAGTAGTTAAAAATAAAAACGAAAAAGCAATCGATATGATCCACACTCATATATATTATTCTTCAGTGGCAGAACGTTTTCAAATAATTAAATATTCATCTTCAATTGATGCTCAATCACTAACCAGAGTAGTAAGCCAAATGGCTAAATTAAAATCTAAATACTAGTTCTTGAAAAATATGTATATGGTCTTTGTCATCTGATGAAAAATTTCGATTTGCTTTCTGTCGCTTCTTCGATTTGTTTTTTTTTTTTTTCTACAAAAGGCACGAACATATTTTGAATCCTAAGGAAGAGAAATTTTTATTTCGTTTCCCTTTATTTATTTCTGTTCCTTAGTTTGGAATATCACAACATAACGGCAAAATCTATAACCTATTTGAATTTAAAAAAAACCACGAAAATTCGACTTGGAAGGACAAAGTTAAAATTATAAAAAATGCTGGTTATATATTTGATCCAATGAACCATATATAATAATTATTTAAATTGACGTTATTAGCTGGATGTTGAGCGAAGTGCTTTTACATTGAAAGGCGTAGCGATGCTATAAGAAGATCTTTACGTTGATGGCGTGAAAATTAGTTTCGTGAAAATGCCGCAAAGCGATTTATCACAACTGAACATCTATTTTCTCATCAACCCGCGATAAATTACTCTATCGTAATAAACCAACCCAATCCTCATCATTTGCTTAGAGTACCGCATTTCAATTACGTTTGTCATTCAATATCCATAAGCCTGAATCGATTAACCATACTTTTAACTTTCGATTGCCCTATCACAAGAATAAGATTAGTATTTTTTTAATAATACTCAACATTTTATAACATACCCGCACTTTCGTCATATTTATACGTTTAAATTAACTTAGTTGTGAAAATAATTTGATTTTGAGAAATTAAAAAAAATTGTGTGTTAAGTAGTAACAATATCGAATCAAAAATTAAAAGCCTCAACATGTTCTTCGATTCGAATATATACGATATAAATAACCACAGTTTATTTGCTTATTATTGCACACAAACACCGATGCAAGATACTGTACAAGTTCAGATATTTACAAGAAGTTGGTTATCCGTATAATTGCAATAACACGAAGAGAAGGACGTAAAATTACTCTTGCAATTTTCATTTTTAGATGTAGGCGGCGGTGGAGTATAAGCACCGTTTCGTTCAACCACCAACACCACCACCGGCATCATCCTCAGGGTTAATTGCCTGCCGCAGGTTAACAAGCTTCCGCTGAATGTTGGATTTAAGTACTTGGGGCGTGCTGATATATTCCTTCTTCGGCAGAGTGCGTAGCGAACTTTCAATTCTACCGATGGCATTGTAAACATGAACAGCCACCGAAACAATAAGCTTCACTGATTCAGGTAATTATACGTCGATAGACGAAGAATTTTATCTGCGAATGTAATTGAACCGTTTTGTTGTTGTTGTTGGCGTATTTTGTTAAGGAATTGAAGACCCCACAATGAAAAGTGAAATTTGTGTTTTGACCAGTTTTCATTATCACAAACTTTTGTTGTAATAAAAGGGAATTTTCCAAATGCATTTAGTTGCTCCTCAAACAGACTATATATAATAAACCTATTTGTATCAACCCGCGAAAATTTGAAAAAATATGAAGGAACTTTCGAAAGTTGGACCACCCCTGCATATCGTCAGATACTCTTCAACGAGATGATGTTGAAGCTGTAGAAGACAATGAAGATTCAGCAGATTCAGAACAAAGTACTGAGATAATTTTTTATTACAATAATTTCATGGCCGATTTTCACGAATAGGCAAATAGTTTCACGATTCACAAAAAAAACTATACTAAAAGCCTTTTTTTTGTTGAAAAGAGTTTTTGTCTCTCCTGTAAAATCAAGTTTTTCGTTTTTATCCACTTTTCATACTAAGGTCTTCAGCAATTGAAGAAACTTTGAAAAATTGAAAAAAGAACAAATTTCAAAAACCTCAGCAATTGAACTATTGCAGTTCTGCATTTTATACTTCTCTTTTACAATTATTCATAACACACAGGTTTTTAACGACCATTTTTTTCTTCTTCAGCTCTAACCGGACACCCGATACTTTTGTCCACTTCTTCAACGGATTAAGAGAAAAAAGAAACGAATCATGGAGGTTAATCAGAACGTACAGGATCACAGGAATTTGATTGACTGGTCTTCGGTGGAGAATCGAACCGCTCTACCAATAGATATGCGATTTAATGATGGCCATCGACTGTCCATCATCGGCTACAGTGTCCTGATGGTGTTTTCTGCTATTGGGAACATATCGGTGCTCGTGTTAATACTGAAGAGACGCCGGAAGACGCCGTCGAGGATAAATACGGCGCTTATGCATCTGGCGATCGCTGATCTATTGGTGAGTGGAGGACATTTTTTTTTAACATCTGGTTTAAGATCGAAACCAGAAAATTTAAGGCGACAAATAAATTTTGAAACGCAAATTGTAGATGTTAGTTTAAATACTTAGAAAAGAAAGAATTTAATTTGATACGTGACATTGCATCGATTTAATAATTGGTTTGATTTTTTTGTAGTGGCCAAGTGTAAAATTGATTTTATATTTTAATTAGTCAGGCTGTACCTATTTTGTAATTTGTTAATATTCATGACTGAAAAAGAGACCGAAAGAGGCTTGCGCGATTGTAATTGATTTATTGACAGTGTAATTGTCTTCATTAAATTGATTTCACTAAGGAATTGTCTAAAACTGTATGTAATTACTAAAGTTCTTAATATATTGTGCATAATTGTAATAACTTAAAACTTTCTTTGTTCTGAAACTTAGTAACGAAGTCTTGGAATATGTTATTGCAAATATTACAATTTATTAATTTAGTTAAAGAGTCCGCAATCCTAAAGATTGGTTGGAAACAGCACGCCATGCCGATCTATCCTGAGCTAATCCCTTCATCTCCCTATAGCTATTCATCTCAACGTCTTCAACTATCTGACTCACATAATCCAATCTAGGCCTACCTACCCCTCTCTTTCCCTCCACTCTACCTTCTATGATCAATTGCATAATCCCCCCATGCCTAAGGATATGCCCTACTAATCTGTCTCTCCTACGCTGTAACACTCTCCAGATACTTCTCTTCTCGCCTACTAACTCTAGTACAGCTTCATTTGTTACTTTATCTTCCCAACCAATCCTCATCATCCTCCTATAACACCACATTTCAAGTGCTTCTAATCTACGCTTCTCTTCCTTTCCTATAGTCCACGCCTCACACCCGTACAGTGCTACACTCCAAACATATACCTTCAGTAATCTTTTTCTAATACCCAAGTCAATATTTGATCTTAAAATCTGTTCCTTTTCTACGAATGCCTTCCTATCCTGTGCTATCCTACACTTTATATCTACCTTGCTTCGATTATCTTTTGTGATTCTACTGCCTAAATAACAAAAATTTATC
Source organism: Leptodirus hochenwartii (assembly GCA_947310635.1). Classification (NCBI taxonomy): domain Eukaryota; kingdom Metazoa; phylum Arthropoda; class Insecta; order Coleoptera; family Leiodidae; genus Leptodirus; species Leptodirus hochenwartii. Next base: position 12,824,854 of record OX371182.1, read on the forward strand.
TCCTATTGAGATCCTCATTTTCTACTGCATTCCTTTTTGTCACACCTCATCACTTTAGTTTTACCTATATTTGTTTTCATGTTAAAATCCCTAGTCAATACTGCCTGCATACCATTCAATACCCTTTCTAAATTCTTTTCGCTTTCTTCCAATATAGCTATATCGTCGGCGAATCTCAGCATATATATTTTCTCTCCCTGTACATTCACACCTACACTATACTCTTCTTTTACTTTGTTTATTGCATCTTCTATATATAGATTAAATAATAACGGTGAGAGTGTACATCCCTGCCGAACTCCCTTCCCTATTTTTGCTACCTCTTCTTCCCCCTCAATTCTAACTAAGGCAGTTTGGTGTTTATATAAATTAAAAATTATTCTCCTATCCTTATAATCTATACCCGTTTCTTTTAAAATTCTAAACATTATGTCCCAATCTACATTATCAAATGCCTTTTCTAAATCTACAAAAGCTATGCAAGTTACCTTTCCTACCCTCTTTCTTTTTTCTACTACCGTTCTTAGTGCTAGAATCGCCTCTCTCGTCCCTCTGTTTTTCCTAAAACCAAACTGATCTTCTCCTAGCCTTTCCTCTACTTTATTTTCTAATCTCCTATAAATAATCTTTAACAATATCACTCGGAAATTTTTTTTTGCAAAATTTAATACCTTTTTAATCACGTACTGTAGCAAAATTTTAAATTAGTATAGAATATCACCCAAATATATATAAAAAAAAAAATTAAATAATTATTTATTTACGAAAATATTTTTAAAAAATTGTCACTGCGATGTTAAATCACTGTATAGAATATTTTAAATAATTTTTTATAAGAATCAGCGATTTATGAGAACCATTAATTCCGATAATTTTTAATTACGATCTGCGGTTTATATTTTCTTTATATAGTTTTTTTTTGACAACGCAATTAATCTGCACATTATAACAATTAATTTAATTATCAATGTATCTAAAATGATAGAAATTCGAAAATAACATACGTTTTGCTTTTTAATAAACTTACTTCTTTTATCCTATTCCCTAAGGAGTTACGTCCTTTGTGTATTGCTTATCTAAGCTGCAGCTTAAAAATAATTCTAAGCTACTGTAAATTAACTAAAAAAAAATCGAATGTAGCCTAAAAAAGTAAATTATTAAAAATTTCCTCTGGGCCATTTATTAAATTTTTAAAAATTTTCTAATTTCCGCAACTTTCAAATGGCATTCGGACACGTTTTTGTACTTCTTTCGAAGAATGTTTTTCATCCAAGAAAAAAAAGTTACAACTAGCGAAATAATTTCATTATTCCGTGTACATTCCACGAAGAATAACGCTCAACAAAGCATTTTCTTGTAATTATTCTGTGTACGTATTCTGTAATTATTTTATATACGTAAAATCTGATTGATTGATTTACAATTTAATCACGTTTCTAAACGATGTATAGGGAATATATCATCTTCTGAAATATTGTGGGATAAAGCGCGAACGATGCGAACGATTTCGTATTCTCTTTGGGAGTCTAACTCAATTTTTATGGTAATATATTTCTGGTCTCAGTTAGATGAGAACTTGCTGGTTAATCTATTATAATTTAATACGTTCTTACACCATTTTTTAATATTTTATTTATATTTTTGAAGTGGAAAAAGAAGAAAAAGAAATATGAAGATACGCTAATCGAATTGTGATTGATTTGAGAGTGTTATGTTCGATTCTTAAGAGGATACAACGCTTTTATAAAGCGAAATCAAAATCGAATTTACTCAATTCAAATTCAATAAATGTCTATTTATCTGTTGTTTGTTCTTTAGATTGACGTTTCGTTCAATTTTATTTAGTTGCCATCTTGCGCTACTGCGGATTAGGGCATAGCTGTCGAAATGCGCATCTAGCTATTGAACGCTTCAGTTGAATTCGGAATTCAGACATCAGATTTGATTTATATTATTATTTTATTGTGCGTCGATCTGAGGCATTTCGTTCTTTTGTTGCAGGTGACATTCTTGATGATGCCTTTGGAGATTGTGTGGGCGTACATGGTGTCATGGTGGGCAGGGGATGCCATGTGTCGCATCATGGCCTTCTTCCGTATGTTCGGTCTCTATCTCTCCAGTTACATCCTCGTCTGCATAAGTATGGATCGGTGAGTGTTTTGTTGTGCACAATTTAGCTGAAGAACTAAAAATGTACGACAAAATACCCTTAGCGGGGGCGGGGGGAATCCGTGTAAAGTGCAGTCTGCGTCAATGGCCTCTTCATATAACTTTTGGAGATTTTTTATAAGGAGTCGAAGGTTTTTACGTTATTTCGAATGGAAAAATGTAACTCTTAACCCAATGGTAATGTGTTTTGACCATCATGTCAATAGGAGGAACATTTTTCAGTATGAGGAAAAATTATTATACATGTCCACTTTATTCAACTGTTAAGCCAACAATTTATTACTTATTTCAATATTATAATTTCATTTTAAGATTGATGGAAAACGTAAATTTTAATAATCCGATTTCTTGTGTTAAAACTAGATATAATTTCAAGTCCATCATTTGGTTAATCACTGCTCCAGTACGGGTGAAGAAAATTATATACAATTAATTTAACATTTCCCTTTGTTGAGTATTTTAATTATGTTCATTAATTCGAAGTTGTACCATCTGCATTCTTGTACTACGCTGTTGAATTCTGAAGTAAATTTCATTTGAGCGCAAATTTTCATTTAGAAGAATTTTGACTTCCACACAATGCTCATTCTGTTTTGATAGAAATTAGAAACTTGCGATTTTTTTTATTCTTAATATTGTTTTTAAGTACATCACACAACAAGAGCTTAGGAAACCATTTATATTCGGCTTCTTGTTTTCTTTCAATTTAATATTTTCCAAAAAAAAGCAGATATATCCGCACGGCTTTACAAAGAGTGGCAGAACTTGAAAATTAAATGCAACAATGATTTTGTATTTCGTCCATATGATGCGAATGAGGTCAAAGTGAAATACTCTTCTAATGCTAGACGTTTTCCAAAATCTAATTTAATATATTATATTAGTTGTTATTAAATAAAGCGCTTTGTATCAATAATGTAAACAGCCCAATTGTTTGAGTTAAATTAATAAATCAGCGTAGACTTATTATTTGTATATTCCAAAGTTAGAATTGCGTTAAATCTTTAACATGTAAATTGCATAGAAATGTTGGACTGGTAAAGTTTTAAGACGACAAATTTGAATAAGTGAAAAGCTCAGACATCTCTGAGTAAATGAAATAATCCCCTGGCGACGACAATTCGTTTTGGACACTTCAAGTGCTTGATTACGCAAAGAACAGCTTATCAGAGGCGATTAAAGTTGTGTCTTTCGGGTTGTTGCGAAAAGTAACCTGAGTAACTGTTTCAGTGGTATTGTATAAAGATAGCCCTTACCAAATTTTGTTAAAACTCTAAAAAAGTCACGAGTATCGATTTAAAAATAAAAATAAGGCAAATATCAATCACATATATCTTGTATCTGCCAAGAGTACTGTTTAAAATAGTTTATCTTAACATCTTCTCAATTCACGAGCACAAACGTAAGACAATTAGAGCAAACCACTTAAATACAAGAATATATTGGCGGTGGTATTCGAGGGTAATATAAACATATTATTCTTTTGCAGATACTATGCGATCCTGAAGCCGCTTCATCTTACAGGCGTTGACAGACGTGGTAAATTCATGCTGACAGTCGCGTGGATGGGGGCAACAGTGTGCAGTCTTCCGCAGGTAAATTTAATTGTTTCTTCGTTGCTGGGATTTATATTATTCGTTCCGCGGGAATAGTAGAAGATTTCCCATGTCTGCTTAATGAGGCCTCGTAGTAGTGTAGTGTAGTACTAAACATTCGTCATCAGATAATTTGACTAGAAGATTATTTGGTTTTCAGATGTTGATATTTAAAGTGGAGACGCACCCGGAGGTGCCCTCGTACGACCAATGTATCACGTACAATGCACTACCATCGTACACGCACCAGGTCATCTATTCGGCCTTCGGGTGCCTTATGATGTACGCATTCCCTTTGTGTATAATCATTTACACGTATGCGGCCATCTTGCTGGAGATCTACAAACGGTCGAGGAACACAATTGGTGGTAAGTCATCCATCTGTCCAAAATCGCTTTAAAACATTTGACTGAAAAAAATGGATAAATTCACATTCGAATTTTTTAAATTCGAAAATACAAATGAACAAAGTAACTGTTTGTAGTTTATGCTACAAGAATTTATAAGGGACTCTGAAGATTTCCCGTTTTTGATAGAGAATTAGGTAAACTAGCTGGGGACGTAGAGAGGCAATTGAATTTGATTGTAACTCAAATCAGATGTTCTTTGATATATTACTCGGGTAACTTTGATATCTTACAAAGGTAAGTATTTGCCTCAGGGTTGTCGTAAATATACAATAATGGACGTAATCTATTCAAAAATGGGAATTCAAGAAATCTTTTAAGAAGCGAGTAGCATATATATTATTTAAAAGAAAATAGGTGAAGCATTGCGGTGTAATATCAAATAAATATAAGCATTTGACAAATAATTGTATGATGTGAAGAACAAAAGCGATGCCTAACAACATATAATTAAAGGCCAGCGTTTCATTTAGCAATTCCGCAATTTTGATTATATTTAGAAAATGTTCCTAAAGGACGGGGCTTTTGAACGGTATTTTAATTTCAATAATATGTCGAAAAAAAATCACAACTTTTTCAAAATTACAATCACGATTTTTCAAACGTTGTTTTATCGAGGAAGGTAGTGATAAGATAAAAAAAAAGGTTGACCCTTCCATAGTTAGACATCTTGTTTATAACGAGTTAAAATTACATACTTTAATTTGTTTTTGTTTAATAGTCGGGCTAACGTTAGTAAATCCTTGCAATCGGAACGGCAGAGGTTCGGCAGCGTGTCTAGCATGTACCCAATTTTGATTATTTTTATATAATCTTTTTTCAAGGATATTCCTAAAAGATGCTGCTTTTGAAGGGTTTATTTCTTATATTTTTAAATTTTCAATAACACGTCGAAAAAAAATCATTAACAAAATTAAAATCATTAAAATCATTCATTAAAAAAAGGACGATTTTTCAAACGTTGTTTTATCGAGGAAGGTGGTGACAAGATAAAAAAGAAGATTGACCCTTCCATAGTTAGACATCTTGTTTATAAAGAGTAAAAATGACATACTTTAATTTGCTTTCGTTTAATAATCGGGCTAACGTTAGTAAACTCTTGCAATCGGAACGGCAGAGGTTCGGCAGTATGTCTAGCAGGTACCCAATTTTGATTATTTTTATACAATATTTTTTAGAGGATATTCCTAAAAGATGCTGCTTTTGAACGGTATATTTTTAATATTTTTAAATTTTCAATAGCACGTCGAAAAAAAATCATAACTTTCATTAAAAAAAAAAGACGATTTTTCAAACGTTATTTTATCGAGGAAGGTAGTGAAAATATAAGAAAAAAGTTTGACCGTTCCATAGCTAGACAACTTGTCTACAACCAGTAAAAATTGCGTATTTTAAATATCTTTCGTTCAATAGTTTAATAGTTGGAATAATTTTGATACACATGAAAAAGATACTTGTATGAAAATATAAGTACGTTACATTTTCTATCTGTACGTTTTTTTCTTCGATACAGCATTAAACATATCTCTTGTATTGTTTAGTCGTTATACATCGACGATAAAAAATTAGATTAAATTACAATATATCCATTAATGAACTGGAAAAAATACAGTGGTGCATTCAGATATTTAATTCTTAGACGGTTTATTAATCCATATTGTGTGGGATATTTTTTTTTACTTCCTATTCCTGTTTTTCTTGTTCTTGATTTAAGATTCAGTACCATTGATGTGTGCGATAAAACTCCACCGTAGAATTAGCTTGGAATGTAAATGATATAGCTGACAAAGGATCAGTTTGTTATTAGGTAATGTAGATAATTGTTATCGGAGGCGAAAATCATAATTTAAGCAATCGATTACACAATATCGATTGTACATGTTTTGTTTGCTGATATCGAGTAGCTTGGATATAAATAGGCGATAACATATTTATTAAAGTCGAGTGCATTGAAATTTGTCAGATAAAATTAGGTGATATCCACAAGTACAGAAATCGCTAATTAAAGGAAATTTATTAGTTTAGATACTAACGTTTAATAATGACAAAATTTCCCATTTCATAATCGAATGATATATTTCTTTATCATAATCTAGATGTATTCTATATTTTCGATAATGAATAGTTTGTAGTACTTAAAAATCGAGTATTACATTTCCTTTATTTTGCATATTTATTACGTCGCAATTTGTCAATTTTTAGCAATGGTACTATAATTTCATTAAACAATATTACTTATAATTCTACGTATTAGTTTTGAATTTCTCCATTGTCTTCTCCGTTTCCTGGGAACCTTTGTCTTTTCCTGCTTTTATATCTTATCATTAATTTAATTACCTTAATTGGGACCATCTATTAAGTCGGATTTTTTGTTGAACTCTTTATTGAAAGACTAGTTTCATTTTCAGATGACTGACCGACACTAATATTTATTTCCGAATTCGTAACTGCATTTAAACAGCGACTGGCAATATCCTCCCCAGAGTTATTTCCTTCATCATCTGATCCCAGTGAAATCGATAGAGATATAGATTTCTCTGAATTCTTATTAAATAGTTTATTGGCCAATTTTGTGCCAATGGAACTTAGACCTTGAGATTTCACTACTGAAATTTGGTCCTTTTGATTTTCACCTTCAACGTTCTCATTGTCTTCATTATTCTCTAATTTGATTTGATTTGATGTAACGTTGCTTTCTTTTAGCTCAGATTGTGAGGAAGACACTTTAGAGATGTTAGAAATATTGTTGTATTCATTTTTGCCCTTCGCAGATCCATTTGTTTTGACTGCTTTTTTAGAAAAATATGAAAAACCAATCTTTTTGCCCTTTTTCATATTTTTATCACCTTGGTATTCTTTCGAAATATTAATTTCATCACCTTCATTGGAACCATCTACTATGTCAGACATAGACTCCATCAATGCCTTCTTATTTTCATTCGTTCCTGAACTATCCATTTGTCCTTTTTCTGAAATATAAATATAAGAAGACTTCTAAACCTGTAGCTACATAGTGCCTAAATTTTTATTAATATATTGTACCAAGTATGTTATTTATACCTTCTTCGGATTCCTCGTTCGCATTCGTTCCTTGTAATTGATCTTCAGTTGCTGTATCATTTGATGAACTCTTTAATGAAAAACTAACTTCATTTTCAGATGACTGACCGACACTAATGTTTATTTCCGAATTCGTGACTGCATTTAAACAGCGACTGGCTATATCCTCCCCAGAGGTATTTCCTTCATCATCTGATCCCAGTGAAATCGATAGAGATATAGATTTCTCTGAATTCTTATTAAATAGTTTATTTGTCAGTTTTGTGCCAAGGGAACTTAGAGCTTGAGACACCAATCCAGATATTTCTTCCTTTTCATTTTCACCTTCAACGTTCTCATTATCTTCATTATTCTCTGATTGTGAGGAAGACACTGCAGAGACGTCAGGAACATTTTTGTTTTCCTTTGTTTTGCGTGCTTTTATCGAAAAATATGTAAGGCTAAATCTTTTGCTCTTTTTTATATTTTTTTCATCTTGGTTTTCTTTTGTGTCACCAATTTCATCACCTTCATTGGAACCATCTACTATGTCGGACTCAGATTCTTTCAATATCTCCCTATTTTCAGTCATTATTGAATCTTCTTCTAAAATATAAATAATAGAAGAGTTTTAAACCTTCAGCTAGGTAATGGCTATGACTTTAATTAAGATTTTCGTTATAATCTAATAATTAATTCATGATATTACACAGCAAAAAATTTAAAAATCTGTGTGAAAAAGAAAACTATTTTTGAGTTAATAATATATTGTACCAAATGTGTTTTTTATACCTTCTTCGGATTCTTCGTTCGCATTCGTTCCTTGTAATTGATCTTCAGTTGCTGTATCATTTGATGAACTCTTTAATGAAAAACTAACTTCATTTTCAGATGACTGACCAACACTAATGTTTATTTCCGAATTCGCGGCTGCATTTAAACAGCGACTGGCAATATCCTCCCCAGAGTTATTTCCTTCATCATCTGATCCCAGTGAAATCGATAGAGATATAGATTTCTCTGAATTCTTATTAAATAGTTTATTTGTCAGTTTTGTGCCAAGGGAACTTAGAGCTTGAGACACCAATCCAGATATTTCTTCCTTTTCATTTTCACCTTCAACGTTCTCATTATCTTCATTATTCTCTGATTTTGTTTGATCTGATGCGAGTCTTTGCTTAGATTGCGAGACAGATACTTTAGAGACACGAGAAATATTTTTGGTTTCACTTTTGCCTTGACTCGAAGTTTCGTTTGTTTTGTCTGCTTTTTTCGTCAAATACGCAAAGCCAATTTTTTTGCTACTTTTCACATTTTTGCGCGATTGCAATTCTTCGTCCTCGGCTACATCTGCATTCTCAATTTTCGCATTTAATTTAACGCTATTTGCCGATTTATTACCAACGATTTCTAACTTAGCTTCCATTATAATAAAATGTAACGTTTTATAAACTTGACCAACACAAAAAATACACACTTTTAATCACTTATCTTACGTTTTTATGCACTTATTCTGATCACCAGAACCAGAACTGACAATATTTTTTACTTGTACGATATTTAAATAGCGATAGTTAATCGAATTATGAAGTGCGGATTTAAAATTGATTTTATCAACAAATTGAGCTTAATATAAATTGGCCCATGCTATAAGATAAGTTCATTGATGTATATTTTGTTTTACCGTTTATTTTGATATAAGTTTAATCGAATCTTTTAATATTAGAAAAAGATTATCTAATCTTATTTAAATAACACCGCTAGAATTATTTATAAATAATATAAAATGAGTCAATTGCTGCTCTGAAATTTCAAAAAAATATTTGTACAATCCTTTCAATTTACATAATGATAGAAAATCTTCATTCAACAATTCTTTCAATTAATATAATGATAGAAAATCATTTATTAACATAAAAAAATCTCATTGGAAAAAGAGATGACTAAAGAGATTATTTTGATATAAAATTAATATATTTTGCTGAAAATGAAGAGTTAACTATTGAAAATGCTTTTATATGTATTTTTTTCGGGGGTGATATTTTATACAATTATTTTACGGGGTACAAAATTGAAAACTGAGTTAGTGTCCTTATATTATCCTTGATTAATTGAACTGGCTAATTGTCTTTGTTTCAGCTGATAGGATACGAAGATCCAGCCTGGGATTCCTCGGCAGAGCGAAGATACGCACGTTAAAAATGACGATAATTATCGTATTGGTGTTCTTTGTGTGTTGGACTCCCTACAACGTGATGATGCTCTGGTAAGTGATTGTCGGTATTAACATTTATTGTGAACGACATGCCAATTATGTGGAAAATGATGCCTGTATCGATTTTGACAGTGGTAGAGTTAATGCGACCGTCAATTCAATTATTGAGAAAACGCCCGAAAATTGATATAAATTGTCCTTCATGGTTACACGCTTCAAATTGGACAATTCTATACATAGCAAGAAATTATTGATAAATTTTTTTGATAAAAAAAAAACATAAAACCATTTATTAGTTAGATGCGCATTTTTTAAATTGTCTAATATACCGGGTGTTTCAAACAAGGCACTCATCACTTGTTGAAATGCAAATGGCTAGAAAGAGATTTAAAAAATTACCACCAAAGCAAATGCAAAGGATTTATTGTTATCATCATCACTGAATTTTTTTTTGGAGAAAACCAGAAGAAATTTCGAATTTTCAAATGGAAATATATATACAAATAATTTATACAAATCTTATTAAGACTGAAATGAGAAATGCTTACGTGGTTTAAAAGCTTATTCAACAAATATTTTGCCAATCGATTGAAGATGCTCTATATTTTTTCTACATATCAAAAATTTAGAAGAGAATTTTTTCGACTGTCCATTGGATTTTTATAAATCCTCAAAGTTAGAACAGAAAACTATAATAAGTATAATAATATTTGCCACTGTTATAAAAATATAAAAATTTCCCTGAACATGTTTTTTTGCTACTTGATATTAATTAAAATTCTATTCCAGACTTATTAAAATTATTACTTTGCCCCCCACCTGAAGTGTTAGCGGCTAGATTTGTCTTTTCAATTTTTTTTGGAATTTTTAAAATTACAGTAAAGTTTTCGATCGCAATGTATTTTCAGTTTTACTTAATGTAATTGTAATAAACTGCATCAATAAATTCGTAAGTTTTTAAGCAAATTTTAAATATTGAAAATTACAATTGTAAATTGCTACCTCGTCGAAAAACTTTTTATTTTGCCCCGCGTAAATTTGATTTGTTTCTTGCTGATTCAATTATTTCTGTATAAAAAAAAACGTCAGATTCGGTCCTTTTTAAACTGTGGTTATTTATTGTTTTTTTCTTCATATTTTTATGAAAGGTAGTGCCTACTTTCTTTTTGATAATCGTTCAATTTCGGGCTTTAGTTGAAAGATATTTTCAGTAGAAACTTAACGGTGGAATCGATAATGTTAGTGCTTCGTGACACAACAAAGTGAGAAGAAATTTCTTTAGTACCGCAAAGCGTTTTGTTTTCGTGTGTTAGGCAGTTGAAAAAGTTTGCCACGAAAAAACTTATCTTGTTAAGCGACAGTAGGGAGCAAGATGGTAAATATCGGCGACTTCAACGAGTTCTTAAATCATTAGAAAAGTTTATTGTTATATGGCAACTCACTCCGGAATTCAATTCAATTATTTGGAGAGCGAAAGAAAATATTATACCTATACCAAGGAAGAATTACATATTTTCAGAGGATGAAGTTTTAAATGTTATATTTTAAAAATATTTAGAAAAGTATAGGACGAAGAATATTATAATTTGTACATTAAATTTAAATTATTGATCGAATTTTGGTAAATCGTATTAATGAGAAATTTCTTGTTTTTCTAGAAAAATATTTAGAAAATTATAAATCGAAGAATATAATAATTTGTACATTAAATTTAAATTATTGATCGAATTTTGGTAAATCATATTATTGAGAAATTTCTTGTTTTTCTAGAAAAATATTTAGAAAATTATAAGAAGAAGAATATATTAATTTATATAATAAATTTAAATTATTGATCGAATTTTGGTAAATCGTATTATTGAGAAATTTCCTGTTTTTGTACAAAAATATTTAGAAAATTATAAGACGAAGAATATATTAATTTATATAATAAATTTAAATTATTGATCGAATTTTGGTAAATCGTATTATTGAGAAATTTCTTGTTTTTCTAGAAAAATATTTAGAAAATTATAAATCGAAGAATATAATAATTTGTACATTAAATTTAAATTATTGATCGAATTTTGGTAAATCGTATTATTGAGAAATTTCTTTTCTTTCTAGAAAAATATTTAGAAAATTATAAGACGAATAATATATTAATTTCTACAATAAATTTCAATTATTGATCGAATTTTGGTAAATCGTATTATTGAGAAATTTCCTGTTTTTGTAGAAAAATATTTAGAAAATTATAAGACGACGAATATAATAATCTGTACATTAAATTTAATATAATTAAAATTGAATTATTGACCGAATTCTGGTAAATTGGTTTTTGAGAAAATTCTTTTCTTTTTAAAAAAATATTTAGAGAATATATTCTTCGCCCTAAGAATATATATTCTTAGGACGAAAAATATATTAATTTATACATTAAATTTAATATAATTAAATGTAAATTATTGATCGAATTCTGGTAATTTAAAAATTTCTTTTTTCTTAACCTTTAAAATAATTAAATTAAATAAAATTTTATATAATAAATTTCAGGCAATAATAAAATTTTGGACAATTTTAGACAATATTAACCGATTTTTTTAATGGCACAATTATTTTCTTCTACGTTAACAATTTCCCTTCCAAATGAAACTAACGATATTTCAAAGACAACCAAAAAAACGCTTATAATTCGATTACATTCAAACCGTAAAATAAATAAATTTCCAACTATTTCTGAAAGATCTTTTAAAGACTTTGATACAGACTCGTAAAAAACCGGGATTCAAGGATTCCTCCAATCCCGGTTTTTCAATTATTTTCTTCAACATTAATAATTTTCCTTTTACATGAAGTTAACGATATTTCAAAGAAAACCTAAAAAAAGCGTTTATCATTCGATTACATTCAAACCGTAAAAATAAATAAATAACCATAAATTTCTGAAAGATGTCTTTTGAGATGTATTCTACAGACTCGTGAAAAACTGGGGAAAAAATGGGTAAAATTGTGAATCGATGCTTCCACGCCAACAAAAATACAAACGTATGTCACGGATTGATGTCCTTTATCGGAAATAATTTACACGTGGGATGGCTATACATATTTATTATTACAAGGAGCCAGGACTAACAAGCGCTTCGCCACCACCACAATCTGCAATTTCACTGTCACCGCGGTAATGACAATAAATTTGTTATTGCGTCAAATGGCGCACATTTCGATACGACAACGAAAGAATCGTTCGTAGCGAGTGTACAGTACGTAACAAATAGTTCTTGTACAGATTGAAATTGTATTGAATTATGATGGTTAGTTGAATGTGGAAATGACGTGCCAAGGGCACGACGCCACAACGATTTGAAATGCTCGTTATTTCATCCGTAGGGACATCAGAGCTCATGCAGACGAGACGAATAAATGATTCGATTCTGCATGTGTGTTCGAGTAATAAGTACAATGGGTAGTTTTCCCATGCGAACGTATATGGTTTGTTTTTCTTCGTACGTGCCGCTCTTTTGGTTTAGAACATATTCCGAGAAGTGATTATTATTACAGTCAATTTTTTTTTATATAAAACCCAAACTTCCTTATGTAGAATGTAAAAACTGACCGATATTGTAATAAATAAAAAATGCAAATTTTGATTTGCTTTAAAGTACCTTTCCTTCTGGGCAGATATTTGTGGAGTAAACGATAAACTAAAAATTTAATTAATTCCCTTCTTCAACTTCTTGAAATCCAAGCACAATTAAAAAATACATAAATATTTTTCTTCATTAACACCGAATGCAAATTTTGATTTTAAACTTGAATATTCAACTATATTTATCTAAATTTTAAATTTGAATTAAAGGTAATTTAAAACGTTTTCTTCTGGGCATATATTGATGAAATAAATGATAAAAAGAAAATTTAATTAAGTCCCCCCTTCATCTTCTTGAAATCCAAACACAATTAAAAAATACATAAATATTTGTCTTCATTAACCACGATGCAAATTTTGATTTTAAACTTGTATATTCAAACATATTTATCTAAATTTTAAATTTGAATTAAAGGTAATTTAAAACGTTTCCTTCTGGGCACATATTGATGGAATAAACGACAACAAATCGAAAATGTATCTTAATTTTCTCAAAACAAATAAAATTACTATTTTTTTCTTCATCAGGTACTGGTACGACCGCGAGACAGCCATCCACGTCGACCAGCGAATTCAGAAGGGTCTCTTCCTGTTCGCGTGCACGAACAGTTGCATGAACCCGATTGTGTACGGGGCATTTAATATACGGGCGCGAAGACCGGCAGGCGCCGGAGCGGGCGGTCAGGTGAGCGGTTGCCTGCGGGCGCCACGCTTTACCCTCTCGCATCACAATTCGCCCCAGTGCCAGTCTCGCCAAAGTGGCCTTAAAGTCGCCATTGATGGCTGTGCCATTACCCGCACAGTCACGGTGCCCACGACACCCGCTATAGTTGATACGCCCACGCCCACTGCCAACACGCGCTTGCCTGTGCTTGAGCTGTCTCTCAAAACGCTAGAGTAGTTTTTATGTTTCGACATGCATGATTCTTTGTTGTTGCGAATGTTACATTTTAATTGATTGAAGATTTATCTGGAAAAGGACACAAGTCATCGAAAATATTCGACCACAACTAATCGGCGATGTTAATTACGAATTTGTAATTTCGTTGCGTTCTACGGTTTTTTCTAACGGAAATAGTTGATTTAAAAAAATAATTTCGTAATGCAGCGTAATAATCTCTAAATATAATTAATTGTAAGCACTTCTGGAACTATTATCATTGTGATTGTGAGATGCGAAATTGATATTTGGCATTATTTTGATGGCTCAATAAAAATATAATGCATGCAGCTAATATTTTTGTGTATATAAATTGTATTGCTCAAAATATATTAAGTATTGTACAGTTATACACATAATTTTTACTTTGATTTTATAAATTAACAAGTTTGTGTTTTTAATTGGTGTTCTTATTTTTTTTTTAAGTTTGCATTATCCTTGATTATTTTATATGCTCCTTACGTTTATAATAACATGAAAATAAGAAAATACAATACAATTTTTCTATATGTTTTTAACTTTTCAAATTACTTTAATTGCCACAATAGAACTTTAGATATATAGTTATTTATTTTAATTGTTACTTATATTGATATATTTTATTTATTGACTTGATTTCGTTGAATCAATAAAATGGTTTTATAATAAAATCTGACTTCTATTATTTATTCATAAATTTGCAAATAAATTTCAATCATTTTGTCAGATTTCTACACAAAATACTGTACGTAGATTTAAAAAGTTCGTTCCCAAATGTTCTTGCGGACTTACGATATTTTTATTAGATATTTCATGTTGGATTTCAAGGGTTTACTAATGTTAGCTCAACTATTAAACGAAAGCAAATTAAAATACGCAATTTTTACAGATTGTAGACAAAATGTCTATCTATGGAACAGTAAACTTTTTTCTTATTTGTCCACTAGCTTCCTCGATGAAATAACGTCTGAAAAATCATCCTTTTGGATGAAAGTTATGATTATTTTTTGACATGTTCCATAGCTAAACATCTTTCAACCACCATCAAAGCGACACCCTTTTTTAAACCACCAGGTGGCAGACTTGAACACATCCCAGAATCGCAGCAGTACAATGCGTCGCCAACTGCAGCTGCAGCAACAGCAGCTGCAGCTGCAACAGAATCCCACAGGCACAATGGATGTGGTATGTTTAGTGTCGTGGAAGAAGCAGACAGACACCGCCGATATCCACACCGGCCACCACAAATCAAACAGTAACGGTATGAACAGCAATGGTGGTCGTCACTATCATCATCATCATCATCATCTTCGTCGATTCCAGAGCCAAAGAAACGACGTGTGTCTGCATTGTGGTGAGTCCTATCCATATCGGGATGTTAAATGTGAAAAGAAAGGACTTTGTACCATTGCCGGAAGTTTTCCATGAGACCAGTGTAGATGAGGTTAAAGTTAGTTCGCTCAGGTCATGTTTAAGAAATGTATATATGCGTATATAATGACCTTTACCCTAAAAACTTTATATAAAATAAAATCTATAAATTAATAGTCAACAACATTCGTTCAACGCTTAATTAACAATTAAGAACGATTCTATCACCAGGATTATCCGTTTATTTTTTATCGTAATGCACAATTATTTCATACTTATTAAAGTGGTTATGAAATATCGAAATTTTAAGTTTGAAATTGTGAATCGAATTTTGTACTCTTTTCGCATTGTTAGCCTCAAATTCTAGCGAAACATTTAAACCGAATAACTTACGAAAGTTGCCTAAAATGGTAATGGTTCAGATCAATATCTCCGGAGGAACTTTCTGCGGCAAAACAATGACAAAATTTTAATTAAAGCAATGTCAGGGTGCGGGAAGATTAATGCTTAATTTTCTTAGAAAATCAACGCATTTACTTTATATCACACAGTGGCGTAGTTCAAATTATATATATATGTACTAGAATAATGCCGAAGAAAAAAGCGTTTTCGTTGATGATGAATTCAAGTGTTATAGATTTTTTTTGCAACTAAGCGCATGATTTTTTTTTTAATTAAATCAAACATTAATATTTCGAAAAATATTAATTAATATTAATTGGGTAATATTCTATACTACAAACATTAATATATTCGACATCTAACGTGTCGAATGAAATAATAAATTATTTACAACTTCTTCGGGATTGTAGCAACTCAAAATCAGCTTGTAAATATACTCCAAATAAATCGCTAGTTTTGTATATGTTGTCTCGTATTTCTTCATATCTTCTGACATATTGGATTGGTACCTAAAATAAAAGAGAAGAATATTTTTGGGAAATGTCCCAATATATTATACGCTATTATGCTGTCACGTTGGTAATATTATATAATATTTTTCGTCTTTATATTTACAATGGAAATTGTATATTTTAATGAAAATATGTGAAATTCTTGTGGGAGAGATGGAAGTATATTTACATGTAAATACAGTGGGAAAATCGAAACAATCAAATGAATTTGGGTGTATTATAAAAAATAAAATATTTAGCCGGTATGGAAATTTTGTCGATTTTACGAACAATTGGTAAACGTTATATATAATAAATGTAAAGGATTATTTTTCTATGTAACATTGGTAAACATTTCTACTTATAAATGAAGAATTTATTAAATACTCATCTTTATGTGATATTATAATATTTACTGCAAACGTATTATTACACGTTTAATTATTTTATATTCTCTATTAAAAATAAAATAAAATGGTCCTATTAATAAAGTGATTTTATCGGTTCTTTGCGTGTTAATTACGAATTTACAAGAACCGGGTAACTTTGTTAGGAAAGTTTTCTGTTAAGAGATAAATTAATGATTAATTTGTGACGTACGAATCGAAAATAAATTATCATTTTTTATGCTACCCTATGTTTAAAAATTCGGTTTTCAAATTTCTTGGTCTATATTTCTATACGTGTGTTTATTAACAGAATTTTACGTAAACTTTTATCAAAAAAATGGCAAATCAGACATTAATGTATAGTTTTAAAAAAACACAATTATTGACCATTTCTTTGACTCGATTGTTTACGATAAATAGCCGCTCAGCCTTTGCTTAAGGGCCAAAAGATCGTGATTCTAAATAGTATTTTTTTTAAACTGAATTTTAAATTATATCAGAACAGTATCTACAAATTTATTTCATCAGCGTTAAAGATAAGCTCCCTCAAAACGTAAAATGACCTAAAAATGCATTATTAGTTTTAAATAAAATGGTGAAAAAAATACACGCGACGAAAAATGTTATTTCGTTTGTTTAACAAATTCTGATCCATTAAAATCGTTCAATTATTTTGTTTTACGGCGATTCGTAAGTACGTTACCCAAATACGCTGTCACTATTGTTCCTTCTTGTTGTTGTTCATTAATTTAACGTGCCTTCGGTCTGCAGACAGATTCTGCAAGGCGCTGATTGGTAATTCGATAAATAAACACACCAGCGTAGCCAACAGATACGATATGGTCACATCCGAGACCGCGTTGCATAACTGCAAGAACAATGTGATCAAAACAATTAGAATTAATTTGTTTATACATCTTTCCATTTCAATTGGCTTACTATACTGTGAGATGATGCATAGTAAGGGGTCCGAATCGATCCTTGACGCAACCTTATCACTATCGTATGGACCACGTACGCGGTGAAACTAACCCTGCCCAGGACCTGCAAAGGGCCCCATCTCAGCAACCAAACACCGAACCCTAAATAAGCACTTCCTCCAGTTAGTATATGTATTGCGATGCAAATGGCGGCGTTTGTAATTAATCAATTATTCTATAAATTAACTTAATGTACGGTAAAATTGTATTTGTTGTAGTTACTACTAGATATCGGTGAATTAAAATGTATAAAAAGAAAAATGATCTACATCAAGTTTGAAATGTATATTTTGTATAAAAAAACTTTGTGCTAAAATTTTATTGGCAATAATCAAATATTTGTTTCGTTGTTGATTTTTCTTTAACAAATTGAGCTTCTGCAATTTGTGTATTTTCTTTCCGAACTATAATTTCAGAAAAAATCACCTTCTTCATTTCTGCTCACCATCTATATTTCATGACCTCGTCAAAATAATTTCCCAAATTGCTAAAAAAAATACATACATAAAAAATTCTTTTTCCTGAAGATGGTTTGTTTTTATTGAGATTAAAATATTTCTAGATTAACTTCGAAATTGATTAACTGTTAATCTTTGATCTTATACGTATTTTAGTTGTTTAAAAATGACAAAATTGGATTAAAGGATGCAGTTTGAGATCACCTCAAATTTCATGTTTTCTTTGCATCAATTTCAGTGAAGAATATGATCAATCAAAAAATTAAAAATTAATATTTCCCGACAAAACTGATTCCACGTGGAATTAACCATTTATCTCTGATCTTATAAGAATTTTAGTTTAAGAGCATCGGATTAAAGAATACAGTTTCAGATCACTTTAAATGTTTTTTGTTCTTTATATCAATTTCCGTGAAAAAAAATGTTAAATCAAAAAAGCGAAATAAAATATTCACCGATACAACTGATTTCTAGTTTTACATAATTAAATCAACGTGTAGAATATTGTATTTCCAACGCGAGGAAGAGGAGTGTTTTGACGAAACATTTTAATTTCGATATGTTTTTTGATAGTAAGGCAAAAAAAATATTACATTATATCAGGCCACCATTGATACGGTTGCGATTTAATGGTAAAATCGAATACTCAGTATGATTGTGGCGAGTTCTAAATTATAATAAAATAAAAATCTTAAAATCGCAACGGTAGAACCTTTGATAAAATTGATTGAAGAAAGCGTCTACTTTCAGTTGTACATCATCCATTTTGTATAATGTACTTGGGCTGATTAATAAATATTAGGAATATAAGTATAAATTTTTAAACGTTTATTAAAACAACGGATATTACAGGTCCTTCGAAATATTACCCTTCCACACAAATACATCTATTCCACCGATTCTTCCAGACATCAAATGCTTTAGAAAAAGCATCGTTTGGAATCGATCTAAGCTCTCTTTTGAATAAAGTAAATTGAGATATTTAATTGTTCCTAATATTTATTGATCACAGGGATCACGAATATATTAAAGTCTTACATCCGTTCCCGTCTGCGAAGCCCACCATCATCAGGACCACACTGAGGGCGAAGATAACACGGGACACACTCTGATTGAGCGCCGCTAATCCGGCTGAGTACTCAAAGCCCTCCTGATAGAAGAGGAATGCGACCATAATCACACCAATTGCTGGCACGTATGACATAAAGTACCATACGCCAATTGCAAACTGAAATCACGTCATAATCCACTTAGCAATTGCCAAGATATACCGCCATAGCTACAGGAAGAACTTTAACAGCGTTGAGAAAGCGAATGTTACATTTACAGGAGAAGAAAGACGGTTGAGAGTTTGGACTGCACCAACATTTTTACACGATTGTATATGGCAACACGCGAAAACATCGATTTCATATTTCAGCGAGACATGGTCATATACTGGTCACGTTTGCGTTATTTTATTCCAATTATTAGATTTTACCTTGCTTGATAACATTTTCTTGTGCCTAAGTTGCCGATGGAATAAATAACCGAATAAAATTCCCACAAAATACGACGATATATTAACGTGCATAGGCAATAAGGTACTATGCCATTCTTTTACGTGAAGTAGGTAGGTGTAGGTCATCCTAGTAAAAAAAAAAAAATTACCATCAACATAAAATATTTGGCAAAAAAACTTACTCGGGCGTGCTTCTAATTATAATATCCAAGTCTACGAAATAAACGTGCGCGAAACTAACTGCAATCCCCAATAGAATTATGCCGATTATAATTTTGATTGCGTGTTTGGGGTGTTTCAATATGAAGGGTAGAACGCATAAAGCTACCACGAAGAGTTGGGTATCGCAGGCCAAATACCACGTGTGCTGCATGCACTGAAATGTCAAAATCATTAGTACCCCAATGTGCATTAAAATTCTTTACCGATACCAAATTTGTGTTAGTTATAGTGGAGGTGTCACAAAATTTCTAATTGAAATTTTTAGACACATCAGTTTTTATTCACGTTACAAGATGTGAATGCATTCTCATCTCGCCGGTGGATTTATTTACCATAGCTTTCCCATTCCAAATATAATTGTTTAACTGCAAGAAGAAGACCCACCAAGTTTCCTTACATGCTTCGTAATCGTTATGTGTCATTCTTATCCAATGTGGACCGTTCCCTATATGTGGCATCCACGTTGCATTCAGCCACAAGTAAATGAAGAGTGTCGGTGTGATCCTATCGATGTGAAAATGTTATTATTTGACTTTAATGATCGTTATGATTGTATGTGAAAATGGAAAGGATCGACAATATATCGATTGTAACATAAAATGTATTTTTTTTTGAGAAGAATTTTTCCTTTTATAGCTCCCAAATTGGAGAATATCATTCAAGAAATATGGTGTGGTTCTTGAGGCGGCCCACGTTCAAAAATAGTGATATATATTTAGGGTTCTTTTTTTTCGAAATTTTGTAAATATTTCTGATAAACAAAAACAGTTCAGAAATCATTAGAATATAGTCCATTCAGAAGAGTAATTTCATATTTAGTCATATATATCAAGCAACTTCGGTAGAAACTTCTAATATCTTTAGTTCCACGTATAATAAGCTGCAGGAAATTTTGTAGCCCAAGTTGTCTTCTTCTGATTCTTTTCCACAGGCATTTTCGTAATAGTTTCCACATGTATTCGCAATTACGTACACGCAAAATTCTCGTTAATACATAACAATTCTTGTTACATCTGCGCAAGATGTAAAGTAACTATTTATCCCCATGCCAAACGACTTAACCAACGTTACTAAATCTAACAGTACGATCTTAAATTAGTTTGCAAAATAGCTTAGTTGTACAAAAGGACCATTGTATCAGGAAAATTGCAGTTTGCGCGTTGGAAGTTGCGTTTCACATTCGAAATTGACAATTAACTTCACCAACGTACCTAATATATCTATTCGTAAAAAATCCCATCAATTGGGACGCCGTAACCGTGCCCTTCTTCTCGAACATATTCATGAAATTGAGCGCGAGCAGCCATCCGGTTATTACCAGATTCGTCTGGACAATATGCGAACCGTTCACGAGGAACATATTCTCCGGCTTGTTCGTGGACAGTTCGAGGAAACGGGGATTCTGTACGGGGCCTGTGAAGGCCGCCAGAGCCGTATGGGACATGATCACGAAGAGCATATTGAAGAAGCGGATGCCCTGCAGGAACGACAGCCTCTTGGCGTCCTCGCTGCCGCTCTCTTGACGCAACCGTTGCCAATTGTTCGCCAGCGAAAAGCAGATCATCAATCTGCCCACTATATGCGAAGAATAGAGAAATGTGCGTGAAATGGAACGTAAATACCCCAAGAGATGGTTATTATTTGATAAACGTGGCTGGTGTGCGAGAAGGGTGTGTGGGGTGGTTTAGGGTAAGTATACAATTGCGTGGTGGTTGCATAAGGGTAGCGATTTGCAAAGTTCTTGAGACTGCGGTCACGTTCGAGTTGTATTGTATTGTACTAGACGTGGACAAGATAATAATAACGTAAATAAACGCTAATAAAAAGTTGTATTTTATAGGTTTTTTTTTTATAGTGGTCAACTTATTTGATATCAACGAAGAAAGTGATTGTAATATTCGTGGGATTAAAAAAAAATGTGTTAGGTTAAAATAAGTTTATAGCGTAAAAAAAAAGTTAATAGAGGAAGATATATACTTTTACCTTTATTGTCCATTAGCTTTTGGTAATTTTCTTGATTCTCATATCTAGCGGATCCTTCGTAATAGCTGCTAATAAAAACTACGGCAAATAGAGTTCCCATGAACAACCTAAAAAGATTTAAAATAATTCTGCAAACTAGATTTTCAAATTCCGACGAAGCCTAATTTAATAGTGGAAGAGCAGCAAAGTTGCAGCGTTGAATTTTAATTGAAATCAAAATCGATTTCTACATGTAGGTGATTAATCGCCGAAGAGTTTCCCGTCAAATTGCCATCGGCGATGAACTAAATTTGAGGTAATATATATTCTTTGTACGAGAACAATTTAAAGTGTAATTTGGGGCGTGATGTAAACATGGGTGATGTAAGAAAATAAGACAGTTATTAACGACCTTAGCGTGCTTTTATAAGTAATTTTTAATCTGCTGCGTCAAAAACAAACTTATGCAAAAATATGATGACCTAGTTTGTGTTAATTGCAAATCATTTCGAAAAGAGTTATTAGAATAAGTTTGATATAAATGGTATCGCTCGATGTATTGATTTTTTTTAATATATCTACCAAAAACAGTATTGGAGTAATTGCTATTGAGTATATTAACCGAAAATGAGAAATCAATTTTTTGCGATTGAGAATTATTTTTTTAACACGTTTAAGAGTTGCTTAGTAGAACGAGGAAATAGTTTTGCGGTATCGATTCAATTTTTTTAATACCAATGAGAAAAATAACAGAGGATTTAAAGAAATTGAAACTCCGAAAGTATCTCTGTGGTTGGATATTAGATATTTCTTGAGCATGTAATATAATATATTGGGACTACAAAGATGTTCAAAGTTAAGAGCTATATTTAACGAAAGTTGCGTTATGTTGTTGAAAATAATAAAAATCGTGCAATGCAAGTATAGTTTGAAAAATATACGTCTGAAAAATCACAGGATTTTTAGTTACGGAACGGTCAAACTTTTTTCTTATTTTTTCACTACCTTCCTCGATAAAATAACGTGTAAAAAAGCGTCTCTTTTTTTAATGAAAGTTATCATTTTTTTCGGCATGTTATTGAAAATTTAAAAATATAAGAAATACATCGTTCGAAAGCCTCATTCTTTAGGATCATTCTCTAAAAATTTTCTACAAAAATAATCAAAATTGCAGATATTCTACACACGCTGCCGAACCACTGCCGTTTCGATTGTAGAGGTTTACTAGCGTTAGCCCAACTATTAAACGAAAACAAATTAAAGTAACTAATTACCTAATATAAAAAAGTACCTAATTTAAAAAAAACCTAATTAAAGCTAATTGTAGAGAAGGTGTTTATCTATCGAACAGTAAAAAAAATTTCTAATTTTTTCACTAGCTCTCTCGATAAAACAATGTGTGAAAAAGCGTCTTTTTTTTTAAATGAAAGTTATGATTTTTTTCGACATGTTATTGAAAATTTAAAAATATAAGAAATACATCGTTCGAAAGCCTCATTCTTTAGGATCATTCTCTAAAAATTTTCTACAAAAATAATCAAAATTGCAGATATTCTACACACGCTGCCGAACCACTGCCGTTTCGATTGTAGAGGTTTACTAGCGTTAGCCCAACTATTAAACGAAAACAAATTAAAGTAACTAATTACCTAATATAAAAAAGTACCTAATTTAAAAAAAACCTAATTAAAGCTAATTGTAGAGAAGGTGTTTATCTATCGAACAGTAAAAAAAATTTCTAATTTTTTCACTAGCTCTCTCGATAAAACAATGTGTGAAAAAGCGTCTTTTTTTTTAATGAAAGTTATGATTTTTTTCGACATGTTATTGAAAATTTAAAAATATAAGAAATAAATCGTTCGAAAGCCCCATTCTTTAGGATCATTCTCTAAAAATATTACATAAAAATAATTCAAATTGCGGAAATTCTAAACACGCTGCCGAACCACTGCCGTTTCGATTGCAAGGGTTTACTAACGTTAGCCTAACTATTAAACAAAAGCAAATTAAATTATACAATTTTTTAAAATTGTAGAAAAGATGGTTATCTATAGAATTATCAAATTTATTTCATATTGTTTCACTAGCTTCATCGATAAAACAACGTCCGAAAAAGCGTCTTTTTTTTTAATGAAAGTTATGATTTTTTTTAGACATGTTATTGAAAATTTAAAAATATAAGACATACACCGTTCGAAAGCCCCATTCTTTAGGATCATTCTCTAAAAATATTATATAAAAATAATCAAAATTGCGGAAATTCTAAACACGCTGCCGAACCACTGCCGCTTCGATTGCAAGGGTTTACTAACGTTAGCCTAACTATTAAACGAAAGCAAATTAAATTATACAATTTTTTAAAATTGTAGAAAAGATGGTTATCTATAGAATTATCAAATTTATTTCATATTGTTTCACTATCTTCATTGATAAAACAACGTCTGAAAAAGCGTCTTTTTTTTTAATGAAAGTTATGATTTTTTTTAGACATGTTATTGAAAATTTAAAAATATAAGACATACACCGTTCGAAAGCGCCATTCTTTAGGATCATTCTCTAAAAATATTGTACAAAAATAATCAAAATTGGGGAAATAATAGACATTCTGCCGAACCCCTGCTTTACGTATAATGAGACACTAACCTTAAGGTCAAATGTACAAGTAATTCTGAGTTGTTCAAAATTACAATAATTGTACCATTTTACACCATTTCAGTAAAAGTGCCTTGTTTTCTTTATTTAGACATATAATAGGGTATTAATGCTATTTTAGCTTTTTTGAAGCAACATATTTTTGTTTGTAATTACTATTTAACTTCGGATGCGGAAAAGACTGTTAAATATATAAACTTATTGCTGGTACGTTTCTGAATTACTAAATGTTGTGATGTTAGAATGATTAAATAGAAGATGTTAAGTTAACGGTATTAAAACGACGCAAGGATTTTAAATACGTTTTAAATTTTACACGAACTTCGACTAAGAAAACTAGGACAAGTATTTATATAAAATTTGGTAACAATATTATGCCTAAAATATCCATAACTACAATTTTGAGTATGGTAGTTAGTTTTCTTGTAACTTCTAAAAAGCAGTTTATTTTTTCAGGTTTTGTACAGAAGAGTTCACTTTCAATCAAAAAATATAACACTCACATTCTTGTCGTGATTTTTTACCAATATCTTAGAAAAATACTAAAGCTTTTATCAGTTGATCAATCAATTTAATAAGTTGTTCTTTTAAAACTACCTTCTTGGACTTACAGAAAAAGTTTGGCAGAGAATCCAATATCGTACATTGGTTCGTCATTTTCGCAAATTAGATCCTCGACAGCGGCTCGAAGACCTAGATTACGATACTTTTCCGTATAGCATTCGCTGATATCTTCTACAAGGCGGCTATCGTTGAATCCCGATTTATAGTGAGCAACGGGAATTTCTGGACAGGACAGGGGCAAGCAAATGCCATAGCGCAAGCGATCGTGACGGTAGTTGTACGGATTGTCAATGACATTCTGCAAAGTCAAGAAGATTATAGTGCAGGATGTAAGGAGAGATTATGTGGCTGTTTTAATTAAAACGTCTTGCGGATTTATTCAGAATGTTTGAAGAACTCTACAATTGCAACGAGAACTCATCTTCAACTGTAAATATTTCGTGCGTTAGATAGAATATCTCAATTTATATCTTAAGAGGACTGTTAAAGTTCTCGTTGTTAAATTGTACAATAATAAGTTAGTAAGTCCTCCTCACACAGCTCAAGAAATTATTATTGCTGCTGGCAGATTTGTTGGCAATAGTAAGTATACTTAATTAGCTCTAATTTAAAAAATATATATATTAATTTTAGTAATCTGTGAATTTTGTAAATTTTGAATTTTATAAATTCGAATTAGAAAAAAGTTTACACTCTTATGTTACAAAATATTATTTTCTTCGATTAATTTAAAGGCTTATTGTCCAAACTTTTTTCGATTGTAAATCGTAAAATATTCTTAGTTTGATGTAAATTATAAATTTGTAAAATTTTCGAAAACCCATTGCAAAAACGAATTTTCACATAATATGTCACAAAATTTTACTCTCTGCGATTAAAATAAAGAATTATTGCCCAAACTTATTTGAAATTTTTTTTCGATTGTAAATTATAAAATTTTCTTGGTTCCATGTACATAATAAATTTGTAAAATTTTCGAAAGTCCATAGCAAATACGAATTTTCACATAATGTCACAAAATATTATTTTCCGCGATTAAAATTAAAAATTATTGCCCAAACTTATTTGAAATTTTTTTTCGATTGTAAATTATAAAATTTTCTTAGTTCCATGTAAATAATAGATTTGAAAAATTTGAAAAATTTGAACATATTTCTGTCAACTTATTGATGAATGAATCAACGAATAAATATTTATATCAAGCGTCTAATAACCATTTGGTAATATTCATTAATAATGTATATTTATTATGTTATTATTGCGAATCTGGCAAATTCTCAAATTGATAGTGAGTGCAGTTTTCGATTGCAAAAATTATCTTATTACACATGATTTAATTCGTTTTTAAATATAATAAATTTACCCACTAATTAAACTGTTATTAATTAATATTTACGTACATATACGTTGCAAATCATTTTTTTATGCAAAGGCGCGTGTAAATCAAAGATACTGAATACTAATTTATTATTACGCAAATTATTATTTTTTAAATATTTCGACATACCTAATTTTATTATATATAATGCGGATATTTAAAAAATGCTCAAACGACTTTAAAAGTTAATAAAAAAACAAAAATTTAGTGCCTTTATATTTTTCTCTAACACTTTCGAAATCATACTTTCGCTTTAAACAATTTTTTTTTTATACAGGGTGTTTTTATTAACTGTTGTATTTATTTTGGACACATCTTTCGATTAGATTTTTTATACCTTTATAATAAAATAAAATAAAATAGGATAATATTATATAAAAACATATAAGAGTATACCGTGCGTTGCATATCGCCGCACACATAGTTCATTTTGCATATTTTTGACATATTGGTTTGTCTAAAACCGTGAAAAATTAAATGAAACGTTTTCTACTTTACAAGTTTCTGAAAAAAATCGCAAACGTAATTTCTTAGGTTGCGATCATTTTCATTTGTTGTAGATATTATACCTGTATAATTTTCCACAAAGTATTATTGGACGTTGTTGGTGCTAACTGAATGATAGCTGAACAGTAGAGACCGTTCTTCTTCAGACTGATACATTCGTCATATTTATCCAGATGAAATAAATCGGGCATCTGAAAATACTCTTCATCTGTCACTAAAATTAATGAAAATATGCTTTATTTAGCGCCAAATACATGGAAAAGCGCACGTTTTTATTACGAATGTTTAAACTAGCTTTAAATAAATAGTTTTTTAGTGCGTTTTTTTTTGGAAATACCTCTTTAAAATTCATAAATACCAATAAACGATTTTTTAAAATTTCAATATCAAAATTTACAATTACAAGATATTGTTATAAAATGAAATATTGTTATTTATTTATTTATTCTTCATGATTAGTAATATTACTATGGCTTAGTGCAGTCAATTGAGAATCTTCACATAACATTCTAAAATATGATTTACTAGTTTAATATTACTAGAATACATTCATTAATGATTAAATAATAAACATCGTTTAATTTATTTTTTTTATTAAAATATTAAAATCGAATTAAAATTTAATGTTATGTTCATTAATAGCTTTTTAAATATATAATTAGCTTTTTAAATATATATATAATTAATGTTAATTTTTTATAAATGTAAATAAAGCGGTCGATATGTGTCGAAATAAACAAATTAATAAATAAGTTGGAATTATTTAAATGGGGATTTAATTAATAATAAAAGGGTAATTTTGTTATGAGCGTTTACAATAAAATGCCTAGTTTTAAACGTTTTTTCATACCAAAAGTTCTTGCAGTGAAAACTTTTGCATCCATCCACGATAGACTACTTATCATTAATATCAAAATAAGTACTATACACGTAGGCCTATTCATTTTTCGCAAATTTCTGCGCACAAACTAATCTCCAAGTTTACAATTGTTTTAATTCCAATGAAGAAATTTCTTAATACAATTGCGATAACTGTTAAGCAGGCACTTCTGTAATAATCATAAAACTGTAATGTGTAAATTTCATTTGGATTCAAAAATTACTGAACGGTGAAAAGAAGCGAGTGGTGATGGTAATTGATAACATCTTATACGGGGTAAGAAAATGTTTGATATAAACAATTCTAAAAATACACCGCTCGAATTAATGCGAAATTTTCAAAAAATGAATCGACTATTGGTGTTTTCGGGATTTAGGGAATTAAAAATATATCGCTATCAACAGGCGCGAATATATTGCGTTTGTTTATTAATATATTTGTTTATATCGTTTGTTCGTTGGGAATTTTCGCTGGACATTAAAAGTTTTTACGCTGTATGATTGCAATGTACCAACTTTCGCAAGAATTTGTTCTTGAAAGGAGCAATCTGCAAGACGACATCAGACAGTGGTAGATATTAAACATATTATAAAATATTACCGATATTATCTTTATAGAGCAATAAAAATTAAAGCGATAATTTTAATTTATTATTAATTAAATTATTGAACTCGCTAATATATTTAAATTATATATGTATATTTATACACTTATATTTAAATTTGATATATAATTAAACAGCAATTTGTTTTTATAATTTGCATTTGTTAAAGCGAAAATAATAAAATCAAATTCCCCCAAGGACAAAATATTAATTAAACAATTAAAAGATTTATCAATCAATACCATTTACAAACGCGATACTTTCGATATCAAAATTTAATTCGTATTATCGTTTATTTCTACCGTTCTTGGTTTTACTTCGACAGAAAAAAAATGTAACTTATATCACGAAAACTATACTTTTCAGTGAGCTGTTAAAATAAGCTTTTTTCCTTAAGGATCAACGGGATATTATTTTTTGTTATATAACAAATAATATGTCCTTGTTACGCCACTGCGCGACTTGTTCTTGTTAAATCTGGAACAGGTTGTTGTATTACCAATTCTTGGCCTATTACCTTTTATGCAATCCTCCAAAACTTTATAAAAACGGCAAGTAAGACACTTAAGACACTCGTAATTACGTACTTTAATTTTTTATATGGAACATCAGAATTGAGACGAACGTATGTAAATTATACGCTCTAAATTCGCGATTTAAGATTATTATAGATAAAAAAATTTAGCATTTTAATCTGCAAGAAAAAAAATAAAAGTACACTTGAAAGTGCGTAATATTTTTTGATATTTATTTTGGGTGTATGAAGTAAAGGAGGCGAGGGAAGTATGACAGTTAGGATAAGGATTTTTTTGGTAGGATATATGGGGGAGTTAAAGATATATGTCGCTTATTTCGCGAAAATGACACCTTTAAGAGATGATTAATTTCTGACGAAATAGAAAAAGAAGTAAAGCGTAAAGTTCCTAAAAAGGTTTATGGAGAAAAAACTATAGAAAAATATTTGAATTTCAACGTAGAAAGGAATTGCCTGAACACTATTTTACATTTAATTTTTTAACTGATGAATAAATAATCGACCGCAAGGCGAGTTACTTGTCCTTTTGTTTTTTTGCATGTACATTTCTATTGGAAATTTTTGGCGCTGGCATCAAATACTCTTTTTGCATATTCGCGAAAGGCATTTCAACGAGGAGACAAAACAGCGCCGCATAAAGAAACGATAAACTTATTGCAGACGCCGCTTCAGATACCTAAAACAGCCAAAAAGGAGCGTGATTATTTCATAAAACAAACAGTAGTTAATTAAAAAGTTGCCTGCCTTAGTATGCAATTTCCTTTTTAAATTAACATACACTTACATATAGGGCTAGGAGGAATGATGGTCTAGGACTTTATCAGGACTTTTACCTGAATGGTGAGGACTCAAACCAGTAGGTGGTATTCTTAAGCCGCACCTACACAGCTGAATAATATTCGATGTATTACCCAAACATAATTCGAAGCATATATAGGACTTCTTTCGAGAACGTATCGTAAACGTATCACAATTGTGTGAATTAAATATGCGCAATAACTTAGTCGTCCAATATAATGTATTGGCTTCCATTTGAGCACATCTTTGCTGAACCCTGAAAATACAATTTTAATAATAAATAACGAAATTAAGTTAATTTGCCAAAAATATGTATATTCAGCTGTTATACGCTTACTATCTACAGAGAGATAAATTAGCTTTCGTATATATTTAAGCTATGTATCTATCAAACAGGCAGAGCCTGTCTAACTTTTCGTCTAAATTGCTACATGTATAAATCCTTCTTGATTGACAGAAGGTCTAGAAGGAATCGATTTCAAATACCACTAATCTAGTCTATCGAATTCGCATGCCACGTTGTTGTTTTTTTTACTTTTTTTTGTGTGTCAATTTGACGCTATATCAATTGATCTTTTTTTTTATAAAAATGGTGGGTCGTCCGAATTACAATTTTTATTTAAAACTAACAAAATGTAGGGTGAACAAAAAGCTGTTAAGAAATAAAAAAATCATTTTGTCGAATGTAACATTTTTTTTTTTTTTTTAATTAGCCAAATTATTGATTGTTTGATTGGTTTAACTATATGTAAAGAAAATGAACATTAGTTTCTCGATGTTACAACCACAGCATCTACGCATCTTTTCCTCAAGCAATAAATGATCAATATTTAACGAAAAAAGAAAACTCACATCCAATATTTTGTTGTGCTCCCAAAATCATCATGCCTATAATAGCGGCGAATAAAGTTTTGCTAAATGTCACATTTAGCGCAGCAATTAAGCGATTGTGCACGTAACTTTCCTGTATGAAGATCGCTCCAATATAAATCGATCCAAGGGGTCCCACCAATATCAGAATCCACCAAACCGTTTGGACCCACTATAAAAAAAAAAAAAAAAACGTTTTCATCGTTAACACTCAAGAATTCTTTAGAAAGTACTTACAGGGATTTTTACGAAATCGTATTGTTTGTGGCGAAGGTACTCATAATATAGGTACCCGTACAATAAACCAACTGAATAGCTTGCCAAAATACTTAAAGGTTGCGCGTTGAGGAAGTGCCAATCTTGATTGCTTTTGAAAGCATTATACAAACATCTGAAACAAAAATATCTATTGAATAATATTTGGAATAATGGTGGTTCTAAAATCGGTTGGAAATTTATTTTTATAACATGTCAAAGCGATGATGGATACAATCGAAAAAAAGTGTAGTATAAGAAAACGTACTCTCCGCAAGGAATGATCATCTCCACGACGTCGTAATAATAAAAGATACACACAGGAATCATCGTGCTCAAGACTAACGTTGTTAGTAAAATATTCAGAGCGTGTTTCTTGTATTTAACAACTGCGCCCATTATAAACAACGCAACGAAGAATAGTTGCGAATCGGATGCTAAGTACCATGTTTGCTGCATGCACTACGCAAATAATCGAAAAGTTAAATTGATCGCTGAATTAAAAAGAACGCTTCGTTGCTTTTACCATATCTTCTTTATTAACAAATGTGTTTATGAACAAAGCGTTTGTCCACCAGTTCTTCCGACAATTATTTCGTTCTACAATAATGATGTTATGTAGATGAGGGCCCCTTTCAAAATGGACCATCCACGTTGCAGAGAAGGCAATGGCCGTTAGCAAGCAAGGATATAATCTAAAAGATCGAGATCAAGGTGTTTACGCAAAAAAGCAATATACGGTCAAATAATTCGTACCTGATGCATCTATTTACCATGGCTAAAATAACGTGTTTGAGATTAAATTTTTTGCCACCGTCGAAAATTAATAGAAAATTATAAGAGAAGAGGAACGCTGATATCATTATAAATGTCATGACAATGTGACTTCCGTTGGAAAATAAAGTGTTTTCGCCGCGCTTGGCCATCTAAAGATTTAAAAACACACAAACAGTATTGATTCTAATTCAAGAAGAAGAAGAAGAGGAAGTGTGAACAAGATTACGATTGTTTAAATTGATTGAAGATGCGCGAGTCAAGAAGTTTAGAATGTTAAGGAAAATCGACGAAATGTGTTAAAATGCTGAAGAAATGAAGGGATGGTTCTGAGATAGGTACCAAATTATTTGTGGAAAATGCTCGGATATTAGTAGACATTGAAAAAGTTAATTTCAGATTTAATTTTTGAGGATTCTCAATATGATTGTTACAGCGAGAAAAATACATTTACCTCTTCGATAAATTTCGGATTTTGTATAAACGTTGACGCCGGCAGCATGAGAAGATGACAAAAAATAACAATCATGGTATTAATAGTTCTAATCCCCTGAATATGAGCTAACTGTTCACCATCTTCAGTGTCGCTATCTTGTCTCAATTTCTTCCAATTTTTAACGATCGAAAAGCAAGCCAAGAATTTGCCGACTGTGAAAATAATCGCAAATAAAATAAAATTGACGAATCGTTTTGTTTTTTTATAATTCCAACGAACTGAATAATTTTGTGCATGCTTACTAGGCGTTGCTATAATCCTATCATATTCTTCCTGACACTTGTACCGAGCTATTCCTTCGTGAAAGGATCCTATTATCAATAACGCCACTAGTACAAAGATATACGCCCTTAAATGTTTAAATACAATTAGAACGGCGCCTTTATCGGTCGACAAACGTACAACTCACGCGAATATTTGATCGTACACGTCGATTTTATGGTACGGCTCTTTTCCTTCGCAGAACAATTCGATTGTGGCTGCTTGCAAGCCAATGTGCGCGTACTTCTGACTGTAACAGAGCGATATGTCATTCATCAAGCCCTTATTGGCGAAGCCCATTGTATAGTTCGCCCTGGGGATCCGTGGGCAACTCTCGTGCAAGCAGATTCCATGCCGGAGCCAGTCGTGACGGAAGTAGAACGGGTCCGTTTTCACCCTCTATTTCGGGAATATATAAACGTAAATAAATTCTTTTTTGAACGGGCATTTGAACTCGCCTCGATTATAATCCAAGGCTCCGACAGATTTTTATGGGACATGGGCGACAGTTCAATTTTCGCCACGCAAAATAAGCCGTCGTTTATTATACACTCGTCGAAATTGTCCAGATGGAATAGTTTCGGCATCTTCAGATACTCCTCGTCTGCAATCAATTTTTTTTTCAACTTATTATATGCTTGTATAAAAACATTATGGATCTCTTCGGCCACTTATCGCGATTTCTATAAGGTACTAGTATACTGGGTGTTTAAACGAACCAGAATTGGAAGACGTGAATACAAGAGACGCAAAGTTTGATATGCGAATTATTAAATAATCACCCCTAAATCTATTGTGACATTAAAATTAAAAAGATACGATTTTAACAAATATAATTTAAACTTTACATCAAACTCGCCTGATATTGTTATAGCGCAGCATCGAAGCACAGAAAACAGCAGAAGAATAAATAAAACTTTAAACGATGTTAAACAATTTGTTTCAATCATTTTGATCTGTTAGGCAGATAAAAGACAACTAATATTGAACTAACGTACGATAACTAACTATGTATCAAAACATATTAAAATATACGTTTTACAGCTTTTACTAATCATTTATAATTATAAATGTTTTGCGCAAGTGCAATTAATATTCACAGGAATAAATCACTAATTAATTATAAAATAATATGTTAACAGCGATTTTCACCTGAACAATTATATTTTACCAATGCTACTGGAAAAGACAAAAAATGCGCATAATTATTTATCATTGGAATAAATATAATTAGTTGTGCTGTAAAATAGATGTGAAAAAAATTCCTGTGAAATAAATTCAAACGCTTAAATGGTTTGTAATTTTTTTTCACCGTACATGCACGACCTAGACATAGAAACATTTTTATCAAAGATATTTTTCGAGACCACTTAATTATTATAGAATACAAAACAAATTACAACTGTTATAATGAGGTAAAAATATCCCTTTATAAATGAAGTACGCAGTGTCGTACATTTTTTATTTTAATGCTTTTATATATTAAAAATATCGCAATCAAAATTAGATCCAACATTCGATAGAAATATATATTTCAATTGGCGAAATATTTAAAATTTATGAGTGACATATTCTTTTCCATCGTGTCCATCTTTGATCGTGCAGGATTTACTGTGCGTTGGCAAGACTCTTGTTTCGGACAGTTGGGGTATCATCAGTCTTTGTAGAGCCGAAATCGGCAATTCCACAGATAAACACAACACAGTAGCGAATAAATATGATACTGCTACATCTCCTAAAGTATTTACCAACTAGAAAAAAAATTGTAAAATAACATTCTGTGTTGCGTTTGAATTAGAGAGAATTTTTAATAATTACAGAGATTTTTAATAGGTTTATTCTATATTCATAGATTTGTCTTTAGATTACTGTAATATAAGTAATCATGTTGTGAAGTATCTATTTTATTAAAGTATTTTAGGATTATTAGGAATGTTTCAATAGATACTTACTGTTAGATAATCAGAAATATATACGGGCGTTCTTAAGGACCCTCCTCTAACTCTTATAAGGACTGTATGGACTAAATAAGCGCAATATGTCAAACGACCCAATATTGTCACGGGGTGCCATTCGGTAAACCATTTTTTAAACCCTATAAAAGTATTATATACTTCTTCATTTACTGTTACTAAAAAATATTGTAGACACCGTCAATTAACTCACTATTCTACATTTATATCTTTTTTTTTCTTCTAAAAACCAACATTTTACAATCGCGAAATTTCAAGAGCTCACAAATATTTTCTATATATTATAATTTACAGCCATGTCCCTGGGTAATGCCAAAAATCCCTAGACCAATGCCCAGGCTGAACAAATACCGTCCCGTAGCCTGATAAAAAGCCGCTCCTAGACGAGTGTACACGTAACCATCTTGATAGAAAATACCAGCTACGAGGATCGTACTTAATGGCAGAGTCCACGTGATTAACCACCATATTGTTATCGATAACTAAAATGGCGATAATATTATTAGAAGAAATAGTGCGTGTGTTGAAGTTACAAGAAGCCTCGTACGTTTTGTGGATGGGTAACGAATTGTTTTTAATATTTATTAAACGATCATCTTTATTTGTTTCTTTGCAGAAACTCACAATATATTATGCAAACTAAACAAAGTCTAAACAAAACAAAAAAGGAAAATTTTTTCTGTTGTTTAAAACAATCTGCCTTAGTTTGATTAAATTAATTTCTCTTGAGGGTTTAAGTTTTGAAATCTTGTTATGATTTTTTGTGAATGTACGCACAAAATTTATTATTATTATATTTGAATCCGTATTAAATTGAGGAACAATCTCACCTTGTTTTTGAATATAGTAGTTCGTCGGTATTTGTAATAAATATATCCGAATAATAGTCCTTGCATATATCCCGAGAGATTATTATGCCCGTACGAATACATAACATGCCAATGTTTCCAATTCAAATACAATCGATAAACAATTCTGCAAATTAATAACCATTAAACATTCTAAATGCTTAGGAATGTTCAGATTGAAAACTCGAATTGGTATCACTATCGATATTAAATCGCAATATGTAATTGACGTTGTATTTTCATAAACATTCATGTTAATTTGCAAAGATTAATAAAAATGAACGAAAAACAAGCGTGGGTAAAGATATTGAAAACGCGGAACACAAGACTTTCCCCCACGGGGGAATTGTTTCGTTCTGTGTGTTAAAAGGGACGGAGTAATTATAGAAACAAAGCAAAATAAATCTCAAGTTTATTTGCAGAGATTAATAAAAATAAAAGTTAAATGAACGAGAAAAGAAGCATAGGCTAAAGGTATTGAAAAAGCGGAAGATAAGACTTCCCCCCACGGGCAAATTATTTAGTTCTGTGTGAATTATTATAACAAAGCAAAATAAATCTCAAGGTGAATTTAGGAATAAACTCACTCCGGGTAACTTCTGACAACGATATCGAAATCGTTGATGTAGTTCTGGGCGAATGGAATGGCGATCCCCAAACATATGAACCCAATCAATATCTGGATCACGTGAGATTGAAATTTCCACAAAATGGTTAAAACGGCCAAAGAAGCTACGAACAATTGCGTATCTGCGGCCACGTACCAGCTTTGCTGTAGGCACTATCAGGTGAGAATAAAGAAAAAATTGATATTATAATACGGTCAAAACATACCAGCATACATTTTTCATAAAAAAAGGCATTTTGTATTCAGAATTTGATGACACCCTTTCGGATGAAAATGTAATATGGTCATTACAAAATTGCGCTTAACAAAGTTTTAATATTTATTACAGGACATCGGCAAATATTTGCCGATTCTCAACTAAGTAAATATAAACAAAATGTAAGAACAATTTTGTGTTAATTAAATAGAGTCATAGAAAATTGGAGGAGCCTCCACCATAATGTTAATAGAAATTAATTTAAAAACGAACAAACAGTAAATTTAAAAACAACTGGAAAAAATATACTAAAACAGTTTTAAAGTGTCTGACAAAGAAAAGTTCTTTGCCATGATAATTGTTGAAGCTTTCCTACCATACGATCAGGTTGGTAATAGTTATTGATATACAGTATGTTGGCCCACCAATTCTCCCGACAATTTCGATACTCCTGGCCAACTAAACTATCCCACACTGGTCCTCTGGATAAATGCGGCAACCATGTCGCGCAGAATCCAACAACGACTAATAGAACCGGCGTCAATCTAAAATGAAGAAGCAACAAGGATTTTATGGGACGAAAATATCGTTCGGTGGAGCGAATTGTGCGAAATATAAATCATTTTGATATTTAACAAGCAACATTTTTTTTTTGAAATAGTAATCATATATTAGAAACAGATTTTATAATGAATAAAACTAATCAAATCCGAAATGAGATTTCGAATAACATATACCTTAAATATCGATTTACAAAAGCCAGAGCGATGTATTTAAAATCAATGTCCTTCCGCTGTTCGAATGTCAGGAAGAAGTGATAACACAACAGCCATCCTGATATTAAAAAGTAAGTTTGAACTGCATATCCACCATTTGCTAAGAACATATTCAACGGCTTCGTGGTCGACTAAAAATGGGTATTTATTTCTTTTAGAGAACTCTCATTGTTTTATTACAAATTACATACATCCTCGTTGTATTTCGGATTATATACAGGACTTGTAAACGTGATCATGACTGTATGAGCCATGATAACGCAAATCATGTTGTAGAACCGGATTCCCTGTATACAACGCAACTTCATGCCATCCTCCGTCGTGTTTTTCTTCCGCAATCGGCTCCAGTTGTTCGGTATTGAAAAGCACACGATAATCCTTCGAACTATTTCATTTATTCGATAATAAAATACAATTTTAAATTCATATAACGACGTTAAATATATGTACCTTTGCAAGTCAGCAGAGTTTCATATTCTGCTCGCGGTTTGTATCTGAAGATACCTTCGTAAATCGATGATAAAAGTACCACGATTAATAATAGAAGACAGAAAAACCTGAAATAATAAGCGTTGGGATTTTGTGATGCCCGATGAACAATTATGAATAGTAAATTTGCAGTTTGTCAATGATTGTAAATTGTATCGAGGTACTATGGTTTAACAATATTTAACATTCCCAAAAATTCTTATTTCGATATAGCAAAATCGATTTATAAACGAGCTCATGATCCCATCACGATTTTTCCTCATATTCGCGCTATATACGACTTTTTTTCGTATCTTTTCTACATACCCGAAGCAAATGTCGATGGCATCGATGGTGTACGGTGCCTCAGCAGTCTCACATCGCATTTCGGTCACGTATCCCGATAAATCCATGTGACTATATTTCTTCCGGTAGCATTCGGTAATGAAATCACCGAGTTCTTTTGATCCATTGTCGGTATGTTGCCGCGCCAGAGTGTTATAGGTCGCGTTCTTCTTCGGGATGGCCGCACATGTCACGGGAATGCAAACACCGTGTCGCAAACGATCGTGTCTGTAGTTTCGGGGATTCGATATAACATCCTGTATGTGGTGTGGAAAGGTGTTGTAAAAAAGCATTATGAAATACGGGAAAAATATTTCGATATAAATTGTATGTAATGCTTTTAAGGGCCAATTTTAATTTTTATTTATTTATTTTTTGTTCATTCATATGTACTACAAATAAACAAAAAGCATTTTTTACAAATAATTTTGTTATATAATTATACACGAATATTGTATGTAATTAAATAGATTTCAAAATTATTTACGAGAAATCGAATATAACGATTTATATTGTTATAAATGTCGTAGTTTATTTTTATTTTTATTTATTCGGGGTATCGCGAAATAAACATTACATCTTCGAAATAGAATAAAAAAGAAATCCAGGTAGACTTTGTATTTAAGTTTATCTTATTTCTGATTCGTGAATCTCAAATATCTACTAATTTATTGAATGCGAAGAAGAAATGTGCATAGCAATATAAAAGAAAAATGTTGGTATATTTTATTTCTAGAGCAAAACTTCAAAGCATTTTTCTAAGCGTTTTTGTAAATGCCTGAAAATTCTATGTTTAAAGCAATTTAATTCAAATAAACGTAGAATTTATTGACGAAAGTATAAATTATATTGAAATATTTTTCAAATTAGATAGTCAAGATTTATATTTAATAAAATGTACCTACATTTTTTTTCATCGCTGTTTGAATTTTTACAATAAAACTTTTTTATTTCAAATTTATTTTAAATACGAAAAATATACGTTGTAATTCCACGAACATTTAAATAGCGTAAATATTCTTATTTTCTCAGTATTAGCTTAAAATTACTGTAAAATTATAAATTACCTAAGGTTAGCATAAAATATTCGCAACACCGACAAATAATATCAGATAATTACAAATATTCTTCTTTGCGTGTTATAATTAAGTGCGACGTTATAATCTTACTTTGATTATATTCCAAATGTTGGAGTTGTTTGTCTTGGGGGTTAATTGAAATGTTACGGAACAATATAAACTCCCATTTCCAAGAACCATGCACGCATCAAAGTTGTCCAGATGAAATAGTTCAGGCATCTGTTCATATTGTTCAGCTGGAAATTTTGCAAGGAGAATCGTACGTTCAATTTTCTTTAACCAAACTATTATGTAATCTCTTCGTTATTTATCTGCCTCTTCAGTTTCCTGGCATACCGGAGACTCAGGTACAATATAGAATATTTTATGTTAATTAACTTTCATCTATTATTGGGTTCCATCATTTTGTTTGCAAAAGCAGAGTCTGCATTTCAAATTTGAGCTCAAAATTACTGATTTAGTATATTGTCGAAGAAGATTGAGAATCAACTGAATACTTGCGTCTATTAAAATCACAATTTATAGTCACTCGAAGTTTCGAGTATAATTCGAGTATAATTCGAGTAAAGGTATAAAATAGAGTTCTACTGAAAATATATTTATGAGTAGAAAAAGTTCGCTTTTCTATTAGGATCTGGAATGGGGAAAAATACAACCAAAAGAAAAATCTGGAAACGCATAAATGATAAACTGGTTCCAACGTTCCAAAGTTCCAACTTTAACTTTGAAATGAGTGCTTGCAGAAAGTTTTCGCCAATCTGTCTCACCGGAGACTTTACCTAGATATATAACAAAAATCTTGCTGCTACAATCTATTCCTTTCAACCCCTCAAAAATGTATTTTTACAATATATCGTTATAAAAAATCTAATTTGATAAATGATGGAAATGCTTAACTAATTGTTAAGAGAAAATTTTCTTAAATTGAAAAAACAGCAAATATTCTTGCAATTTAGAATCCTGAAATTATTTTCTAATCGAAAATAACTTGTGCAAGCATTTAATCACGTAAAGTAAAAATTGAAAATTTTCGTTTCTAACAGCAATTTCCCAAATTTTAATAAAATGTTTCATCTGAAATATTCAATTTCCTTCAATTTTACGATAAAAATTCAATCCGTCTACGCTCTTAGCTTTCAATTTTTAGTTTTCTTACGATTTCTTGAGCCAACTAAAAAACCACCTGCCACCTTCATTGAAATCACCTGCACATTCTAAATCTTTCGATCAAGTTTTACATTTAAAAGATCCATAAACAGATATTTAAAATGTGAAAATTTAACGAAAAAAATTCAAACCGATTTAGCTTTCAATTTTTAGTTTTCTTACAATTTCTTGGGCCAACTAAAAAACCACCTTCCACCTTCATTGAAATCACCTGCATATTCTAAATCTTTCAATCAAATTTTACATTTAAAAGATCCATAAACAGATATTTAAAATGTGAAAATTTAACGAAAAAAATTCAAATCGATTTAGCTTTCAATTTTTAGTTTTTTTACGATTTCTTAGGCCAACTAAAAAACCACCATCTACCTTCATTGATATCACCTGCATATTCTAAATCTTTCGATCAAATTTTACATTTAAAAGATCCATAAACAGATATTTAAAATGTGAAAATTTAACGAAAAAAATTCAAACCGATTTAGCTTTCAATTTTTAGTTTTCTTACGATTTCTTAGGCCAACTAGAAAACCACCTTCCACCTTCATTGAAATCACCTTCAAATTCTAAATCTTTCAATCAAATTTAACATTTAAAAGATCCATAAACAGATATTTAAAATGTGAAAATTTAACGAAAAAAATTCAAACCGATTTAGCTTTCAATTTTTAGTTTTCTTACAATTTCTTGGGCCAACTAAAAAACCACCTTCCACCTTCA
The DNA here is from genome assembly GCA_947310635.1 of Leptodirus hochenwartii. Classification (NCBI taxonomy): domain Eukaryota; kingdom Metazoa; phylum Arthropoda; class Insecta; order Coleoptera; family Leiodidae; genus Leptodirus; species Leptodirus hochenwartii. The sequence goes on from OX371182.1 coordinate 12,865,376, forward strand.
TTGAAATCACCTGCATATTCTAAATCTTTCAATCAAATTTAACATTTAAAAGAACCATAAACAGATATTTACAACGTGAAAATTTTACGAAAAAAATTCAAACCGATTACCCTCTTAGCTTTTAATTTTTAGTTTTCTTACGATTGTAAGAAATTGTTGGTACTTACGGGTAATTTCCAAAAATACATCACGAGCACAGCACAATAAAGCGAAATAAAATAAAACAAATTTAATAACACGGCTCATATTTAACATAAAACGATCCGCATAATTTGATGGCACTATATCTGTCCAAAAAGTTAAAAAACCTACAATAAACGAAAGAACAAAAAATTCCTCAACGGATAATATAATTTAGTAACATCGATGTAACGGAACATTTGCGACTGTCGCAAAAAATAAGTTCAATTTAAGGAATGGAAAATATTCTTTGTCGATTAAAAATATGTATGTTGAGGTGAACGAGAACGTAGTTCTTTCTCAGTGATGTTAAAAAAATTACGACAACCATGATGCATATATCTTTCCACATGTAGATATACATCATTTGTGAAATTGCTAAGTATGTAGGTACAACCAAAGACATGGCCGTTAATGGTCAAAATAATATTTGCATTCGTACCATCAAAGATCAACACAGAAAAGAAGAGGTAATATGTAGTACTGCGTAAGAAAAGTTCAAAATGTAATTTTAAACGTTGATTGGAAGTGCCAGCGCCACTTCAATCAAAAAGTACCTTCGTTGTTATTTAAATCGATATGTTCTTTTACATTATATTTCGAACCGATTAAATAAATCCAAATATTATCGAGAGTTTCTCTCCTAACAAAAATATTTCTTTCTATTCTTTGATGTTGGATGTTGTAAGCGAGCGCAAGTACTGGTCTCAATTTTTTTATATATACATACAAAGTCCCATTGGCACATTGGTGTTCTTAAATAAATTTCTAAAGCATGGATTGAGACAACAAAAAATTACAACCGCTTTCACAAGCCGTTCTTTTAACTAATTAATTTACGCTTCTTAATAAATAGAATATGGCTTTCGATGAAGATGTTGAAAAGCAAGATGCAAGAACCAAAACAATATCGTGTTATGGTGATAAGCAAAGACAAAATCGCGACATAAACATGAATGTTTTTGGTTGATGTTTAATTGAACGATGTTTGTAAAGTCTGGTAGAATTTCAGCTTTGTAACGATAAAATTCTTATTGGGTTTCATAAATAAATATCGCTTATTGACGTCGAACTACAAAGTAATTATTAAATCGTTCTTATGGCGAATCAATAAATACGTTATTAACAATAAAATTACACGAGTGTCTTATATTAAATCGAAAAATAAAGACCGAGTGATATATTTAGATTTCATCGATTGTTTAATCGTATTTTGCAAAGGTGCCTCTTTTCTCTCCTAAAATTTGTTTTCTCTTTGCGAATTGGTTTAAAATTTGTATCATTTGCTAAGACACATTTATTTTTTGCACGTATGGATGATTAATTGTTTAACTTTTGCACTACTTTGAATGGAGCAATAATAAGTATAATTAAATTCGTATGTAATTATAAGGACCCTCGCAGGTTCCTAATAGTTCCGTCTATGGTCACTTTCTGTTAAGCAATTGTACATTGTTGTTAATTTAACGCTTTGTATTCATAACATGTTCGAAATAACATAAATGTATATTTATTGTCACTGTGCCATTAATTCTTTTCACGAAAAAAACGAGAAAACAGATCAGAAATGTTGCAGCTTATATCAAATCTTTTTTTAATATATGACGTACGAAAGACACAAGGAGCAAGATTGACGGATGATTGTGCAGAATTTGTTCCTAAATGTAGATGTATATTTACTCTCACTGTACCATTAATTCTTTTCATTAAGAAAAACAACAACAGTTGAAAAAATGTTGCAGCTTAAATTAAATCTTTTTTGAATATTATAATCTGACATAAAAAAAACATCATTATATAAGGAGCAAGATTGACGAAAGATTTTTCTGATTATTTTTTCTTCACTGTTATATAATGTTAGAGAAGAAATTAATAAAGCTTTTTTAGAGGCGGAAGAGTTAAGACTTTTGTATGTTTCAAAAAAAAAAAAATTGAATTTCAAAAGTATTTTGTAATTTTTGTGTCGTGAAATTTGATCAAAAACATAGTGCAGTGATGTTAATTTGACACTCACCTGTTCAAAATATTTCAATTTAAGTATAAAGGCCTGGGAAAATTTTTCTAGATGATGTGTAAGTTTTTGGCAGGGCCTCAAAGTAGAAAAAAATTATAAAAAAAAACAAGCTCACTTTCGATTTTTTTCTTAAGTAACTAACATAGCTGATACCGTTAAAATCTGTCATTATCTAACGTAAACCTTTCTTAACGTATATTAAAAATATTTAGTCCCAACGAGTTTTGTGTGAAAAAAAATTCTTGTTTTATATATACCATGTTTTTTTCATGAATAATTAACATGGCAAACCGACCTGTTAATATAAAAATTTATATTCTTGCAATATATAATTTTTTTTAATGTCAGTACAGTAAAAAATAACGCGCTAGATTTGTTATTCAATAAGGAAAAATATATATTTCTTCTTCAAAACGTAAAATTGATTTGTTTTATACAAAACTACTACGTATTCAGTTTTACCTTCAAGCTGACAATATACTGTCTCTTTCGCATGGCTTCTTCATACATAAAAATCTCTCCGCATCTTCGCCAGATATATTAAAACGTTGTGACAATTGGAAAGTATTTAACAATGGCGAATATGAAGAGAGTAAATATTTGAATGCGAAAACATCGACCGTTTATATACACCACGTGACAACACAAACTCGGGTAGCGGATCTAGAGCGGAACGGTGCCGGCTCATGAACTTCACCTCTTCTATACACCAATTAAACACATATTTTATTCTAGTATTACAATGCTGTATTAACGCTTTTTATTCGCTGCTGTGGTATGCAGAGAAGTTGCTAATAATGCTCAGATATTGGTAAAAGTTGACTTATACAGCTTGAGGAGCTTTATAATCCTTGCCGTTTCGATTGCAAGGGTTTACAAGGGTTAGCCTAATTGGTAAACGAAAGCAAATTAAAGTACCCAATTTTTACTTGTTATAAACAAGATGTCTAGCTATGGAACGGTTAGGTCAGGTCAGGTCAGGTTAAACTTTTTTCTTATCTTTTCACTACCTTCTTCGATAAAATAACGTTTGAAAAATCGTCTTTTTTTTTTAATGAAAGTTATGATTTTTTTTCAATGTGGTATTGAAAATTTAAAAATATAAGAAATATACTGTTCAAAAGCGGCATCTTTTAGCAATATCCTCTAAAAATATTGTATAAAAATAATGAAAATTGGGTGCATGCTAGACACACTGCCGAACCTCTGCCGTTCCGATTGCAAGGGTTTACAACGTGAGCCCAACTATTAAACGAAAGCAAATTAAAGTATATAATTATTACTCGTTAAAAACAAGATATCTAGCTATGGAAGGGTTAACCTTTTTTCTTATCGTTTTCCTACCTTCCTCGATAAAACAACGTTTGAAAAATCATCTTTTTTTTTTACGAAAGTTGTGATTTTTTTTCGACATGTTATTGAAATTTTAAAAATATAAGAAATATATCATTCAAATACCCCATCCTTTAGGAACGTTTTCTAAAAATTTTGTACAACAATAATCAAAATTGGGTGAATGCTGGACACGCTGCCGAACCCCTGCTTTTCGTATGATGAAACGCTAATCAAAAAAAAGATTCGAAGCGGAAGATCAAGTGAAGAAACATTTTTTCTATTTTAAATTGATCGTACTTCTATATGTAATATATGAATTTACTTATATAAAAGCAATAGTTAATTTAAAATTATCTCCACTTGAAATATGTTACAATAAGATATAAAATTTTCATATTGGGTGATAATTTGACATAATTAAATTTAACGTTAAAAACATTGAAAATATCTTTAAGAGTTTTTTAATGATTTAAAGATTTTTTTATTGATATTTTTTAAATAACTGTCGTTATTTACGATTTTCACATCATATGTTCAAAATTTTAAAGATTTTTCCTTTTTCATTTCTGCTTTTGTCTTTGAGTTGTCTTCACCTAATCAATTTTACCGCAATTTTTTTTTACAACAAATATAACTTTACAAATTTTTAGGTTCTATTGGCAGCATACGCATCTAACATCGTTTTTGTGTTTGTTTTCAAGACCAGTAAGTTTCGTTAACTTTTTCATTTACACTTTCACATGCTGCTGATGTTGCACGTTTCTTTATCGATACAAGACGTATTTATGTACGACATGGTAAATTAAAATGCACATTCTCTTCGGTAGATTATTCGTTATTTCGTATTTTTTTCGTACTCGTAAATCATGATTCGTGACAGAGGTATTTTATTTAGTTTTTAACGTGCGCTACTACTGAAGATGGGGGCATAACCTTCAAAATGCGCATCTAGCTAATAAATGTTACGATTTTTGGGTGATGCTTTATATAATTGTTTTAGCTAATTCAAGTGATTTTTTTTTAATTTAGAACGCAAATCTGAATTCAAAGAATAGTCTGAATACCGAGAAGATTAAAATTCGCAATATTTAATTAATTTGATATTTTTCTTAATTAAAATCAATTAACACATTTACATAGTTAAACAGTCCGCAATCCTAAAGATTGGTTGGAAACAGCACGCCATGCCGATCTATCCTGAGCTAATCCCTTCATCTCTCTATAGCTATTCATCTCAACGTCTTCAGCTATCTGACTCACATACTCCAATCTAGGCCTACCTATCCCTCTCTTTCCCTCCACTCTACCTTCTATGATCAATTGCATAATCCCCCCATGCCTAAGAATATGCCCTACTAATCTGTCTCTCCTACGCTGTAACACTCTCCAGATACTTCTCTTCTCCCCTACTAACTCTAGTACAGCTTCATTTGTTACTTTATCTTCCCAACCAATCCTCATCATCCTCCTATAACACCACATTTCTAATGCTTGTAATCTACGCTTCTCTTCCTTTCCTATAGTCCACGCCTCACACCCGTACAGTGCTACACTCCAAACATATACCTTCAGTAATCTTTTTCTAATACCCAAGTCAATATTTGATCTTAAAATCTGTTCTTTTTCTACGAATGCCTTCCTACCCTGTGCTATCCTACACTTTATATCTACTTTGCTTCGATTATCTTTTGTGATTCTACTGCCTAAATAACAAAAATCTGACACTTCTTCGATTCTATTATCTCCTATTGAGATCTTCATTTTTCTACTGCATTCCTTTTTGTCACACCTCATCACTTTAGTTTTACCTATATTTATTTTCATGTTAAAATCCCTAGTCAATACTGCCTGCATACCATTCAATACCCTTTCTAAATTCTTTTCGCTTTCTTCTAATATAGCTATATCGTCGGCGAATCTCAACATATATATTTTCTCTCCCTGTACATTCACACCTACACTATACTTTTCTTTTACTTTGTTTATTGCATCTTCTATATATAGATTAAATAATAACGGTGAGAGTGTACATCCCTGCCGAACTCCCTTCCCTATTTTTGATACCTCTTCTTCCCCCTCAATTCTAACTAAGGCAGTTTGGTGTTTATATAAATTAAAAATTATTCTCCTATCCTTATAATCTATACCCGTTTCTTTTAAAATTCTAAACATTATGTCCCAATCTACATTATCAAATGCCTTTTCTAAATCTACAAAAGCTATGCAAGTTACCTTTCCTACCCTATTTCTTTTTTCTACTACCGTTCTTAGTGCTAGAATCGCCTCTCTCGTCCCTCTGTTTTTCCTAAAACCAAACTGATCTTCTCCTAGCCTTTCCTCTACTTTATTTTCTAATCTCCTATAAATAATCTTTAACAATATCTTCGATGCATGTGATAGTAGGCTAATGGTCCTATAGTTCTCACACAATTTAGCTCCTATTTTCTTCGGCATTGTTACTATTCTACTACGCTGAAAATCCTGTGGTACTTCTCCATACATTTACATACACGTCTATATTTCGTAATAAATTTGTAACATTTATAAAATAAGATATTGAATTTTTATTGGGAATATTTCAATAATCGAACCAATTATTTTAAATTGTAAAATTCCACGAGGAAAAGTTAAATGACACAACCGATAAGGTATTTATTATTACGTCTACATCGAAAAGTTTAAATTTGCGTCGATAGTAAATGCAATACATAATTCGAATTTGCACACCACAAATTTAAGAACAATAAAATGACCTAACTTATTTTTGTGGTATATCGATTAATAATTGTGTAAAACATCACCCAAGATGTTAATACAAAAAAAAAACCGGTAGTGATTATTAAATCAACGTGATTCTAAAACAAATATTGCCTGTCAAGACAAGAGAAGACATTTTCTTAAATAAAATGATGTGGGAATATAATGAAGGGAAGCCAGAAGAAAGATGAAAGTAAATTACAGAATGGTAAAATAAATACGAAATGATATACAGATTTTTGTACATCAACTAAGTAATATAAAAATATTTCGTAGAAAACATTGTTATTTAAAATTTGTAATTACCTAACAGATGAAATGTAATATTTTATGTATAAATATTTAAAGACCCTTTTTTTAAGGTTTAATCACAACGTATATAGTTCAGCATAAATGGGCACCTCTATATTTGTTGCACAATGTCTTTTGCGATCTATTAATTCTTGCGACAAAAATTTATAGGCTTGTATTCCGATTTTACTTATACCCGGAAATATTTCGCAGGTCGCATTAAATCTAATTGAAATTCTGATATTCTGTAAAAGGTAAAAGATATGCGGCATAATATTATGGTCCAGTTCTTGCGTCTGTATATAAATATTATTTTATACAGTTATTTCATTATATAATAATGTGGAAGTTTAGGCGAAACAACTGAAAATATATTATCTATACGAAGCGCAATAATTAGAACAGAAATGGAAATTCAAATATGTTTTCAGCATTTTTTCAAGAGGTTTTAACAACTTTTAAGTGTATTAAAAATATATTGTTTTATGAAATGTGTATTTTTCAGTTGATAGTCGAATTTATAATCGTTTCAAATTGATTGTTGATCGAAAATTTATATGTAATAAAAAAATTTTGCGTTCCAAAATTTTTGATTTGAAAGCCGACTGTTATTTAGTGGAAATTTCATATTTCCTCTTTGCCTGAATTTTTTTAATTTGTTTTGTCAAGTATTTGTAACGGCATAAAATGATTATGAATACGTAGAAAGTTGATACGTTTTTGCGAATATAAGGATACAATTTTGTAAATAATTCGATGTTTTTTAAAATGTCCTTGTTAGAAAATTAGGCAGTGGTTCGGCAGCGTGTCTATTATTTCCCCAATTTTGATTATTTTTGTACAATATTTTTAGAGAAGAATCCTAAAGAATGGCGCTTTCAAGCGGTGTATTTCCTATAATTTTAAATTTTCAATAAGATGTCGAAAAAAAATCATAACTTTCATCAAAAAAAGAACGCTTTTTCAGACGTTATTTTATCGAGGAAGCTAGTGAAAAAATGCTAACAAAAATTTACTGTCTGATAGATAGACACCTTATCTACAATCAGCAAAAATTAGATACTTTAATTTGTTTTCGTTTAATAGTTGGGCGAACGCTAGTAAACCCTTGCAATATAGAGGGTACATAATTGTACATAATTATTACATGCAATATAGAAAAAAAAACTAAAAGCAAATCTTCGATAACGGACTAACTAATCTAAAACTTAGTTGTTAATTTTTTAAAGTTATTTTTGCAATTGTATTTTTGATACAATAATTCATCAAACTCAGTAGAAGAGTTCATTTGACATTTCCATAAAATTAAAAATCATTTCGAACGATATTGTGGCTTCCCGGCGGGTAATCCTTCTTGCATATCTTTCCCCACTGCGGAACTAGAGACAGGCTGAATAGGTACACCGTTGCTCAGGTGGTATGGTGCACCTGTGCAAGACAAGACAAGCGGGGGTCTTCGCAAAGAACCGCATAAGGCGTCTTCCCCCCCAGTTATATACACATATCTTTCAAAAAACGATTCTATTCCCTTGACACTATAGGCGAAGTATTTTGATGTAAACTAGCTGCAGTGTCGTTTCTTCGGCGGTGTGTCTAATAAGCTGTGATCCTACCAGGTGTTTGTCTTAAATTAACTCTAACTCGTGCTTACTTACGGCAATACACATCAGCGAAATCATGTTAATACGGTAAGAGCGACTCTTCAATTTTATGTTTTTATTTTCCATTTTTTTTTATTAATGGGTTATAATGATTTACACAATGAAAGCGTAAATGAATTTTTGTTTGGTGATTGTTCAATTATTGATCAATTAATTGGCAATATTTTAGCAAAAACTATATAAAATAAAACAGCAACGAATGGACTTCAAACACAGAAAATCCCTGTCAAATTTTCAGTTATTTCAATCACGCATTCTGAAAAGTATTCGCTTTGATCACAATGAACGTTTTTCTACTGCTCTGAAAATGGAAGTTTTCAACGAATTTACTACATACGGAAAATATTACAGTTGCCACATTTAATAATACACAAAGTTAATGCTTTCAGAAAAAAAGAAAAATTGCAGTTGATGTATTTAATAATAATCAAAGTTAATGCTTTCAGAAAAAAAGGTAATCGCGTTTTTTTCTCAGAAAAATTCAACCCACTATCGGCATACGATGACATGTTTTCGAATTGGATCAAAGCGAGCTGAATATTTAATTTCCATTAAAAATTGAAACGTATAATGTCATAAAAATTAAACCTCTTAATCATTCCAACATACGAAATAATAAATTTCCTTGTTTTATTAAGATATGCTAAAAATTGCATATACTTTTATATAAAACATTTTATTTTTTACTACATTTTTTTTCACGATTCAATAGTTTTTAATCATGCAACAATTAATTAGTCTCCGAACTAAGTTAGTTCCTTTTATAATCTTCGTTAAGAATTTCATTACGCGTTTGAGAGATCGCAATTATATTTTAATATCATTTTATGAAGGTAATATTTATTTTTGCAATTTTCACGTAACAACGGTTGATTATATTCCATCTCGATTTACTTAAAAATTTTAATGAGTTGTAGTTAATTATCTATGGTAAGGCATTGCAAAAAATGCACTTTTGAACTTATCAAATAATGAAGTAATTAAAATTGATATTGTTAACAAATGGTCAAGGATAGGAATATCATAAATGTTGATGCGAAAGTATATTCTGAAGAAAGTTAATTAAAAAAAATATCGTTAGTGCTTCAGATTTTATTTTTGATTATTTCATTTGTCCATTATTTAAATTCTTATCAAAGCTATAGAAGGAATACAAACAAATACAAGTTATATTTAAAAGAAATAACAATTAAGCTAGAGGATGAATTTATATTTGTTTTGGTATATAATGTTCAACAACATTTCTTATTTTGAAATTTTTACGCGTGTATTTATTTTTATAGCATCGGGCAAACGTTCAGAGAAAGTACTTTTGAAAGCATAGCATCTGCTACCTGAGTTTACGTGCCATTTATATAATTAAATTTAGAGACTTAAATGAGGGTTTAATAATAATTATTTGGAATGAACAGACGTTGTTTTTTTATTTACTACTCGAGGTATCACTCAATTGTCACAATAAATGTTTTTTTATTACCTTCCATTGTCTAAAATTGCTTGTAACAAGTTTTATTATTGTAACTTTTCCTTCGAAAGCAAACGCGAACTCAGTTAAATAGTTTATTTTTGAAAAATACGAATATTTTCCAATCATCTTTATATGTACCCACCGAATTGTCAAATTTTTACACCGTTTTTTACAAAAAAATATATATATTTGGATTTTTCACCATGTGCTGAAAATCCAACAATTGATTAAATTTCAATTTCACTAGTTAGTTAAAGAGTCCGCAATCCTAAAGATTGGTTGGAAACAGCACGCCATGCCGATCTATCCTGAGCTAATCCCTTCATCTCCCTATAGCTATTCATCTCAACGTCTTCAACTATCTGACTCACATACTCCAATCTAGCCCTACCTACACCTCTCTTTCCCTCCACTCTACCTTCTATGATCAATTGCATAATCCCCCCATGCCTAAGAATATGCCCTACTAATCTGTCTCTCCTACGCTGTAACACTCTCCAGATACTTCTCTTCTCCCCTACTAACTCTAGTACAGCTTCATTTGTTACTTTATCTTCCCAACCAATCCTCATCATCCTCCTATAACACCACATTTCGAATGCTTGTAATTTACGCTTCTCTTCCTTTCCTATAGTCCACGCCTCACACCCGTACAGTGCTACACTCCAAACATATACCTTCAGTTATCTTTTTCTAATACCCAAGTCAATATTTGATCTTAAAATCTGTTCTTTTTCTACGAATGCCTTCCTACCCTGTGCTATCCTTCACTTTATATCTACCTTGCTTCGATTATCTTTTGTGATTCTACTGCCTAAATAACAAAAATCTGACACTTCTTCGATTCTATTATCTCCTATTGTGATCCTCATTTTTCTACTGCATTCCTTTTTGTCACACCTCATCACTTTAGTTTTACCTATATTTATTTTCATGTTAAAATCCCTAGTCAATACTGCCTGCATACCATTCAATACCCTTTCTAAATTCTTTTCGCTTTCTTCCAATATAGCTATATCGTCGGCGAATCTCAGCATATATATTTTCTCTCCCTGTACATTCACACCTACACTATACTCTTCTTTTACTTTGTTTATTGCATCTTCTATATATAGATTAAATAATAACGGTGAGAGTGTACATCCCTGCCGAACTCCCTTCGCTATTTTTGCTACCTCTTCTTCCCCCTCAATTCTAACTAAGGCAGTTTGGTGTTTATATAAATTAAAAATTATTCTCCTATCCTTATAATCTATACCCGTTTCTTTTAAAATTCTAAACATTATGTCCCAATCTACATTATCAAATGCCTTTTCTAAATCTACAAAAGCTATGCAAGTTACCTTTCCTACCCTCTTTCTTTTTTCTACTACCCCAGTTCATTAAGTCTGTAACTTCCATCAATATTTCTCCTAGTAAAATTTATGAAACAATAAAATTATTACGTCAAATACTTGTTGAATATGTTTCGGAAGCTTCGTGCGAAAAATCACTACAAAGTTTTAAAAAGTGAATCTATAAACGCAAAAAAGAATAAACTAAATTTCAGCCGATGCGGATTTTTTAACACACTAAACTAAAGTGATTAGCAGAAATGATGCTAACGATGAAATGAACTATTTGTTCGTATAAAACGATTTAATTGGAATCATCGATTGCATTGGAAATATCAAATAATTAAAAGTGAAATTAGAAAATGCTGATTTCGGATGGTTCTTCTATATATTAATTGTTTCTAGAAAAGCGCATATGTTGTTATGCATATAGATAATTAGTCACAAACGTTAAACATTGAATTTTCATACGTACATATCTTTAACAATCTGTAGAAGACATGCGGATAATAGAAGAATAATGAAGAATGTCTAGTGCAAGGTTAGAGCGGAGATCTCGTCTATACAAAAGTAGCTTTATATTCTTAAGCGGATTATAGTTATTATAAGCAAAATTAATATTGACCTACTTAGTATTTTTAATTAACTGAAGAATACACCTGTTTAAAACATTCAAATATCCATACAGGATGTTCTAGTTTCTGATTTTTTTTTACGTTTTAAAAAACGTTAGATTAAACTACATTGAGTTTCGGATAAAAAAAAATTGACAATTAAAAGTTAAATTATTTCTTAGCAATTTCGTATTTTCGTTAAACGAAATAGTCAAGTTAAAATATCATGTTTTAATTTTATGTAAAATATTTTTAAAAGCACAAAATAAGCAGTAATTAAGTGTAATTTTCAAAGGCAATGCAAGTGAAAATAAGTAGTTGGTATGTGGAAGCCAGCTCATTAACCTACAATCAAACTAATCGTCCACTTTCGCTGCAGAAGTCAGAAATGGGTGCTCGTATATACAATCTCATAAATTCATCGACCGATTATATTATTTAGAAACTGGCAAAATACACACACACAAGCACCTTTACGAATCGCTAATGTTTCTACGCAAAAGATAAGAAGTTGATAGATAAATTGTTTATTTGGACGCATTGTGTATAATTAAATGACGTGGAGATAATCGAATAGTCTAAAGAATGACGTAAAGTTTTTAAAAACATTTTGGTTTGATAGGAATATACATTTTTTTTTTGTAATTTTGACAAAATCTTTTGTAATGACCAGCGAATGTTTTATTCAAAAAAAGTAATGGAACGCAAATTTTATTTAGATGAAGAGTCGATGGTTAAATCATTTTTTTTTAGTTTGCTTTGGCTTTGTTTATAATGTTAGTATTTAACAATTTCTTTTGTCGCAATAAAAATGTTATTCGCTCATTGCAATTTTAATGAATATATTAATATTTTGCTAAAATAATTTTCCGCTAATATATTATTAACCACACGAAATACTGAAATTCTTCATTTAATAAAATTATATAAACCACGATTTTTATTTTTTACGAACTTCTGCAAAAATGGTAATAACATATTCATTTCAAATGTAATTCATTGACTCATAATTAAAGATACCTTTAACATTTAAGAAGGCATTTCATATCCGCGACTTGAGCCAAAGAATTCAAGGTAAAATACAAACTCAAAAACGGCAATGTCATTATTTTCGCACACATCCATGATCAGGTTACATCTAAAGATATAAAAAAGAATTTTTATGTGCATATCAATTACGTTTTTCAATTTTTACGTTTATTAATACGTTTTCGACAAATCATTATTGCAGAGATCGCCTAAAGGTAGTTGTTTTTAACATACGTATAATATGAAAGCGGGAAGTCCACATTACGAAAATAACATTTATTACACGCATGTAAAAGCTGCAAAATTAATAAGGCGTTACAGAATGGATTGTTAAGTTACCACAATTTCCGATATTAATTAAATTCTTGCTACTATTTCATTTTCTTACGCATTTCTTCCTGTTCACTATTCTCGCATTATAAATTTGTACGATCACGATTTCTGTGTTAAAAGAACAAATTACACTGCGGAGTTGATTCTCGTGCACGAACATGCTTCGACCACTTTCTTCAGTTGATTAGATTATCGTAGTTGATAATTATTGATTTAGATGATTAAACGTACAAGTTACAGACGTACGAATGTTACCAGAAATTATGAAACAATTTTTTTTAAAAGCTTGCTGCGAAATGTGCGAGGTTCTTTGTTGTTATTTTTTTATATCGATTTAATAAACAGCTTGGGAAAAAATGCAACATTCCGTTGTTCATATTTAGCGACATTTTAAAAGGATGAAATATATTCCATAACGAAAATATATGAGCAAATATTTTCTGCTTCTTCGTGTGAATAAAAATAGCGCTCTTTATATACACCAACATATGTACTTCAAAGGATATTGGATTTGGTATATTGACATTCATCTCAAAAAGGAAAGCGTTTATTTTTAATACTCCAGCTATACGAATATGTTTGATACAAATATGCAAAATGAATCGCTCATTTAAATCAATATATTAATGCGCTGGCAATGCCATTACGGATTTACATTTATCACTATTTCTAAATACCATGTAAAAGAATGCTTTTTCTTCGGTTAATTATCATTAGCGGCCAGACATCATTCTTATTACTGCAAAGCATAAATCGTACATTTAATGTACGATGTTGAACCGGTAATGAACGTGTTTTTCATCGCCTTTTTCGTACCATTGCACTTGATGGTGTCTTTTGCCAGGATCGTTACGCACGTTCTTACGTAATCCACCGATACGTAACTAATAATTTAAATACCCGCATAAACAACGCGGCTTAACGTCATCTCATATGCCAGGCCTTAACGAACAAGATAAACTTTCACTTCTCTTTTCTTTGGGAATAACCACTGCATGCAGGTGGTTTCAAGAAGTATAGATCGCGCGCTCAATTTAATGTGCAAATCGGAGAACTAAGATATAAGTTAATAAAATGCGTTGCACATATTGGAAGGCAAATGTAGAGCAAATTAAGTATGGACTGTAGAAGTTCTTTAGAACGAATTCACCAACCAACTATCCGGATAATAAATTTTATAATAAGTTAGTTCATATGTATTTATATAAGGCGCACCCAAACGAATGGTAATACGAGTCTGCATAATACATAATATTATGACGAAAGTTATTCGCATATTGATTGTACTTGTCGCAAATTGTAATGATTAAATTTCACTTTTAGACAGTTGTGGAGACAAACTTTTAACTATATACTGCATAAAATTGTAGTGACATGACATGGACTATTAGTTAGTTAAAGAGTCCGCAATCCTAAAGATTGGTTGGAAACAGCACGCCATGCCGATCTATCCTGAGCTAATCCCTTCATCTCCCTATAGCTATTCATCTCAACGTCTTCAACTATCTGACTCACATACTCCAATCTAGCCCTACCTACCCCTCTCTTTCCCTCCACTCTACCTTCTATGATCAATTGCATAATCCCCCCATGCCTAAGAATATGCCCTACTAATCTGTCTCTCCTACGCTGTAACACTCTCCAGATACTTCTCTTCTCCCCTACTAACTCTAGTACAGCTTCATTTGTTACTTTATCTTACCAACCAATCCTCATCATCCTCCTATAACACCACATTTCGAATGCTTGTAATTTACGCTTCTCTTCCTTTCCTATAGTCCACGCCTCACACCCGTACAGTGCTACACTCCAAACATATACCTTCAGTTATCTTTTTCTAATACCCAAGTCAATATTTGATCTTAAAATCTGTTCTTTTTCTACGAATGCCTTCCTACCCTGTGCTATCCTACACTTTATATCTACCTTGCTTCGATTATCTTTTGTGATTCTACTGCCTAAATAACAAAAATCTGACACTTCTTCGATTCTATTATCTCCTATTGTGATCCTCATTTTTCTACTGCATTCCTTTTTGTCACACCTCATCACTTTAGTTTTACCTATATTTATTTTCATGTTAAAATCCCTAGTCAATAATGCCTGCATACCATTCAATACCCTTTCTAAATTCTTTTCGCTTTCTTCCAATATAGCTATATCGTCGGCGAATCTCAGCATATATATTTTCTCTCCCTGTACATTCACACCTACACTATACTCTTCTTTTACTTTGTTTATTGCATCTTCTATATATAGATTAAATAATGACGGTGAAAGTGTACATCCCTGCCGAACTCCCTTCCCTATTTTTGCTACCTCTTCTTCCCCCTCAATTCTAACTAAGGCAGTTTGGTGTTTATATAAATTAAAAATTATTCTCCTATCCTTATAATCTATACCCGTTTCTTTTAAAATTCTAAACATTATGTCCCAATCTACATTATCAAATGCCTTTTCTAAATCTACAAAAGCTATGCAAGTTACCTTTCCTACCCTCTTTCTTTTTTCTACTACCGTTCTTAGTGCTAGAATCGCCTCCCTCGTCCCTCTGTTTTTCCTAAAACCAAACTGATCTTCTCCTAGCCTTTCCTCTACTTTATTTTCTAATCTCCTATAAATAATCTTTAACAATATCTTCGATGCATGTGATAGTAGACTAATGGTCCTATAGTTCTCACACAAATTAGCTCCTATTTTCTTCGGCATTGTTACTATTCTACTACGCTGAAAATCCTGTGGTACTTCTCCCTTCTCATATATTTTACAAACTAACCTGTATAATCGCTCCTGCATTTTTCCCCTGCGTGTTTTATTAATTCGGCTGGTATCATATCAATCCCCGCTGCTTTGTTATTCCGTAAATCATTTAATGCTCTATGAAACTCTGACCTAAGTATGCTAGGACCTAAGTCATCCCGACATTTTCATTTTGCTGTAAGCTTGAGAAAGGTACAGTGCTGGTTTCTCCTTGCCTTGCACCGACCAATGAGTGCATATTTTAGCCGTCGCCCCACCGATTCAGCCTAATCCCCCTAATACCGTGGGTTAGCCTGAAATCTTTCCTATAGACCGGGATCCCTGTATAGGGATCGCTCTATAGGCCAGAGCGTCGTTGCCCATGTCTTGCCCCTAGGAGGCATATGCAGTGCATTGGCACACTATTGACACTGGACATGACTATGGACATTGACATGGACTATAACAAACAAGAATGCTGCATGAGTAAAGAGAACAATTTTACGGAAAATCTATGGCTGCGTAAACGAAAGAGGAACCAGGAGAATCCAATACAACCACGAAATCTACCAACAATATATGTCGGAGCAGATAAGTACTCAGATGGGTCGTGTCCAAAGAATGCCGGAGTCGAGACTCGCGAAGAGATGGTAGACCGACCGGGAAAAGATTGGTTTTGAAGACGCGAAACTGGAGAAGTTTTGAAGAAGAAAAATTGCGGAGGCCCAATCTCGAGTTGGGTTGTAGCGCCATCGAAAAGAAGAAGTAGTATAGTTATTTTCACAAAAGAAGACTTCTTAAAGCAGTTTCAGAAATAACGTTAATTTCAGCGAACTGTAGTTCGAATTAAACGCATATTTTGTAACATTAAAGATTGAAGCCATTGCAAGAGTATGATGAAATATGGGTGAGCAATAAAATAGCGTGAAAAGGGCGTAATTAACTGATACGATTTACTGTAAATTCACAATACATTTATAACCCATTTTACACGTCTAAAGTTGGGTTTGCATTGTACAATTTTTAACTATACGCAGCTCAAGAGTGTGCTGCAATTCGAAGGGGCGACTGTTGAGTGGAATCTGAATCTGTAGACATAATTTAAGTATTTGGCAATTAATAATATTAGGGAATATATAAATAAAATACGTTGTTTTTATACCAATCGATTTGCCGACTGTAGTTTTGCTCTTTCGAGCATTGTAAAGGAATAACAAACAATTTACTTTTGTATCTCTCCTAGGAGATCCTTCGTCGTTCTAGTCCTTACAATTACCGTTCTTTGTACGCTATGCCCGCTTGGTCGAACCGCCCCAACATTCGAAGACGACCATCAATTAGTGCGAAGGCAAGTTCTTCACCCGCAACAATTACAGCAACAAGGCTTCACCAGGCTAAGTCCCGAACAGATTCGCCATTTACAGAATCGAGGTTTCGGCCCGACCGTACCGTCACTCTTCCGATCCACGGCCGCGTACGAGGATCAAGATGAAGATGAAGAGGGCGGTGGGGATACGAGCGCAGCCTCAACGCAGGTGAGATGGGAATTGGAAATTGATTGTATCAATGAAATTGCAACGGAAATATCTGAGGATGTTATTTGATTCTAAACTAGCTGAGTTTTGTTTCTATCCACTTTCGTCAATGATTAATTGCAAAATATCTTAGTGTCTAAAAATATGGCGTAATAAATGAATCGACAACATCATTTTTTCCGCTGATACAAATTTCCAAGACAATTTCGTTCATGAAAAATACAATGTCTGTAGTTTCTTTGTGTTTATCTCTTAGGTCCGCCGTCCAACATACGAAGATGGAAACGGCTATTTGCAAAATACTATTCCAGTGCACTCTCGCCCTGTACCTCGACCACAACCTCAACCTCAACCAGTGCTAGTGCAACGAAGACCAGTGCAACAGCAAATCGTATACAAGCAACAAGTAAAAGAGGTAGTTTTTAAATACTAATTAATGCGCGAGTCATTAATATTATTGAATACTTTAGGACAAAACAAAAGGTAAGCTAGAAGAGGAGGAAAAGGAAGAGCCGGATCGCCTAAGTCTTCTTCTGCCAAATTCTCGATTCGATTGCACGGGAAAGAACACCGGATATTATGCGGACGAAGAGCTCGCTTGTGAAGTGTTTCACTACTGCCAAGATAATGCTAAATATTCGTGGATTTGTCCAGAAGGATTTACATTCCACCAGGTAGGTAGTTATCGAACTTTAGCGACTTTATCTATCCATCCTTTAATAAATTACGAAATAATAAATCTTCGACGGGTTCTTTTAGGTTCATTTAATTTGTATGCCACCCACTGGAGATAATATATGCGAAAAATCATCCCAGTACCATTTCGTGAATGAGTATTTGTATAAACCGTTGAATTTGGAAGAACACCAATCTAGGCCGAATGTATCGTTGAAATATTCAGATAGATATTACCCAGACAATTATTATAGCAAGAATCAATATGACGACGGAGATGAGGACGACGAACGCCAATATCAGCAGCCAAGAAAGCAACCGGTCAGTATCTTTAGTGATTAATTAACTTATGTTGTGAAATAATTTTTTTTTAAATAGATTAGGACTGGTTTGCCTCAAGGTAGTGCCCCAGTGGTTGTTCGAAGACCTGCACAACAGTTTACCCCAACAATGCGACCTGAATCTACGTTAGGGCAAGTTTTCCGTTCGCCAGAGGAAGTGAATATTTCTCTTCAGCAAAGAAGGCCCCAATATCCCACGCAGAGATATCAACAAGAATATTAAAAATACATTTAGCATCGGCGTAAGTTCGAATTGAAAAAAATCAATTTTAAATTGGGAATATTTTCATATGAATCATGCGTGTTTGTCCTCTTTAAGACCGACTTTCTTCTGTAGTGTATTTTTTTAACAAGTAATTAAAAGTTATTTATTTTTAATTATATAAGTAGATATATAATTATATGTAAATCGTTAGATAAAACAATTTAAGTTCAATGGTTGTAAATTGTTGATAAAATAAATCGCAATAAATATGTATAAATTTTTTTAAGTGGAAAAATATTTATGCACAACCTTGATGCGATGTTTTATGTTAGTACATAATATACAGAACTCCTAACATAAATCCTTGGCTATGAAGTGAATCTGCAGTAAGTTCATGCATCGTAATAATATATGCATCTTTCAACCTCTTATCATTATTATTACAGACATAACCAAAATTCGGAAATTAATATCATGATTTAAAACGCATAGAAAATCAAACTTTATTTCTAAAAAAAATATTTGATACGTTCTCGCTGAGAATAGCTGAATAGTGCATTTAGATGAAATCAGATGAAACAAATAGTCGTGGGACTCACTCAAAGTTCTTGTAGCTAGCAGCTGCGGCCAGGTCAGGTCAGGTCAACGAGTCACATCCGACTCGCATCCAATCCAAGAGGAACCCATAATCACAACACGAAACGAAGAGTACAAAAGAAGCTAAGGGGCAAATTACGAACAATTGAGCACGGCTAGGGTGCACTACGCGTCTAGCCACAACTGAGGGCAAATGAATACTAGTTGTATAAGCACGGATCATTTAGAATATCTTGACAAGTCAGTTACAGATTGCGATGTACTCGAAAAAAGACTTTGCATCGTAGACTGTACGATTGCAAAGTCGGTATCTAATTACCGAGAGGGCGATAGTTCCGGTACGGTCAAGATGGGGTTCACGCTGTAACTGGACTAAGTTCACGGTGGAGGGGAAATCATTGATGGGGGCGAGGTCACTGAGGGGGTGAGATCACTGTGGGGGGTTATCACTGAGGGGAGATCACTAATGAGGGAAGAAAGGGAATAAAATCTATCAAAATCAATCACACAACCCACCTCTTGCATTTAGCATACATACTTAAGTTAAAGAGTCCGCAATCCTAAAGATTGGTTGGAAACAGCATGCCATGCCGATCTATCCTGAGCTAATCCCTTCATCTCCCTATAGCTATTCATCTCAACGTCTTCAACTATCTGACTCACATACTCCAATCTAGGCCTACCTACCCCTCTCTTTCCCTCCACTCTACCTTCTATGATCAGTTGCATAATCCCCCCATGCCTAAGAATACGCCCTACTAATCTGTCTCTCCTACGCTGTAACACTCTCCAAATACTTCTCTTCTCCCCTACTAACTCTAGTACAGCTTCATTTGTTACTTTATCTTCCCAACCAATCCTCATCATCCTCCTATAACACCACATTTCAAGTGCTTCTAATCTACGCTTCTCTTCCTTTCCTATAGTCCACGCCTCACACCCTCACACTCATACATACTTAGACAATCTAAATATAATCTAAAGGTCTGGAGAAGCCCCTTAATTATCATTAGCCCAAACTTAAATTTATATACTTAAAATATAGAATCAAAGGAAAGATAATTTGGATGGAAATGCGGATATTTGAATGCGATTGGATAAAAACATTATAAAAAATATTCGGTTGACGTCCCAGATGTCCATAGATGGCTGGCCCAAGATGTTCATGGATGCCGTATCCATGGAATATATTTATCCATGGTATATATATATATATATATATATATATATATCCATGGTGTCCATGGTATATGTATACCGATATATGCTATGGCATATATTTTACTTTGGCATCAAAACTGAGGTCGTTAGCGACTTTCCCGGTTCACTAATGCCCTTAAATTTTATTTACCCTTTGCTTAAATCGCAAAGTGATTCGATGACCTGAAATAAATAGCAAAAAAAACCTGAGGGGCATATATTTTACGTTGGCACCAAAACTGAGGTCGTTAGTGCATTTCCCAGTTCAGAAATGTCCCTAAATTTTATTTACCCCTTTGCTTCAATCGCAAAGTTGTTCGACTTGAAAAAATTTAATAAAAAGGCCTTAAGGGTATATGAGATGGCCACCTGACTTACATGGCAAACAACCTTAAGGGCATATAATATTTAAAGTTACTTAAAAAAAACTTAACATATAATAAAAATACGAGGAAGGAAATTTTAAAATTTAGTTCTTTGACAAATCTAGAGATTATTCTCAAATTGTAAAATAATTGAACTGCGAGTAAAATGAGCAAAACAAAATAAAAGAAAATTGAGTTTTGTTTGTTATAACAATTAATATAATGATATTGCAGTTTAACACAACATGCATATTAACTAAATACCCTAAACAAAATTTAAATGAATCTGTTAACAATTCGTAGTATGCAATTAAAAAAATATAACGAGACACTCCACCACCACTCCAATACTTGCATATTATTAATTTGTAATTTGTTCCCAATTTATTTTTAATTTAAGTGAAAAAAGCGTTTAAAAATCTAAAGCCCACAATTTTTAAATATTATTTTCTTTTTTGTGATACCCACAACCACCCTCTCATATTGCCAACTGATTTGTTTTTACATATTTATACAGGGTTCGCCAAACCTCTGGGTTCCTTCGATAGCTCCTACAATTATGAATTGACAAAAAAATGGTAAAGGAGAATTTTATTCCTTGCTATGGGGTGCACATTCCAAAATTGTTCTCAGATATACAGGGTGATTCGTATTTGCTCAACAAAATTTAAATTATTTTTTTAAATTCGATCATTTAGACCGAGGACTCTACCAATCAAATTTTAAAAAATACATCATTGGCTTCTAAATAATAAATGGAATAGACCAGTTTACATTAGTGCCCGTAAAGAGTAAAATTTTAACATGACTCATAACTTGGCAACCTTGATCGTTATAAAGACGAAGTGAACTGTTTTATATTGCCAATATAAGGCGCCTTAATAATATATGAAAATGTACAGGGGGTTCAATTAAACTTCTGGTGGGGAAGATATCGACAGATGTCAACACATGCAAATCAACCGCTTAAAGTTGATTCGTTTTTGTAAATGGACGTCTATGTATACATCATCATTGCCTACGTCTTATCGTGTAGTTTCAGTTGCCTATATACATTGTCATTGCCTTTACCTATCCTGGCTATTCTCAACAGAGTCGTATTAAATATAAAAAATGGGACGGCAATCTCGAGATAAACGAGATATTTATTACAGAAAAGCCAAAGAGGAAGGATGGAGGGCACGTAGCGCTTTTAAATTGATACAAATTCACGAAAGTTACGGTATATTAAAAGGTAGTTTTCAGTTTATCATACATATTTTTAAATATATCACCGTACATCGTTTGGTTTTTAAAAATATTATTTAAAAGGGGTTACGAAAGTGGTAGACCTATGCGCGGCACCAGGTAGCTGGAGTCAGGTCTTATCTCGAAAGCTGTATCAGTGCGAAATTGAGGATGAAGAGGAAGAGGGCCAAGCTCTCAATACCACATCAGATGGGATTAAAGAACGTAAACCGAGAATTAACGAAAATGTAAAAATTGTTGCTGTCGACTTACAGCCGATGGCTCCTCTACCAGGTGTTATTCAACTGCAAGGGGATATCACACAATACTCTACAGCGCGTAAAATAATGGAACAGTTTAAGGGAGAGAAAGCTGATCTTGTTATCTGTGACGGAGCTCCAGATGGTAAGCATTTTAGACAATCATATACGGGACTTATTTCCCCGCAAATAAGCCTTAGCGTGATTTTTCTGGATGCTCGTAATATAGTCCCTATTACCGAAATAAGATCGTTAGACAGACGGACGCATTTACCTCGTACGTCCGTTGCAACGCACAATAAATTAATAAATATAAATTGTTGTACGTGAAACAATAAGACATCCCCTGAAAATAAGCGTCTTTTGGAGCAAAAATGAACACAAGACCCGGTCTTATTTTCGGGGAAACACGGTAGTGTCGTTCCCGTGTGTAGTCTTAACATAAAATTTTGTAGTGACGGGATTACACGCTATGGATACGTATATTCAATCGCAGCTACTGTTGGCCGCTCTGTACATTAATTGCAACGTGCTGAAACAGCACGGTACATTTGTGGCGAAAATATTTCGTGGGAAAGATTGCGATTTACTCGTGAATCAGATGAATACAATATTCAAAACGTGCTGTATATTCAAGCCGTCCAGTTCGAGAAATTCTAGTATCGGTTAGAAAATCCACTATCGACAACTGACGATTAATATAATGACGTTGTATTCGCGCGTTCTATTTTAGAGGCGTTTTTAGTCTGCGTAAACTACACACCGCCAGATAACTTCGATCCTAAAGAAATGGAGAAGTTCTTGAATATATTCGACAGAGACTTTTCTTCATTGAGAGGTACGAATGCCGATATAATACCGTTTGTGGTTTGCGGAGATGTCAGTAAGCAATATGATTCAGACGCAACGTACCCTCTAAATGTGAGATTTTTTTATAAGAGATCGTGTGTGAATATTAGTGTTTTTTCGTCGATTTTAGTTGCCCGGTAAAGAGGCGTACGTTTATCGAAACCCAATACAACCACCTATCGCACCGCCGTACAAGGAATTTAAGAAAAGCAAATCCGAACCGGCGAAATTTGAATTCGATCCTTCAAGCGGTAAAATTGATGAGAAAATACCGAAATCTATTTTGAAAAAGGACACATCGACACCGGCAAGCGCAACTGATGTGCGGAAAGTAGCGGACAAGTGGGATTCGCAAAAAGATTTAAATGACTTGGTTGAGAAGATGAACGCTATTGTTAAAGGGAAACGAGATGATAACATAGTCGATTTTTTAATGAAATATAAAAAGCATTGCAAAATTTTAAAATAAATAACAAAATATATATACTACAGGGAAGAAAACATTGTACAGGAACATGTTCGTGTTGTTCTTCTTTATAATAATTTTTATATGTATTCGTAGTTTTTAAGTTTAAATCGTTTGTGATGTATGTTAATAATTTCGCAAATTAAATAAAAATGATTCGTTTACGCAAGTAATATGAAACTATCACTAACGCGAAGAAAGATAATCTTTGTGGACATTTCCCGAAGAAAGTACAGTTAAAAGAATCCCTGTTTAGTTTTCAAAAATAATGCAAATTCAAAAAATGTCTGGGATGAACACATCTCTGTTTATGCACCAATATCAATGTATACTTTGTCATTGATTTACGCATGCTCAAATAAAAAAATATATTTGAAAAATCTCGTAATGGCGTAAAAAAATAAAAAGATTTTTGAAATTATTAAAACATTTCCCGCATTATTATTTCTTCCATATTCTATCAATTTCACAAATAAAATCTTGCATGCGCTATTTTTGATTCTTCAGTTGCCTATCTAACATCTTACGGCTAAACAGAATGACTCACCGAAGTCTGACATACATAAGTCTGATGACAATTTAGTATTAGATATAAATATTATTTTTTAGAAAAGTGCGAAATGTAATAATTTTATACAATTCAATCCAAATATTCACGAACTAAACCGTACTTTTATTCATTCACATTATTACGTTTATTTCATAAATACTTTATAGTATCTAACAGCTGGTAGTGATAACAAACTCAAAAGTGAGTATACGTCTAATAAAAACATTACTACATTATGTCCTTGTTAGAATTACAAATAATAAAGTTATAATTCTACGCTTATATAGGCACAATGTCCAATATAATACCACCCTTAATAAGTAGCTCCCCGCCGCCATTGGACTTGGCAATGGACAGCGAGGAAGAAGATGAATTTCAGCCTCCGACACTGGATTATTTGTACAACTGTGATGGTAAACACACCAAACGTACTTTTATAATATAATCATTGTATCGACTGTAAAATCGTCACTACGGCGTTAAAAATTGTATAATACATCCCCAAAAACCGTAACATAAAGCATTTTATAGCTAGATGCGTATTTTGGAGGCTGTGCCTCCATCGTCAGTAGCACAAATTATTTATATTACTTCTAAGTTCTATTAAGAACAAATAAAGACACCTGTCTGTCTATCAGTGGGATTGCTATACAATTGATTGGTTATATAAAATGATACAATTGATTAGGTATATAAAAAAAAGATACAATCGATTGGGTATATATATGTAAAGATTGTATAGCAAGCACCGTAAATGACAGAGGTATCTTTATTTGTTCTATTGTGCTACTGAAGATGGGGGCATAGCCTCCGAAATGCGCATTTGGCTAATAAATGCTTTGTGTTACGGTATTTGGGTGATGTTTTATACAATTGTATCGACTATTGAAATTCCTTAGATTTTGAATTACCGAATGATTTGCCGGACATCGATATTCCCGAGATTGATATAAATAGAAACCGAAAGGAAGACAAAGATTTCCACGACAAACGGAAATCGGGCGCTGAATTTAATAATAGCGACGTTATTTTGTCAAATATAGAAGAAATAGTGCCAAATAAAAGCGACAATTTAAAAACGGCGGACAGTTTCGATGCAGAAGACGTGGAAATTGCTTCGATAACAAACAAAGAAGACGCACTTAAAACTATTTCTGGTTTGATACCAAAAATAGCTGAGTCCGTGACTGCGGCTGTTGTCGACGAAGGAGTAAATTGTGTACAAAATCACGTCGAATTAGACTCGTGCAATTACAAAAGTGACACTAATTCACCCGCTGAAATATTGAATACGGAACTGAACGATAAGACGATCTCCGATAAAGAGCTAAGCAGTTCCGAGCCGAATTTTGAAAGCTGTAGCGATAATAGCCACAGAGATCACGAAGCGAACGACGCGAGTGTAACAAATAAAACGCGAGACAAGAGCATTTGCGACGTCGACGAAATTGACGATGATTTTGGCGATTTTGCCGATTTTAATAATGCGAATTCAACGACTTTTGCACAGAGCTCGAACAATTGTAAGAACGAACAATTTGGGTTTGATAAAAATGACTTGTTTCAAGCAGAAAGAAGTACTAGCGCAGAAAATGTTGGTGTACATTTCCCAAAATTCAATGATACTATTTCTAGTGAAGAAGACAGTTCGTCCAGCTTAAATTCAAACGAAAATAACGAATCTGGAATTGATGTACAATCAATTCCAATCAATTTGAGCGTACAGCTCAAATATTCATCGATTGATAATCTTGGATTGGGTGACCAAAAGTCTACATTAGCGATTATTCTCGATGATGCTAAAGTAGCGCCTTCATATTCAGCCAATACACAAAACACTCAGCCAGTCAAACTTTCTACATTCAGGGATTCTGATGATGAATTCGGCGATTTCGACAGTTGTACGGCATTATCGGCTATGCCAGAAGTGCACGTAGACAAGGGTCACGAAGCCCCTTTACCAGACTTACACATTGATCGCAGTAACGTTACTGGCCGATCTACGGAGATATTAGAAATTATGTTCCCCGTTGATAATCAACAAGAATTCGATTTTATGCTAAGTGGAATTGATGATGACACTGTGTTTAGTAAAATCAGGAATCTTACGGAAACGAATGCTTTAACATATCAGTGGAACAAAAGTAATACGCAACAATCTCTTTTGAAAGTTCTAAATGTTGATGTACGAAATATTGTAAGTGTATTTTCTTTATAATAGACATTTTATACTCAATATAACTGTGGAGAGAAGAAATATTTTATATCGCGGGTTAAAACGAGGATTTATTCGACTATAGTTTCGCTTATTAAGCATTATCGAGAAATGAAAAACGAATTACAGAAAACTTATTTAAATATAAACAATCTACATACAGATAATATCGAATAATGGGGAGGAGATTAGATCTAATTGGTCATTGAGTAATGAATAATTAGGGTTTTTACCGTGTACTAGTGACTCGAGCAAATTTAATTTATGGCTATTTAAACTAACATGTAAAATTGTTAAATTATCTATACTAGGAAAATTATGGCGAGATTCTAAAATATGATTAGCAAAGTTCGAATTAGTTCTTTCAATTTATTTATAACTATTAACACGTTCATTAAATCTAGTTTTAAAGAAACGGCCTGTTTGGCCAACATATATTGCATTGCAATCTTATACACTCCACTACGGTTAAATTTATCCCTTTATAGTTAAATAATAGATTGGATAGGGTTTATTGTGTAATATGTTCGTTCTGATATAACAATATAATTGTTTCATAGTACTGGATTATTGTTTTTTTTTAGTTATATGGTCCCGGTTGGAATCCATCGATGCCCATTTTCGCCGCAAATTTAACTTCTGCACCATTAGAACCACAAAAGACCAGCATACCAATTACAATAGTTTCTGCTTCTGCAGAATGTACGGGCGTCGTGTCCGAAGCGCAATTCGATTGGGCAAATTCTGGATTAACGAATCCCCTCGACGGTACGTGTTTACGACGTCACTCATGCAAAACAAAAACAATTAAACCGCTTCTGCTACTGTAATGTTTCAGTTGCAAGTCAAAAGGATGCTTCTTCGAAGGAGTGTACATTAGGGGAAGTGCCAAAATCTTTCGATAGCGAGTCTGTTAATTCCCTTCAATTTACCGAAGTGGTCGCTGAAAATATCGATGATAAATCTGCCGCGGCGGCGGATTTACAAGAATGCGATAATTTTACAGATTTTCCAGCTGTTAAAACGGCCGAAATTGAAAATCCTCCATCGATTTCGAGCACAATGTTTCCACTTCGCGAAACGTATATCAATTCCAATGAATTGAATTTGGAATTAGAGATTAGCGAAACAGTAAAGAATAATAATAAAAATCCCGCCGTTCTAATTCAGTCTGTTTCGTATGATCCGCAAAAAGAATACGAAATTTCCGCTGCTAAAAATAACAGCCCCGACGACGATTTTACCGAATTCCAAGCTAGTCTACCAGAAATAACCTTAGTGGAGTCCAAACAATCCACAAATCGCAGTATAGAATATAAACTGGCTATCGAAAATCCAATAGAGCCAGAATTATTAAATGCAAAAAGTACAAAGGTGTTAGAACCTGCGTGGCAACAAATCTTGCAGCCTTTAAAAGTGGCGAGTGCAAATTCAACGGTCCGCATCGCTTGGCCTGAACCTGGCATAACCGACGATGAAATTAGAAAATTCGAAGAGTACAGTTACACAAAAACCGAGCAAAAAAATTTTTTAGACAACGCCAAAGAAACTACGTTTAAAAGTAAACAATCTGTCGACGATGAATGGTCGGACTTTCAGGATGCTGCTAAAGAACTACCGTTATCAATAGCGTCATTAGGTAAAATAGCGCAGAATCAATCTTTGGCAAAAGTGCAAAGTGCATTACCGAAACAATATAAATATCAACGCACTGACACCGCTCAAAATGACTTTTTCTCACCACCACCTAGTGTTCATCCAATAGATTCAGTTAATAATACGTCGATGAAAGGATTTGATCAAGCAGCTACTCGTCAACAAATCACCCAACAAATCGAAATTATATACAACGATGACGAATGGTCGGATTTCGTTTCGCATCAGCCGTGTTCAATTAGACCGGCGTCCAATCCGAACCTCCGCCAGGAAGATTGGACGATTCGCGGCCCGCAATTCAACAGCTGGACGACAACGTCCGTCACACCGAATACCTTACCAGGCAGTTCACATTCGAGCGCGTTGCAATTTAACGGCTTCAACAGTTTCGGACGGAGCGCGAACATTTTAAATGCAACCGTGAAGAGTGTTGGGATGGTTCAGGGTAAGCATAAGGGAAATATGCCGATTTTAAGCGTTAGTTCACAAAGGGAGAGTGTGCCCAGTATAAGCGCACTGCCCGATCTAGATTTTGCTACAGCTGCGTCTAGGTTTTCTTCCGGGAGATTGCAACAGCAGAAGAAATGACTAAACGCGAATGACATGCTCTAATCTATAGATAAGGCCGGGAGCATGTTCTCGTTTGTTTGTTTGGAAATGCAAAAATTGTTGTGTGGTTCCAGTTTGTATTTAAAAGTCATACTATTTAACAATAAAAATGCAGCAGTATTTCAACGATATACAACAGTCGCGCGTTTGTTAAAAAATTCAATTTCAAAGACGACGCAAAAACACTTCGTCTTGTAGAATTGCAATATTTTATTATTTGTTTGTTTTGAAAATTTAATCAACTTCAACAAAAATTCCAATTAACGCTAAAAATGCAACAATATTTCAATAATATACAACAGTCTTGTTTTTGTTAAAAAAAATCAATTTCAAAGATCACTTGGACTTTTTCCTAGTTTGTAGCCTCGCAATATATTTTTTATTACAGTCGAGATTATTGAATGTGTAATAAACCGCAACTTTTCTGTACTATAGTTCTAAAAACGCCACTCATCTATAAATTTATTGTATATAAGGTTTGCTTACTTAAAAAATGGTGTAAATGTGCAATGTAAATATGGACTACAGATTATTATATAGCGTTTATTGTGATAGGTACAAAACCCGCGATGTATGTCATCTTATTTCTCCCTATTTAATGCTTAATTGTAACATATGAACCATCTATAATAATTGCATCATAGGTGACAATAATAAAATGTATTATTCGTAATATTTATTTATAGCTATTTATATGCGGTGGCTAAATTAAGACATACTTTTCATTTGATTTATTCTTTTTATGAGGTATAAACCAGTGTTGTAATAATTATTGTACTGATTGAAATATTATTTATACTACGTTGATGTACTTGGGTATTTTAGTATTAGACGAATAGCATTTAATATTATAATTACTAGAAAACTAAGTACCACCTCTCATTGTCTCGTTGGAGGGAGCATTTTGAGATTACATAATTTTTTTGGTATCTAAATAGTTTTGATTAATTTTAATCTGATTTTAAACGTGTTTTAAGTTGTTTTGTTTATTATGATTTAGGAAGAAAATAAAAGTATTATATTTGACGCTGGAGTATATTGTAAAATTATCGACACGTCCAATTTTGTTGATTTTTTTTGCAAATATTGTCGTTTGTGTATATATTGTTAACAACATTCCACATAATAAACGATTATTAATACATCTTTTGCGTTTTTATATCAATAAT
This sequence comes from Leptodirus hochenwartii, assembly GCA_947310635.1. NCBI lineage: Eukaryota > Metazoa > Arthropoda > Insecta > Coleoptera > Leiodidae > Leptodirus > Leptodirus hochenwartii. Next base: position 12,895,050 of record OX371182.1, read on the forward strand.
ATATACAAGTTATCGTGCAACTAAAAAATAAAAAAGTAAGTAAGTGCATGAATCAAATTCGCAAAAACTAAGTCAGTGGGTATTTTTTCTTGACAATATGTCAATGACAAATTGAATAAACATTTTTCCTAATGGGCAACGGGGCGAAATTTCAATATAAGTAAAAAATATGGCTGTTTCAATACAGTACCCAAGTAAATATTCATTTATTATATTTATATCAACAAGTAACTAGCAATATTATGTTAAAAAATTCCCCATAGGTATATTTTTTAATATTACTATTACTGCGTGTATGTAAATTTGATCGATATTAATGGATATACAATACAAACATCCACCTTATTTAACATACAGTTTAACACTTTCGTTTTGTTTAAAATAATTTATAATGGCAATTTTTAGAAATTCACATGAGCCAGATAGGCTGGATATTTATTTTCACATGATCAATCATTATAAACGTATTCGATCAGCGCGTAGTCATTTTAATTTTATTTCAGATTCGAAGAAGACTAAGGTGGTCAGCTATCCTCCTACCCAACGGTAATTATGAAAAGAGATTTGTTTTAAATTAGCATTTGCAATTATAATCAATTCTGATAAATATCGATGTTTTTAGAGAAAATATTGATACAACCCATTATCCAAATCATAGTGTAGGAGTAAAGAAACATGATTGTATATTTAAGAGCGAAGGTGATAGAAATAGGTGCAATATGGGATGTAATGCTTTCAGACCAGTCACTAGAAGAAATATCATTGATATGCCCAATGATCAAGTATTTAATTATTGCATTAACGCTTTTTGGAGTAAATATATATTTTTTTAATTTAAGATTTGCGATAATGCAGATAAATCTCTAGACAAATTCGACGACAAAAATTGTCCAAATTTGAAAACGAAACAATTTTCTGCTGCACCACAACACGCATATGCGAATTTAGACCAAGAATACTCGGACGCCAAATACTACGACACACCTTGTATCGCAAACGGCATAAGGAAATGCAAACCGGAATGTTACGCGAACCGTAAAATAGATCGTACGAAATTCGCGTTTCAAGAACATATTGCTAGAATGCAGTACGCTAAGCAACATTGCGCCGCGAATTGCGAAGGAACAAATAGAATAACGTATTGCGATGGATGCACTGAAACTGACCCTTATCCGCTAATGCGCCCAACTCCTAACAAATATCCCGGCGAATGTGATTTGTATAAAACACTTCCTTTGTATGCTCCTTTAATTGCCACTAGGTCCTTTGGGACATGCACTCGTTGTAAGTCACCCTCTTGTAAAAAACCGTCTTGTTCAATCGGCACTAATACCGCAAATAAGGAACAAAGTAATCCATCACATTTGCTTAAGCAACATTCTTTTTGTATCCCATCTCCTTGGCGTAAACAGGATTATAATACATCCGCAAGAGGAGGTTGCTATCCATCTACATGTCCAATACAAACAGTGATAAATATGACAAAGCAAACGAACACTATTTCTACTCACAATACTAGTACGCAACAAGTAATGGCTAGCAAAGTACGAGGTACTCCTACTCAAACCGTCGAAGAGAATGTAAGGATGAATGTTGCAGAGAAGGAGAATATTCAATGTTCTGAAGTATGTCCATTTTCGAATCAGCGACAATGTACGACAGAAATGAATTGTACAATGTCACCAACTGAAGATAAAGAGGTACCAGTTCTTGGTACGGATACAAATTTGGGCAGAAAACTAGAAGAAATACGACGAAAATATATGCGGCAAACAGAAAATGCGAAATCGGAATTAAGTACAAGTACGTTTGAAGAATGGGCAACAACTAGTTCTGAAACTGTAAATTACGAGCCATACAGTAATATCTTGAGCGATAGTCACAAATCAAAACGGTCGAACAGTAAAATGACAAATTCAATGCAAGCAAAGAATTCCAACAAATCTGGGACATATACGTCCAAAGAAAACAATAAAAACGGTCGCAAAAGACACGTTGAAAATATAGAAAGGCAATCAGATGTTAGTTATAATAACAAAAAATCACTTGGTGATTCTATTGATTCTGTAATTAATGATAATTCACCAGTAAAACGTGACAGCGAGTTAGAATATGACGAAAGTTCCCAGACTGAAATTTCTCGCGAACGCAAATCGAAAAAAGTAAAACGCAAATTGAGTATGAAGACAAACTCCGCTGAGTTGGAACCAGAACAATTACACGAATTACATAAATTATCGATGCAGCATCCAAATCTACCGGCAGTATTGCTCGAGGTACTTGACCAATACAGCAAAGAATCAAAGAGAGTGTCCGAAAATCCACAAGAAAATGTATTAGGCGAGCCGGAGCAAGATGATGAAAGAAAGCTCAGTTGGTTAAATAAAGCAGAGGAAGATCTGCCAAGTATCAAAGCAACGAACTACAAGCAAATTGTTGAGGCAATCTCGGCTTATCTAGAGAATATATCATTGAACAGCAAACATACTGAAGACATGGCGAATATATCTATGACCCATGGATTACAGGCAGCGGACTTGAACAAAATAGTGCGCATGTTATACAACAAAATTAAAGATATTTCTTCTGATTCGGATGAAGATAATAACATAAGAAAAAGTATTTCGTTGGTTGAACAAAACAAAATAAATACTGTATCTAAATCTAACTCAGAAACACAAAAAATAGCCAGGAAGTTGGAAAACATAAAAGATGGTGAAATGTCAGAAATGACAAGAAATAGGATACTAATAGAACAATCTGGTGCGTCTTAATATAGAATTACATAGTTTTGGCGATAATCATCAATTCTAGCTTTTTTTTTCATTTTAGCTTTTGTACATTTTTTATTATACCTCTTTTTGTACAAACTACAATTCCTTCATTTCCTGTACATTCACCTTTTTATTATACTTTATATCTGTACAATTTTTCACGTTTTCTGCATTATTTTTTCTCCTTTCAACTTACTCTTTCATCACAACTTAATTCTTGCCATACATTTTTTTTTTCCCCAGGTAATAAGACCAATAAAAAGGTATGTGCGAAACGTAAGGGTCTTAAACATGTGTTCAAAAATTTGGATGATCGTGTCTGTGAATCATTATTAAAATTATCAAGTGAAAACACGGGGTAAATGATTCCGTTGATATAAATACAAAATGATGTGTTAAAAATTACAATTTTGCAGAAATGTAGAGGAACACGAGTATTTGCAATTCTGCTTAAGAATCACAGAAGATATAATACGTAATGATTTATACACGAATGGGCAAATGCGACGAGTTTTCAAAAGTCATTTGGAGGCAAACAGAGGCAGGCTAGACACGGTAGTAAAATATAAAAGATGTATAGAAAGTATGAATGTTGAGTACCTAAAAAGTACTAACCGGAATTTGATTTTAAAAAACCAAGTATTCAATTCGGGTACAAAAATCGTACAATAGAATCGCATTGATGATCATTAAGTTGAATGAAATGATTTTAATTGTTGCTTTATGTTTGTGCGTCCAGCAAAGGATGGTTCACCAAATCAATTCTCTCTGTCTGGAGTTGAATATTCCCTTCAATGAAACATTTCCATTTGAAAATATAATGCCAACGTCAAAATGTGGCAAAAACATTGATAAGAACTACATTTGTTATTGCCAGGAACAGAATGGAACGTTGGAAGCAAAACGATTTTGCATGTGTAACTCTGAACACTATAAGAATTTAATGATTCAGGTATACGTAAATTAAGTCAAGCAGTAAAAAGAAAATTTGAAGGTGTATCTATTCTATATAGAGTACTGGTGTATGGCAGTAAATACATTTGTATAATGTCGTTTTTTTTTCTTCTGATAGTTAGTAATATATTTTATTGTTAGCGTGAACGCGGCACAAAAGAAAATCTTGCAACCTGCCAATGTGGTATGGACTTCTGCATTGAAGATAAATGCCTAGGAGCGGGCTACATAGAACTATTAACAGAAGGTAGACATTTTTATATACGAGTATGTAATTTGTTAGTACTTAGATGAAAAATAACAATACGTTCGTATACTGTATAGAATATCACCTAAAATACCGTAACTCAATGTATTTAATAGCTAGATGCGCATTTCGAAGGCTATGCCCTCCACCATCAGTAGCCCAAGATAAAAACAAAATAAAATACCTGTCTGTCACTAACCGCGATTACTATACAATTAAATAAAGAAGTCAACATGACAAAAGTATTTCAAAATATGACATGTAATATGACCTATAAATCTTTTGAACAATACAAATTCAAGATTAACGAAACTAAATACTAATTAAGTAATTAGACATTGGTTTGTCAAACCTAAAATACCCCAAAATTAAATTAAATATAGTCCTTATTAAATAAATTAAATGGACAAAATGACATTTTGTTTTGATGTGTGTATATACTTTCATAAACTCAGAATAATTTAAAACACATTTAAGTGAACTAATTTCAATAGGATGACCTGAATAATCAACAATATGCTTGGCTACAGCACTTTTATCATTTCTATTTAATCTTAAATAAGCTAAATGTTCCTTAAATCTAGTTTCAATTGGTCTACGTGTTCGTCCACTATATATACCTTAGTTAGGACAACTAGAACAAGATATTTCATAAATACCAGATTTTTTCATTCAATGAATAAAATCTGTGGGATTTCCTAGAAAATTAGCAAGACCATTCTATGCTACTTTAGAATTATATTTATTTATAATAAATATAATAATGTAGTTATTTAACACCGTAGTGATAATTTTTAAACGTTCGTATACATTTAACTGACACTATAAATTTCCATAAATTGCTCCAGGGGAACGTGGTCACGCGGCGAGATCGGATTTTGATTTCGCTAATGAGGGACTAGTTCAAAGTGTGATGTACAGTGAAACGAAATGTCTCGGGCCACGCAATAAAGAAGGTGAATGCAATTGCGTGACACTCGAAATGGCATCGAACACAATTAGACCGACATCTGAGGGTACAACCGGCTACATATCGTCCATTATCCAAGGTGGTGGTGCTGCAAGAAGGTCTTTGAGGCAAGGAATGGTGGGTATTGTCCAAATGTTCCTGGCATTGGATTTTTCTGTTCAAAATGCGTGTTTATTCTCAAAAAGGTAAATGGAGAAGGAAGAAACAACATCGATAATAAAGGGAAATGTGTGACGAGCTTAAGATTACGAGGTATGAATAGAAAGGCAGGCGCTTCAGTAGCGCCCAATTCATACGTAGATACGAACGAAGATTCCGCACCAGTGCGAATCAAAACTCCGGTTACGGCATTAAGAACACAATTTGGAGGTGGTAAATAATTTTTATTGACGATTAAAATAGCTGGTTAATTAATTCTTAATGGCAGCGAAAACAGACACAAATTTCGTGGTGGTTGAATGTCCTGTTCTGGTGCCGACTGGTGATCTTATAGGAATGAAGAACGCGACAGAGACGGCAGATATACACAATACAGTGGGTAGTGAAGTTCAATTTAAGTTGAACCATTTGCCAATTGAAGTTAAGAAACAGGCAGAGAAGGGCACGGATGCTGATGTTATAGCGCAATTGAAAGAAGATATGAAGCAAATGGTATACGCGAATGAAATTAATGAAACGCTAACAGATCCTCTGGTAGTACCCGCTTGTAATAACTGCAGTTGTAATGCGGAATGCAGCGAGATCAATGGCGAGTTAGTAAATAATCCAACATTAAGGACATATGAAGAGAGAGCCGAACGAAGTCACGCGAATCAAGAGATGGTGCAGAAAATCAATCGCAATCAGTTCAGCGATAGAACAATTGATGATGAGGTGTAAGAAATTGTCTTACAGATATATTTTTTAGTTCATCTATCAGTCGGTAATTGTATTTTTAGTCAAAACGTGCCGCCACGTAATAAAAATAATGTATCTAAAGCATTCGCTACGTCCGGTCTAAAAAGCCGGCTAGAAGAATTAACTGCCGTTACTTTAGCTATATCCAATAATAATATGCAATCTATGTTGGAGAAGCATCCAACTTATAAACAAATGGAGAGTTGTACTACGTGCCATTTCAATAAAAATTTCGCTAAACCGGGTAATAATTCAATTAATATGATTTGATTGCCGATTTAAATGTCGCTTTTAGTGGAGTCTGCGAGCGTTTTCTATCCGAGCAGGGCCCTGAATTCAGTGTACAGTAAATGTTTATTTCAGAAAAATAATCTACTTCTGGGAGATGAATATGTTATGTTCAACCCATACAGTGTTCGTCCCGAAACTATACTACATTTCTTTCCTACAGCTTGCACTCAGGTATTAACATTAATAGGAGAAGAAATTATACACGATATTCATTCACGAACGGTTCGAGAAATAAATTAAAAACTGGGCCTTTTAAAGGACCTGTCGCTTCAAAACTGTTTGCGAATATTTGAGAAATCGCACAACCTTTGCTAAAGTCTTTTTTTTTCGGACTCAAAGTCCCGTAAAATGTGGAAATATGTTAAAAATTCGGTAATGTGCAGGTAGCATCTGCGGATTTCATGAAAGATTCAAAATCTTCAATTTCGTCTGGCATAAGCAGCGTAACTGGTATTGTAGAGAATATCATCAAAGCGTCAAAAGATACTTCAACAACCGGCAGTGTAAAACAATTGGCACTAGTTCCTCCGGAGAATTTAGTAAAAGCAATAAAAAATGAAATATATAAGGTATACTAGTCCCGCCATGTTTAGCGAATGTTAGTTTGATTATACATCGATTTACCAGGCAGCTGAAAAGATTGAACACAGTTCACAAGAATTAGAAGAAGCACTTACAGCGTCAGAAAAAGACATGAATAGTCATATATCGAGTCGTTCTAAATTCACGAAGAACTCACAAGAATCGTCTAGAACAAAGTGTGATTAAAAGTAATTTGAAAACTGATGTACGAATAAAACTAATTTTGTTGTTAGGATGGGGGTTGCTTCAATTCAAGGAGAGAAAGACTACAAATTACCGTTAGTTGAAGAGGAAGAAAACGAGGCTTTTGGTGATTTAATTTCCTACCACGCAAATTTATTTGATGAAGAGCTAGGATATGAAGTGGCGGCGTATGGAGAAAATAAAAGTTACGATGATGTAATAACTGAGATACCATTAGAAGAACGTCTTGATCGAATATTGCGGTCCGAAGGCACAATAAGCGAAACGATATTGGAAAAGGTGGAAAATATACCGGACTTGAATTACGACACTGCAAACATAGTGTCCAGAGAATCGTCCGAATCGATATTGAAAAGAAAAGAAAATTCATCAAGGTTTGCTTATAAAATCCTCACCATACGGCGTTAAATAATGGTATAGAACATCACCCAAATACCGTAACAGAATGGCCATTTCGAAGGCTATGTCTCCATCTTAAAGAATACTACAAGAATCAGGCAAATAAAAATTAAGTAAATATCTAGAATTCAATAACAAATACAATTAATTGTCTAGTGATCCCGGTGAGTGACTGAAGTATTTTATTAGATCGATTCTTGGAAATGCGTATAAAAATTAAATGCCTTGTGTTACGGTATTTGGGTGATTAAGTTATTTAACTTATGGCAAGCTAATTATAATAATTCATTATCATCAATATTAAGAAATTGTTGTTATTCATTTATCCTGATCTTTTCTATCCGATATATTTCCTTGTACCTATATTATAAATGGTAATCTTTCTACTATACATTCTAGGATAACTTACACACCAATACGTTTAAGTTTTTTCTTACTTTTTAAATTCTATGTTGGACCAATGGTATAATATATTTTTGCAATCGAATTCATTTATCAATCAACAAATGCTAGGAAAATGACTTTAATAATCTCAACTATTCTATATTGATATAATCTTTGCTAAAATAGCCTTTAACTTTCATTTACCTCTACTTCTTATAAACAATAAGACCGATAATCTTACAATACTCTATCATACGAAATTATATGTGCAGTAAGACAACAAAACACGATATGTGCAATTTTAGAAAAAGTTAAAAATAAAGTTTCCGAAGGCATTGTATTTGATTGAACATATCACAAGTGTCACGGGTGAATTTCTACGGATTTAAAAGACGTTGAAATTGTATTGTAAACGTGTATTGTTCACTGGAGGAAAAATCAGAAAATAACAAAAACATGACCTATCATATTTTGCCATCTTACCACAGATATAATCTATCATATGCATTATATTTTGATACGTATATTTTATCCAAAGATCAATAATTGATATAAATAAGTCAGAATCCAGTTTAACGATGCTCGGGGATAACAAATGGATGAAAAAGCTAGATAATGTACCTAGCATTAAAATGACGCCGAGCCTTAAAGGAAGCTTTGATAAGGTACGATGTAAAATTGGAAAATATATGCACACCGTATATTCACATTCTTTGCCTTTATTATCCGATTTAATTAATTGAATTGATCACGTTCTAAAAATGTTTCCTCTTTACTATTAATTCGAATCTTCATTTAATCTATTCATCCAATCCTCATCATCTTAATCCATATTCATATTCCTTTATAATAGTCTTTTCCTACAAATCTGCACTCTATTTTTTAATCTACTTTACACACTTCTTTGGACCTGTGTGAATCTGCTTTCTAAATTCCTGAAAGATTTAGCATTTCACCTATTTTACTATATATATTTACCATTCGTATAAACTAAAATAAGACTTGTGTATTTTAAGGCGTTGTCTGATACGGATAAGTTCAGGGGAATTCGCAATGCGAACGACGATGGTCCTTTAATGACGGCAATGATGAAGCACTTAGGACACGACCAATTAAATGAAGTTATTAGCAATACAAGTCAGCATAAGAAACATAGTAATGACGATATTATTAACCGAAGCAGCGATATTAGTAAACGAGGCAGCGATATTAGTAAACGAAGCAGCAATATTATTAAACGAGACAGCGATATTAGTAAACGAAGCAGCGATATTAGTAAACATAGCAACAGGCCATAGTTAAAAAGAAATGCAGTGGTTAAAAAATTATTTAAAATATAGCAGCGGCAATATCGTAAGTTTGTAAAAAGATACACAATAAAAATATTTTACTTTAAATTTTTACAATTTGTCTTATTGTCTTACCCGGTATATGCCGATTCAGCGTCGCGGTCAGAAAATATGAAGGGTCGCGTTAATCCTATGTACAAATTGAGTGCCAGTAGTATCTTAATTATAGGCCGATTGAGCGCGCGGTCAGGTCAGGTCCATACTGGTCAGTGAAATGACGGCTTCTAGTGGGGCTGTTCCTCAGATCAGGAATACGGCTTCCAATGGGGATTCGTCCTAAAGTTGTATGAATTGAAATGGAATTTCGTTTAATTATTTAATTGAATCAATATAAAGTTTAATGTGAGGTAGAATTTGCCATGAATATATAACTATATCTACACTATCTAATAACTATATACAGCGCGCGCTCAATCGGCCTATGACCCTATTCGGGATTAGTGGCTCAGCATGTGGTAGACCCAACCGCCGCGCTGAATATGTATCTGCCCGTCTTACCATTGATTAAGTAAATAGATTTACGTAATTATTTATTCAACACAGTAAATTAGATTTATTTCAAAACGAAATATATATTTTAACTAAAAAATAACACCGATTAAACAATTTTAACGTTGTCGTCATTCATCGTCACAAAGACTTGGGCAATATCGTCGAACTTAGCCACTTGCTTCATTGACGAATCGGTAAAACATATGCCAGAAATGGATTTTAAACCGGGCTGTAATGGTATAACTGTAAAACTGATTTCTGTGTAACCGTGCGCTGGTATAGAGTCAAATTTGTAGCCAGATTTACCCGACCAGGAGAAGCTCGGACACGGTTGCAGGGAAAGTATCAAATCAACAGATCTTTCGCTGAAAAAACACGAAATTCGATTTCGGCAATAATTAAATTAATACGTGAAAATTTATTAAAATCAACTTTAAAAACATGAATATAAATATTAGATTCAGAAGAAGTGAATAAAAAAACGTTTATTTCTAGAAATGTATCGTATTAATAATAATAAAAATTGTGTTCATTCCCGTTTGGATATTTAGGATTTAAATAATACCTGCTTAAAAGTTATGAAATGTAACAATATCTAGCGAATATTTTAGAAATATAAGTTATATATTTCTAAAATATTCACAAATAACTAATATAAGTTATAATCATGTTTAGTAATGGTATTCATATCGTCTATAAATATAAGAAATATATAAAGGTATTAAGAATAACTATTGTTAACGCCACTGCTTGTTTAAATTTTTAATTGGTTATGGTAGGCTAATACTTTGTTGCTCCAACGATCATCAGAAATGTAATACAGATACTCGTTCATTTGATAATTTATAATATAGCGTTTGCCCATTCCTTGTATAAAAACGGACATGTCGTCCAAAAATTATATAGAACATAAATAAAAATGGAACATTACAATTTGTACACTTCTACCGAAGATGGGGGCGAAGCCTTCGAAATGCGCATCTAGCTATTTAATGCTTCGAGTTACGGTGTTTGGGTGATATTCTATACTATTTAACACCGTAGTGATAATTTTAAAATTACAATTAGTAAAAATCCTAAATATAAACTGATTAGAACTTACATTATGCATAGGCAGAGGCAGATATTAAAAAATATATAGCAAAAGGATGGCATTTAATTGACCAAATTTGTTCATGGATTAAAATTCAACAGTTTCAGCCACATATGTAAGCGAGGCTGGTATAATTGTATCGAATAATTTTTATCGCATGTTCGTATAGTATTGATATTGAATTGTTTAGTTTATAAAAAAATTTAACTGCTATATTCTACCTGTTTTTTCAAACTATTTTTAAAGTTTAAAAGCTATGACGCAGTGGCGTAACACGGTGATGTTGTCTATACATAATTATTGTACCCATTTTTTAAATAGTCTTTATAAAGATGCCAGGCAGTACTAGCGAAACTAGGCCGGAGTTTCTTCGAAGTCGAAGAATAATATTAGCGAATTAAAAAATATATGATCAACAAGCATCTACTAGATTCATTTTAGAAAATACACACGGAGGGACCGAAAAAATACCTATTATTTACTAAATTGCACTTGAACGTGAATGGTTCTTCTAATTTAATAGCGAATTAAAAAATATATTATCAACAAGCATCTACTAGATTCATTTTAGAAAATACACACGGAGGGACCGAAAAAATACCTATTATTTATCAAATTGCACTTGAACGTGAATGGTTCTTCCAATTTAACAAAGTTTGGTATATCAATCACCGATAAATGTATATCTCCATACTCAGGTCCCTGTAATTTCAACAAGACAATTAAAAAAAACTATTCATTCCGACGGATACAATTGTACTTGTCTTTGTAACTGGCTCGTCTGCAAACGGCCCCTTTCGCCCAGATTCGATCTCCAAACGATGTCCAATTTACCAACATTGGTCATTTCACTGAGTGACTTCATATGACCCAACATTTTCTTTAAGGGGTATAGACAATACAAGAATTGGCTGGTACATTGCGGATGTAAAAATGTCGTATTGCCGAAGACACTTTCGTTATTTTCCGTAAAGTTCAGCGATAACACTGCAATAATTATAAATCGACATTTTTTTAAGCAAGGTTTATTTTTGCATATATACCTTGGAATAAGTTCGAAGCGTCTAAAGCGACTTTTTCTAGTGTAATCGGATCGCTAGTAATATTTTGCACTTGCACTTCTAAGTACACGTCATCATTTTCCGCGTTATAAAATTTCGTTTTAACATCCAACGGTTTATAAACTTGTATTTTAAAAAACTTCTTGAAGGACGCAGTGTCTCCCAACAGATTGTGATACGTTACCTCGCAAATTAATCTACAAAATGAGCACAATTCAGTCCGATAAACGAGCGATATTAACATCGACTTTACATGTGCGTTCCAATTTCTTTCACTTCGTGGTGGATAACGGCATTTGAGACCTCGTCCGACTTCAATTCGCTAATGACCGGGTTATTTAGCAGTATTAATCGTTGACTGCTGGTCTGCAAATCCACTTTTAACGTGACATTCTGAACAGTCTGTTTCGATTTGCTATAAACGCAAATGTAACTGCTGAACGTTTCGCCCAAATATATATTGACCGGGTTCTGCGGCAATAGCAAGAATTGGCCGGCATTTAAGGTTTCCAATCCACTTACGGCCGTCGGGTCCTTTTGCAATGATTCGTTTAGCAAGTTCCCAGGTAGATCCTTACTGTCGCATGTTATCGGCAGAGGACTAGCTAATGTCGGTCGCGTTAATCGCATCACTAAATACGTACAAAATTAGATGTATAGGAGTAAACACTTTCTGCAATAAGGAGGTAAGTTACCATTTAAGGATACGAGGTGCTCTTCGGCATCCATCATTTAATTGTTGCTTATAAATTAAAGAACTTGTATTATTTTACGGCGTACATTCTTCGTACGCGCATAAAATGAGAACTAAACTTAACCTATAAAGCAATTGACTTTTCGGAAGAAGCAATTCACCTCGGAACAATTCGGCTCTCGTGTTTTTCATATAGATATTCCGCGACAAATTCAAAATGTTACTTTTATGCATTAGTTTCAATGCATACTTATAAATATACAAGAGATTATAAAACATTATTGATTTAAAATATTATAGCTGTTTGTATTTATATTTAAAAGAACTTGTTATTTTGCGATATACGTTCTCCTAGTTACAGTTGACTTAAACCTAACCGAAAAAGCAATTGACTTTTGGGCATTGTTATTGGTAAGCGCACTCTGTGTTAATTATATGTAACTATTTACTATATCGCGGGAAATAAAATGCTATATTATTCATGAATTAATATATAAATAATACAAGCGCCAAGGTAATGAAATTATTATGCTAAAGTGAATATTCTAGCGGCAATATCATCGATTAGCCAATCGACCCCGTACAATAAATTTTCTCCAGTTACAGCGCTGCACCAAACAATTTGCCAGTGGTGTGTTTTAATGCAATCTAAATTTAACACCTAGAATACGAGCGTTGATTTGAATACAAATTGATAGCATGCGATTTATTACCGTTTTTAATTCCTCAGCATTGCAAGCCCCCGGTAAATCTTGCTTATTGGCAAATATTAGTAGCGTAGCACCAGATAGGCGCTCCTCTAGCAATAAATTGTGCAGTTCCATTTTACAATCGGGTAGTCGAAGTTTATCCGCGCTATCTACCACCCATATAAGACCATCTGTACATTCGAAATAGTTTCTCCAATAAGATCGCAATGATTTTTGTCCGCCAACATCCCACATGTTTAATTTAAAGCTGAAATAATTGTTAAAATATCAGGAATGTTGCGGATGTTAAATAGCAATGAATATAATCACCCCCGATGTTCCAACGTCTTTATATTGAACCCTAAAGTCGGCGAAATAGTATCGATTGGTTCGCCGTTGAATTTTTTAAGGATCGTCGTTTTTCCTGCATTGTCCAAACCTCTGTTTAATATGTTAAGGAAATTAGAAACGAGAGAGCTATTTGCGAAACCGTTCTTTTGTAATAATTAAAAAGGATACAGCATCAAGATTCGCATTTCTTTTTCCTTCTGCTTCATTTTCCTTAACACTGATAGAAACCCCATCCTAAACGATATTTATATATTATACAGTTCTGATTGAATTGCTCGAATTTCCTGAGTAAATACTAAAAATAAAAATATTTCGAACGATTTGATGTATCACCATTCACGTTTTTTTTTATTTCACTGTAATTCCAGTAACAGCTACCTTTATGTTACTGCTATTTATGTTGCCTATACTGCCCGAAATGTTGAATTCAAATGATGAACAAATTAAAACGCGTTTTAATTAAGCTATCATTATAAAAAAAATAACACCGATAGAAAGCCCATCCTGAACGATATTTACAAAAATAAAGTTCTAATTGAATTGTTCTAATACAAAAAAAAAAAAAATTGAAAGTTTTAAGGAATCACCATACACGTTTTTATATCATCGCAATTCTAATTATAGCAGCCGTTAGATGGTTGCCTATATTGCGCGAAACGTTAAATTCAAATAATGAACAAATTAGAACGCGTCCTTAATTAAACTATCATGATACAAATTTTATAATTAAAACTCAAATAACATACTAAAGCAGCTATATTTCGTGCTTTATCATTTAAACCTTATTATCTTCAAGTTTCAGCGAATTCAGATGATAGTTGTTAGAGCCCTCCTTGTTAAGAATTTATTCCAGAATAATCCTTATTTCATTGCAATGTTCAATTTTTGAATTATATACAATTATTAAAGGTTGTTAGTGTTCTTGCTTTTGTGGATTCATTCCACGATAATACTATCAAAAACTCAAGATGATTACTTTTGTTACTAATCTTTAAAAAAAATGCAACATTTTTAACGTAATTGCAACATTCATTTATATAATTGATATTGGTCGTTAAAAGAGTCATCCCTTTGGGAATTTTAATGTATTTTTAGATAATTCTATGTTATATAATTAGGCTCACACAGAAGATTATTTAGTAACACCAAGAGACATACCCGATTGACTAGTTGTAAGAAATCGAATGAAATAAAATGAACAAAAGAATAGCTCTTATTTTATTAAGCGTGTTCGTTATTTCAAATTGCAATTCTCCAATTACGAGAGGAAGTAGACGAAGTAAGATATTCAACTAAACTGAAAAAAATACGGTTTTAAAATTTTTATTTCGAGTTTATCTTGAGGAAATGTATTTTTTTCAGTACATATTCCTTTTCTGGGAATGGGGCCGACTTGCACAGGATGTCCAACACATTTTTGTGACGATGATCCAGCAATTGTTCACGGCTATTGTTGCGGGTGTGCTCGCTTTTATGGTATGAATCTTAACAACACCTTAACTGTCTTATAAATGATTCATTTATTTTCCTATTTTCAATTTTAAAGTAATTTCTTATTAATTATAGATTCATTACCAGTCAGATGCGCAGCCTTTTTGAATTGTCCATTGAATGGACAAGTTTTATGCGAAGATTATGAATATATGATGCATTGCTGCTGTTCATAGCAAGAAAAGGAGGTGTAATTATATTGGATAATATGTATTTTTGTTTAGTTTAATTTGAAGGAAACATTCAATTTTTTTGGCGATGTTTCTTTTATTAATTCTCAACTATTTATAGCTTAATTTGTAGTCTGTACTATCATATAAATAAAAACAAAATATCTATATATATATATATAAGCAATTTGTGGCGTTTTGTTTTTTTTGGTGCGGCAATTTTCACAATTTGAGAAAAAATTTGCAATAAACTGTTTAAAAGTATTTAAAATATTTATATAATGATTATCTTTAATTATTTTTATTTGTACACTGTATGGCGTAATAAGTTAAGCAAAGAAACTGACTAATTATGCTTTTAAAATAATAATTATTCGAACGCTGTGATTCAAAAACATTGATAATGAAAATGAACATTAATTTATTCCAAATGAAAAAAAACACACAAAATGCATCTATTAGGGTTAATTAGACATGATTGTTCAATCGTGTCTTTATAACGTTTGCGATTAAATTTTAAGAAACATTTTTATTCCGGAATAAATACGATTGCATGGGTTTACTAGCGTTAGTGAAACTATTAAACGAAAGCAATTTAAAGTTCACAATTTTTACTAATTGTAGACAAGATGTCTAGTTATGGAATGCTCAAACTGTTTTTTTTATTTTTTCACTAGCTTCCTCGATAAAACAACGTCTGAAAATCATCTTTCTTCGCTGAAAGTTACGATTTTTTTTCGACACGTTATTGAAAATTTAAAAATATAAGAAATAGACAATTCAAAATCCCCATCCTTTAGGAACATTGTCCAAAAATATTGTACAAAAATAATCAAAATTGGGGAAATGCTAGACACACTGCCGAATCCCTGCTTTCGTATGATGAGACGCTAGTCTTAAATTGTAAGAAATATATTTATTCCAGAGTTGTCGACGTGAAATTTAACGCCATTCTATTTTCACGTAGTTTATGTAACATTTACAAATGAAATTAAGATTAGTTAATGGTTTAATGATAAATATAGCAGCGATGTGCTAAACTAATTACATCCAATAATCACGTTGCGATTTTCAATTGCGAATTAATAAAATAAGAGTTGGCGTTACCATTGAAGTTACCAAGTCACATCTTTGGCATTAACATTGAAGATACATTCGTAAATCGAACTAAATACGAGGATAAATTAATTTATTTTTCTCTATCGCATGCGTTCAACAATACGAGAATAACCCAATCATTTCAGAGCATTTGATATTTAGATACTTCTATAATAGTATCTATTATACGGTTGAAATCAAGGACAAAGAATCGTCGAAATAAGTACATAATTGCAATAATATTAATATCAATCCGTGTACAGTTATTGTACAATGCACACGATATTTTATAAATTAAAAAGCGCGCCCGATTATTAACTTATTCCGTAATTATTGCGAAGATTATTATTCGACTAGTTTCGAGTAAACGAATTTTAAATTAATCTCGTTGTATTTTTATCTAAAAAAAAAAAAGAAATATAGAGAAAAGTACCACAAGAAAATTTTAGCTACTGTTAAATATTGATTTATGTACGAATGTGCCGCGAAACATTTCAAGTAAAAAGAGTGCGTTTTAAAAACTTAAACACATTGTATATTGTTTATAATGTCTCACAAAAGTATTTTTCCCAATGTATTACACGAAATTTAAATATTAATTTTATTAAATTAAATTGGATCGCGTGATGACATAAACTTAACAATAATTTTCATATAAGTGCATGTAATATCTAATAAAGAGAATAATCTGCCTGTTTAGACAATTATATAAAATGAACATGATTTTATGAATAAACTAAATAAATTGTTGCGGAAAGTTCTAGTTTGTGCCTTATTTCATGCAAAATTTCTTTACAGACATCGTTCCAAATTTAGAGAATTTTTGTTCGTTGTTTACGTAAACGCTAAATAAGCGAGTTGTTTTATAAAGTCTGTTTCTTTTATAAAAAAAGGTCCAGAAGGGATTTTTCCTCAAGAAAAATGTCTGGAGTGGAATACGAACTCACAACCTCCGTGGTGCCGGTCTAACGACTATAGCCCAGAAAATCTGTTCGAAGTTCTAAAAATGTTCAGGTCTCTTAGTCATTACATATATAACGAAATCGTACATGTAAAATTTAAAATAGGCACTCGAAATTGGTCTTTTGGGAGTGTTATAATTCATGCAAAATTTCTACTAGGGGGACAGGGACTAGTGTAATATCCATCGAAGCAAAGTAACGGGTGAGGCAATCACCTGTTTAACGATTGTTAAAGAACCGCATGTTTGCAAAGCTTGTTTCGTTGTGAACAAGAAATTTAACCACCCTTTGGACTTTAGTGCAGTTCGGCACATGTACGAAATACTACGACATTTTTAACGAAAATTTAAATCGAAATAACTAAATCGAAAAAAACGGATTAGCAATATCGTTTGACGCGAAGGCATTTCGTTATCTTCATACGAAAGCCGTGTAATGTTGTATTGAATAGCATTATCTCTCTGATAATTCAAGGTAAATAACATTGTCAATTTATCGAATGCAGACACTGGTGCATACCTTTATTATCAACCAAAAGATACAGCTCTATGGTGTATGTGTTGCGATATCGGTTTACCTGGGTACCCAATATTCTGCTTCTATTGCGTTATGGAATATTAGTAATATTTGTACAGCCTGCAAAAAGACGTCGTTAATAGGACAATAAGCAGGTACCTTAAAAATTTGGTGAAGATTTTTTTATATCTGGACAAAATAGTAAGTATAAAAAAAGATATAACCCGAAAACTGGATTAGATGTTAAGAAGAAATCACGCAAAAAAACTCTTTAAGTCAAGGATTAAAGCCTCCGTTCAATTTTGACAAGATAATTAATGAAAAAAACGGAGTTAATTTAAAAAACCGCAATTCCGGGTATTTACGTACCAACATTGGTTCTTATTTCCTCAGATAGAGTCCAAGAATATATAAAGATATAGTAAGTAGTGAAACATATACAATTCCAAAAATAGACCATAAAAATGGTAAATCAATAATTCGGATCAAGGACGATATCAAATGAGTTCATGATCGATTTTCATAAAAGCGATTATTACCTCAGTTAAGTCTTAAAAATACCATCGAAAGAAAATTTTATATTGCATTATTATTATTACTGTTGTATTAAAATAATAAAGACGTGTTTTTGTTAGTTTACGCTTGATGAAACAATAATATAATTGTTTCGTACGTTGGTTTTGGTTATTTGCAGGTGACCCTACAAGAAATCTCAGTAATTAATGAGAAAACAGAGACACCTTGACTGGAGAATCACACTCGATTCATAAAAAGTTTAAAATAACAATAGGTTTGCGTATTAGCACTTAATAATGGTGAAGATACACAAAATGACATAAATAGTTCAAGAAGAAGTTTTAAGCTTAATTTTTTAATAGTTTAAAGTAGTCTAAAGAACATATAATAAATAATAAATAGCTCGATTTAAATTAGGTTGTAACATAAAAAGTTTGAATGTCATTAAGGCTTTTACATTTACCGAGGAATATAAAAGATTAACGCCTCCTCAGTTGCAAAATCTAGCCCAATGTACTGGTTAGTGGGTTCGGTATTGACTTTAACATAAATACTAGGCTGTTGCTTTGAAAAGATTATCGAAAGTAACCAAAGGCTCAAAATAAGATTATATTCTATCCTAGAAAGGCACAAAAATTTACTAAAATCTACTATGGAAATAAAAATTAGCCATTTTATCGCACTTTGCGTAAAGTACACTGCCATTGCCAACATATTATATAAGGTCCATATAGATACGTAGATATACTTCATAAACAATGTCATATTAAGAAAGCCAGCACCATCTATTACAAATTCCTTACACTACGCTATGCTATTAGTAGCCCAAATCAAATAATTTCATGCTGGATTGCAAATTAGCCAAACTATTAAACGAAAGCAAATTAAATCACAGATTTTTTTCTGATTGTAGACAAGATGTCTAGCTATGGAACGGTCAAACTTTTTCTATTTTTTTCACTAGCTTCGTCGATAATACAACGTCTGAAAAATCATCTTTTTCTGATGAAAGTTATAAAAAAATTTTTCGACATGTTATTGAAAAATATATTTTTTATAATTATACCGTTCAAAAGCCCCATCCTTTAGGAACATTGTCCAAAAATATTGTACAAAAATAATCAAAATTGGGGAAATGCTAGACACACTGCCGAATCCCTGCTTTTCGTATGATGAGGCGCTAGCCTTAATTTAGATTCTTATACAGAGCTCAACTTTAGTAGTTACAATCCTTTCATTGTTAGTGTTCTTCGTCTTGCATCGTACGCAAGAATAATGCAAAACTTCTCACTTATAAATGCGCTCAAACAACACAGGAAATTGTTTTTCTGTAAACTGTCCATTTTTAATTGTATAATTTTACAGAAAGTTTCAAAAACAGATTTTAAATTTCCATAAGCCTCCTTTTTTATTTTTTTATTGCTTCCTACAATTTCATTTCGGATTCTACTTAGCTTATGTTTCTTTTGCGTAACGAAATTGATTACAAATACGAATAGAAAAAAACGTTGAAAATTGAAGAAGGCACCATTGCATTATATATATATATTTTTAATATTTATCTATGGTGGGTTTATCATTTGCAGTTGAGGTTTTTTTTTGAGATATCAGGGGCTACCATTGCGGAGGCAATAGGCTAATAAAGGAAAACCGTACATGCGAACAATATAGTCAAAATAGTCATCAATTGTAGTGCGAAAGGCGATGGTAACCAACAACGTGAGCATACAGAACAGCACAAATAAATTTTTCGAATAATGTATTTATTATACGTGCTAAATATATTATCATTAAAAGACATTACAAACATTAAAGTTTCCCTGCCAAAGAACATTTAATAAATATTTTAAATCTCAACAATTGTTATTAATACAAGTGCTATAGTCGAAATTTCTAAAATCTGGAACTTAAAGTTGATTACAAAACGCATTTTTAAATATCTTAGATAAACTGTGTGAACACTATGAGCCATGTGACTTTTCATCACCATAAAAGACATGAAGATTAGTGTAAAGAACAATTTTCGACCTGACCAGTTTCATCAACAATTCAAAACTCATCCATCACCAGCCAAAGAATCTACTAGCATTTCTCCTAAAAGGATTGACAATTCAACCGACGTTGGAACAATTAAACCACAAGGATGGTCGAATTTAACACGGATTTTGCGAAGCATCATTTGGCCAGCTTTTATGTTCTTATTGGTAGCTACGTTGGACGTACGGATTAAAGGATTTGGCGTTTTAGCAAAACCTACAACTCCAGCTGAACGTAAATACGAAGAATATTATATCGAACACGAAATTTCCAGTACACAGGCGAAGAATTCGGTGATGACATACAATAGTAACTCATGTAAGTGGTGAAATAATAACGTTACGATTTTTTTTGTAAATTCAAGAAGATTAGTTGATCGTACGCATCCTGCAAATGAGTAAAAACGTTCTTTAGGTATATTTCTTAAAATTAATGGTAAATAGTTTTAATTAAATTAAATAAGGTATGCAATTTGCCTTATTATTAACAAAAGACATTTCTATTTGAGAAGGAACAGCGGATGAGTAATTAAAAATGCAGAAGAGAAATTCGAATTTCTATCAAATGTATGAACGATATTTTGGCTCCTGGATAGAGTGTCTTTGTAAACGCTTGCCATAGCAAGGATTCAAACACCTTATTCATTATTCATATTGTAGCTTCTGTACAGGAAAGGACAATGATGAATGTTGTATGTAATAGTGCGATTATACTGTCATTGTATCTTAGAACAACTTGGCGGTCTGCAAGGTTAATAAACTATCGATTCTTACCTAAGAAGCACTTGAAAATTATTATATTTAACAAGTTCTAAGGAGAAAAAAAATAGATCGATATGCATATCGTTTTGCGCAATGCCGCTTTATACATTATATTATGGTCAGGTTTGGACTGAACATAAAAGCATATATTAATTGAAATATTTTTCTAGCAGAAAAAAAATCAGAAAAATAATATTGTCTAAAATATATCAGTGGAGTTTTTCGCGCGAGTTTCACTTAATTAGTCATTAATTGACTCTATCGCTTTTACTAATTGACCCATTACGAATTTCGTCAGTGTAATGTTGAATTATTTAAGTAGAAAAACGTTAAAATAGTCGAGCATAACTATGGGATTAATTGCGATGTAAATAACGCAACCTAAATAACAGAAAGACATGTTTTTATAAAACCCATCAGTAAAATGAAATAGAAATTTAGTAAGGAATACTGTTCTGGTGATAAATACGAGAATTTAATTTGAAAAGAATATCCATTCGCGAGTTTTCAAAATACTTCGCCAAAAATCGAGAAATTGAGAGTAAACCAAGTAGGATTATTAATCTAGTTTCGAGTTGAATTGCGGCTTCATTCGAGCTGAAATAAAAACATAAAGAAGCTATAAAGTGATATATTATATCGTGACATTTTTATATTATTTCGCAAACCGATAAATTTCGCGACATTGGAATGCAAGATGCGTTTTTACGTAACATCCTGTGCCCGTGCCCACCTGCTTTAAAACCTTATAGGAGCAACTAAATGAATAGCTAATAGCTAATTATCGAATTCAATTGTCGATGAAATTCTAAAGCAATATTTGGAATCCCGCTTTATATATATTTTACAATGTCCTGCCAAATTAATGCGATTATGTTTTATTTATATCAAAAACAATACTTTAGTCTACTTTGTAATGTAACAAAATTGAATTTAGTTCCAGAAAATGTAAAAATAGGAAAATAGTTTTTAAATTATATCCACGTATGTCATTACGAGCGCAATTAACGTTAGATTATCGAAAATTATACCCGGAAATGGGCAGAGAGGTTAGTAATGATGGATTGAACCTTCGTTTAAATAATACCCAATTCATTTTTGGAAAAATTGTTACGTCGTTTTATTATAGATAATATAAAAGACAATGTCACTTTCTGAAGCAACCATTTTGGATAGTACAAGATTTTCAGCAGCGAAACATTTTTCATAGTACACGAATATTTTAATAAAAGATATAAACGAATTAAAAAAATTATTGGCGTTTAGTTACGGAATTTTTACGATTCAATCAATTATATATTTAAATATATTCTATATTTAAATAAAACTTGATTATTTATGACTTATTGACGACGAAATGAATTTTTCTTGGATTTAGTGAGTCCTCCGCCGGGGTGTCAAAAATGTACGGAAGAAGAACTTCTATACTGCGGATCTAGTCTTATGAATGATCATTGTTGCTGTGATAAAGAATATTTTGGTAAGACTATCATTTTTGACAAGAAAAAAAATATATATAAGCACGCTTCCTTAATCAGATCCTAAATCCATCTTAGATCCTTCCAAGTTGAAGGTTTGCATCGTCCTGTATATTGAAAAGCAAGCGATAACTTTTTCTTGAAAAAAAAAGTCGATTTTCTCTTCGTTAACATATCGCGATTATAAGTGAAAATATTCACATAATGCATTAGTATCGATCAAAGAAGTACACAATTAGAAACACGTCTATTCGATAAGAGACCATTACTTTCGTACCATTATAATAATCATTATACTCATGTCTTTTCTATATGAATGGTACTTTTCAAAGACAACTAGTGGATCACTTATTATTAGCGTTACGCTATTATAATTCCCCGTTAAATGTTTCGATTCGATTAAAAAATAATTCCGACCAATTTGTCAAATATATTTAAATTTTGAACAAAATGGGCAAATATAAACCATAATTTAATATAACACCAAAAAATCATAAAAATCGGTCCAGGTGTTTCCGCCAAATGGCTGTCGAAAGAAACGCCGCCGCAATTTAAATAATCGAAAGAAAACTACGAGATTTTTACAATCCATTTGTTCTAGAAAAGTTACCATTTATCCCACATACATGCTATTTGGGTACCCAGCCGTGTACCCCCGTTACGGATTGTGCAACATACGCGAGATTGAGGGACTGCTGCTGTAATAATTTGTTAATTAAGAAATGTAAGTAATAATAAAGCATTTCTTCAAATTACCGGACAAAAAAAAAACGGCAGCGAGTTTATTTGTCACAAATCGCTGTATAAAAAATTATTGTTCACACCTTTCTTGGCGTTATTTTTTTAAATAGTATTTCCGACGTAAATAAATATTAAAACATTAATAATGAAATAAGTATACTTTATAATCCCGTAACTGAGTAGTGTTTAAATTAAACATTTAATTTATATGCTTGAACTTTTACAGGGCGGGCAAAAAATTGTGCAAAATTACCCGAGGCCATATTTTCGCTACAATTGTTAATAGTCGCAGTATTTGTAAATATTTTAAGATTGGTTGTAGATTTTTAAGAATTTGTTGTTGAATAAATGTCTATTTTCTTAAATATCAGTCTACCTATGTAAAAATAAATTACTTCAAAAAAAAGATAGAACATAGACATATTTGTAATAAAAATATTGGAACATTAACAAAGTTAATAATTATATTAGGGCTATATATACGTTCAAACACAACATTTTCGATGTTTATAATATTCGTCCAATCGTATTATTTTTTTAAGAACCAGATGACAAAATAATTCTCATAAAACGCTGTTCCAGAAAATAAGCCGTGAAATATTTTAGAGGCAATAATAAATTTTAAGAGCTCTAAATGAAATAAAATGAATATTTAAGCATTGCGTAATTTTTTCGTGAATCTAATTAATACTATACCGAGTGCTAAATTAGATTTTAAGTAGATATAACTTATTAAGCGATGTTTGTACTTACTCGTATTTATAAAAAAAAATCTATTTTTACATTATATAACTAGTTTATTAAAGAAAAATATGTTTGACGTAAATAATCGATAGTAAATTACGATGAATCTGTTTTTCAATTAATTACACATAATATACTATCGATTCTGCTGCTATCTAACACGGCTAGGATTTTAATTCTTGTACATCTAATCTCTTCTTGTACTTCTAACCTGTACAACGAATAGTTTGCATATTACACGCGTGTTATGGGTCAGCAACATCATCGGAATAGCATCTATAAAGAAGCGAAGAACAGTTAGTATTTGGCACGGAAGAACAGCCCAAGAATCCTCCTGAGCTAACACTAGCTTGCACGATATCATTATGAATCAAGTGCAGAAAGAGTGAGTATAGTGACTTGCTTCGAGAAGTATCGAAATTAAATATATTTGAACTTGGATTAAGAAGAAAAAAGGAGTGTGAAAATTGGATTAAGTTCTTGTTTTTTGTTTCGAAGAAGTTTGTTTGAATAATGGCAAAAATGTATTTGAACGTTTTATTTGTCACGAATATTATCTTTTCGGTTGGACTGAATGATTTTGCAGATAGTACAGGTATGTAAAAAAGAATAAAATATATAAATATGAAAATTATATATTTTACAAAATTAGCTGTTTGACGATACGTTTATTAAAGTCACGTGAACGAATAAGAACGATTTAGCGATTTAAATAATTTTCAATATTTCAGTTATTTATCAGAATGGCTTTTATCCGCAATCAACATTTGCAGACATATTAAAATCGCCGTTCTCAGATGGTTTTAGAAGACGATGTCCGTTATGTGATTCGTCAGTTTATAGTTACTGCAGTGACAAGCTTTTTCATGACTCTTGTTGCTGCCACGAGTCGCATAGTCCTTATGGTAAGGTTTAAAAAATATATATTTGAAAATGAAGTAGTTTTGCTACATTCATAGACTATTTTTTATACATACGATGTAAATTATCAGACGTAGATCAAGTGCGATCAAAAAATAAAGCTACTTAATAAATGGTCTTCTTCAAGGATCATTTTCAACTCTCAAAAATCATCTTTTTTGTTTTGTTTCAGATCATTTGCCGTATGAGTGCAATTTCGCCGATTGCAGTTTTCTGCACGCCAATTCTTGCCACGAGCACAAATTAATATCAGCCTGTTGTTGCACAAATTTGGTAAAATAATATTGAGACTTTGCACAATTTTCTAAAGGAAGCGAGCACCATTTATTTTCCACCCGAAATTAATAAATGTACTAACCGATTTTACAATAAACGTCTCCAATTGGCAATTCTATTTATTTTGGAAATTATACCTTGACGAAAAATCTATTATTTAATCATTAATCAGATGATCTTAAAAAAAATCGGAATAAATATTAGTAACATTATCTTATAATTCAGCTACAAATTGAGTTTTTGGACATGCCTAATTTGATTAAAATTCGAAATCAAATTCTTTTCGAAGTTGAACAGCAAAGTCCTTCAGAATTCAACTATTTTAAAGCTGTTGCATTTGCCGCTGAAATTTCTTGTAACAACCGATGTTGTAAATATTGTTGTAAATATTCGATTGCGTATAATTTCAGGTAGCGGTATTTATACACGACCTGTACCGACTGATATTCGCAAAGAATCGACCAGCCAAAATATTTTAGAACTGACTTCGATACGCTATAATATAAAATGCATAGAAAACATCTCAACATTTTATTTTTTATAATAAATACAAAAATTGACATCGGTCGGTTAAAAACACTTATTGGGGAGAGGTCAATATTGTACAACTATAAATTTATACTGAATCGAAGAAAATATTATATACCTATATCGAGATTATTCAAGAAAAACATATTTAGCGAGATAATGGATGTAGAGCTGCTATATTATTAAAACATTTACTTTTCGGAAAGAAGTGGGTAATATTCAACAATCACAAAATCGTATATATCTTTAAAATATATAAATTTTCTATTCTGAATAGCAGTGTAAAAAGTTTATTATAAGAATGTGCCTACATCTATAGACTGAAATACATTTTGCGCACTTTTTTTTTTTTTTAATCTTTATATAGGAACATAGTATAATATCAATTAAAATGAAGACTAGTGCAACATCCGAAAGCATTATATTCGATTATTTTTTAAATTTAAAAGTAGATAATATTTATTTCAATACAGGGACGTGCAGTTCAAGCATATAATGGCTGCATAAAAAACCCTAGCTAACTTAAAGTAACAAAACAATCTTTGTAATGAAAATTTTGATTTGAGAGTGTTAAAAAATGGTATAGAGAAGGTAATGTAATATAACGATTAAATTGCACCCGTTAGAGTATAAATGCACTGCACGCCACTGTTTTAATGTGAGCTAAATAGCGGGTGATTGTTTTATACGTATACAATAATTACTTTGGATATCGATAAGCTTATAATAAAGTAATTTATCATTTATTAGCTAGATCTATAAAAATAGTAGGGTGGATATCTTTTAAAGATAAGATTTATATATTGTTTTTTCTCTTCTAGTTAAGAATAGATACTTTTTATAATGCACTCGTCAAAAATGGTCCTTAATTCGCATGTAAATATCACTGTATCGATACAATGTGATATTTATTTTAATTTTATAATATATGTCGTTCAATCGAGCAACTGAAAAATCTTTTTCATTTAATATTGACAGCGGTGAAGACTAAAATAACGCGCTATTCGATTGAACACTAAGTACATATAATTTTATAATATCAAAACTTAATATTGAGATCGTCTATAGTCAAACTTTTAATATACTTTTTTTAAATAAACAGTCACTCGTATTATATGTAATGAATTATTTTATCGAATGGATATGTACAGAAGAGTTAATATAATATACATTCGCATATGTTCCATTAACGTTAAAAGTTTCATGTTAAAACTAAACGGCTTAACTAGAATGGCTTAATGGCAGTAAGTTTTAGAAACTTAAGTTTAAATGTACAAATACGCGAAAATATCACAGAATAACGAAATTCCCGAAGATTGATAACAGAAATATATAAAAATATCACAGATTAAATGGAAACAAATAAAAAAATATGTTTTAAAGTAAGGAGATCTCCATTCCGATAGAAGGTAATTTTATGGAACACATGAAAAACCGTATTTATTCAAATGACTAGAGTACATGTGAAATACGGAAATGTAAATTTGCATATTTATATAATTAAATTAATGTAATATATTATTCTCCGCCTGATTTAATCCAGGAAAAATATGTGCTTACAGGAATCAAATCCGCGACTTTTGATTTTTTTCTAATTTATTTCGATAGATCTCACGAAAATATCGTTTCATTATATTTGAAATCAAATACCATAGGATTTCCATTAGTTCCAAATTTGATGATTTTTTATATTTAAACAATAATAACGATAATGATTAATGAAACATATGTGATTATAACTTTATCCATTATATTGTTAATGTAAATCGTAAAAACTTGTACTAAAGGCTTTTTTTTCATTAATGATTTGCGTCGAATATAACTGGAAAATCGGTGAAATTGGTTATCATTTTCAACCTTACTCGTAGAGTATTTTTTAATCTCTAATTTGGATGGGTGACTTTATAATGAATATATTATAATATTTATTTTATCGTTAATATTTTGTTGTATAAATATTTTTGATTAAAAATTGGGGTGTACATCCATTACAAAAATTTGAAATAAATCCTACTATAATGGATTTAGATTTAGGCCTAGATTTATGAAAATTTAATACACTCATGTCGGTGAAGCTGTAAATTTCATGCTTTGAAAAGTTTATATTTAATATTTATCTGAAGTAGTGTAAGCTTCATATGCGCCATCCATTAGAAATTGAATTAAAATGTATGTGCTCAAATGATGTAACTTAAAATGGAATTTACCTCGCGAATATTCATTAATTAAAATATTATTAACATAATATTGTCCGCACCAAGTCTTTACATTCTTTAGATACGATGGTTAATTACTTCAATATGCATTCCAAAAGCATTAAAGATATTTGTTGATATTTGGTGGGATTTGTAGAAATTTGTACATTTGATTTACTGGGTAATCAAACCCTCTATTTTTTCAATACAATACAAACGCAAAAAAAATCACCGCATTTGCACTTTCAATTATGGAACTTATTCCTAATTTTTCAACGCAAATTAAGCCTTTTTTGTGCGGTTTTCTGTGGAACGTATGTACCGCATAAAAAGAGACTGGACTGTATACAATTTCGTGCGAAACCGGAGCGAAGAAAGTATATGAATCCACACTACTTAGTTCTCCAACAAATAAATTATTATATTAAACCCATTCCTACGCATCTTTATTATCCTGTTCATTAACCGCCACCATTCCCCCCCGTTCTTTATCCGGTCGATTCTGCGCATTATTCTGAACTTTAACCAGCGGTTTCGAAATGCCAATTTTCACTAAACCGATAGCTGTACCCTTTAACAGCTGCACAGCTTGATCTAACGTCGCATTACTTATCGGCCGACCGTTGACCGATATTAACCGATCGCCCGGCTTAATCCGACCGTCCATTATCGCCGCACCGTTCGGAATAAGCGACCGAACGACAATAACCGTCGCCTTAACATCTAACGGATCTTGATAATCTAATATCGAAAAGCCCAAACCCCTGTCGGTTTTGTGCAGATCGATAAATTCGACCGTTTCCGACCACATGGCCACGTTCGTGTTTTCTAACGAGCGCGATTTCGTTTTGTGCAAGTTCGACACGTTACTTTCGTCGTTTACGGTCGCTGTGCTACTTGTGTGAATCGATGTGTCACTTTGAGCCTTAAGCAGTCTCGTTTCCGGTTGAGGAAGAAGCGTTTTTAAACTACCGCCGAGTATGTTACGTGCTTCGAAGCCCTCAATGTCTTGGGATGTGTTTATCACGCGATTCGTTTCGGTTTTACGCGCACAAACTAAGCGAACCGCACTGGGAAGTTCTTTTAAGATTTTCACCACATCTACGTGACGAATTCCTAACAATTTCTGACCGTTCACCTAAAAATGTATATAAAATAGTTTAATGCGAACAAACGTAATTATTTACTTTACCCAACCTTAATATTTTATACTTACCATATACAACAATCGACAATTAAAATTGTAAAGTACTTTTCTTATAGGTTTGTTACAGAATATACGCATTTATCTATCATTTTTAAATCGCTAAATATGTGCATATAAAAATATGCTTGAAGCATTATATAAAAATGAACAATCAATAAATCGACGTGTAGTATATATAATTCAAGTGTTTCGTGAATAAAGCTTTAGTTTTAAGAATAAAAAATGGATTAGAATAATTATATCTAAATATTCATGTTCAATTAAAAGAATTGTTAATATGTAGCTGGATATAAAGGAAAAATAAGTCTACGGGGAACTATTGTAATTAGATAAAAAATATGTTGATTTGTTTTTTTATATAAATAATTTATAGTAAAAAAATCTTTTATTAAAATGTTATGAAAAGAAAACATAATTTTAATACCAGCCTAACTGATTGTCTTAAGAGAATTCCCGCATATGACTAAAAATAAAAGCATTTATCCTATTTGTATTATTTAATTCGAAATATTAAAAGTTATGCAAAAACTAATGGCTTAAAAAAAAATAAGAAAAAAATGTAATAATTTAATCGCAAACTAATTGTCAAAATTAGCTTACCAGATTTCACCCTAACTAACAAGTGAAGTTAAATAAAAGCTTATAAACTCCAATATTGTGAGCGATTTGTTCTACTCCTATAAACTAAAAATGCACATTACTAAAAGACAAATTTAATAAATACAACAAATAAAACACGAAAAAAAATCTAAGACAGCTTTATTGATTACCTGTGAAGAAATAAATATTAATAACGAAGATAAATTCAGAAAAAACTGAAATATCAAAACGAATTTCTTTAAAAAGTTGATTAAACAAGCAAATAATACAAAGTCTAGGTTTTAAGATCTTAAAACCAAGATTTTAAGATCTTAAAACAAAGATTTTAAGAATTTTTAAACAAGCATCCATTCCATTAACTCACCTCTAAGAGCTCATCGCCGCTACTCAGCTTCCCATTCTGTCCTACCGGCCCTTCGGGCAAAATCGATCTTATATAATGCCTCGGTCTGACCTCGATGCCCCGCTCCACATCCACAGTCCCCTCCAAGCTAATACCGAGCCCCGTCAATTTGGTCAGATGTGCGACAACCACATCCGCATCGGCACCGATCAGATCGCACCACTTACGTCGAATGGTTGTTTCTACGTCCGCATTCGGATCCGCCTCGAACTGTTCGTCCACGAAGATCTCCCGTTCGGCGAGATTCGCAGCGAGATCGAGAGCTAGTTCGCCGGTACTGCCCAGAGATGTTGTCTCCTCCGCGTCCGCGTCTAGTTGGATCTGGATGAAGATAAAACCGGCTTCTGTACTTGTCTTCGTACAGAACAACACACAACGGATGTTCAGTTCTTAGTAACTCACATTTGTATTTAAAAAAATTACGATTAGGTGATTTTATACATTTTTTAATTTTTTTTTCCAAATGATTTAAATCTCCACCGTTATACAGACTACAGTAAAACTAACCTCAGCATCGATAGGTATCCAACTCAATGTCTTCACACTGGGCGACACGGGACTATCTTTTTGGCGATCCGCTTGCACTTCTTGGCAGGCCAACGCCTCCTGCAGATGTTCGTATTTGGGCCCGCGCAGGTACCTCTCAAATGTTAACAACAGCGGATTGGACGGGGCGCCCTTTAGCTTCTCGACAGCTTCGTAGTTCGTGAGGCCCCGTAAACCTTCGCCATCCACCGCAACGATGCGATCGTTGATGCGGATTCTCTTGCACTTGTCCGCCTGCGAGCCGATGCCTATGCTCTTCACGAAGATCCCACTAAGATCTTCGCGCTCGCAAACGTAACCGGCTATTGTAATGCCTTCAAGAAATCCGCCGGTTATGAAAAAGATAATATTGTATGCACTATGGGGAAAGTGTGACTTAATTAGTAACTGTAATAAATCAAATGGTAATTTAATTATATCGGGAATTTGCTAGTTAAAACGAAGCTTTTTCACTCACCTAAACCGCATTCAGTCTTATCCAATTCAACGCTGAATTTCTCTGTTTCTGGCAACGTTAATTCGTCGTCATCTAACTCATCAGCATCGCAAGTTGAATTTACGACTAAAGGAGAAGAATAACACCTCCATTACAGCAATTAAATCGTATTTTTAGAATACAAGGCTCCCTGTTTATTAATAAATGTATAAAATATTGATAAAACGCAATCTTTATTACCTTCTATCGCCGCTTCTGTCCGAATAACCACAAATTGTTGCTGCTGAGATGAAACAGTGTTGGTGTCGTTCGTTTGTTCGCCATTCACGCCATTACACAATCCATCCTCATCCTCATTTGCGGGGGTTTCAACGGCGGTGCCCCCCGCTAATTCTTCTTCAACATCTATCTCATTTATCTAGTAATATAAATAAACGTACGTTTAATAATCATAATCAACTGGGTTATAGAATTTGCTGTTATGTTGTGATAATCTATATTAGGGAAGAGAAATAAAAGTACAATGTTTTACATCGTAAATTTCAATAATAAATATTATTTCCAATAGCATGGCCTAGCCATGGGCTCTCTCTTATTCGATATTATCTGCAGGTAGACTGTTTATATATAAATAAGTTTTCTGTAATTCATTTTTCATTTCTTGATAATGCTTAATAAGCGAAAGTATATTCGAATAAATCCGCGTTTTTAACCGTGATATAAAACATTGTGACTTTATATCTCTTCCATAATAGACTATTAATAAAAATATGTTGCTTAATTTTAGAACAGAACCTGTCTATAGTAATCAATATCAAAATCCAAATCGCCGATAGCTTCGTAACCATTCAAGACCAGATGATAGTCCAAATCATCGGCGTTAATAACGATCTTTGTCGGTACAACGGGCGCATCGGTGGCGAAATTGAGAAAGTGTGACGATGACGGTTCGACCGGTCTAGCTATTATCATTCTAACTTCCGCACCTGGAACAAGCACTTCAAACATTCAGTTATATATTGTATTAAACGGACTGGGTTTAATTAGATTAATATTCTAAATAGTATTGAAATATCAGTACCAATAATGATATTAAAAATTATCACTACGGTGTTAAATGATAGTATAGAATACCACCCAAATACCGTAACTTAAAGTATTAAGTAGCTAGATGCGCATTTCGAAATAGCATAGCATTTTGACATAGCCTTCGAAATGCGCATCTAGCTACTTAATGGTTTAGTTACGGTATGTGGGTGATATTCTATACTATAATGATATTGTACGCATTGAATTTATGTAGTGTTTCAGTTTATTAGTACGTATCGCAGTTTTAAGGATGGCAGTAAGGTGTGATGAGGTGTGACAAAAAGGAATGCAAGCGAAAAATGAGGATAAGGATAGTAGATGAGAGACTAGAAAAAGTGTCAGACTTTTGCTATAGAGGGAGTAAAGTTATGAAGGGTAGTAGAAGTAAGGTAGATGATATAAAAAGTTAGGATAGCATTCGTGAGAAATTTTTAGATTTTAGGATCAAAGATTTTAAGTTTAAATATTGTATTGGGTATTAGAAAAAGATGACTGAAGGCATATATGTGGAGTGTAGCATTGTACGGGTGTGAGGCGTAGACTATAGGAAATGAAAAGAAACATAGAATAGAAGCATTTGAAATGTGGTGCTACAGGAGGATGAAGAGGATTGGTTGAGAATATAAAGTAGCAAATGAAGCCGTACTAGAGTTAGTAAGGGAGAAGAAAAGTATTTGGAGAGTATTACAGCGTAGGAGATAGACCAGTAGGTCACATTCTTATACATGGAAGTATTATGCAATTAATAGAGTATAGGGAAAGAAAGGGGTAGGTAGGCCTTGATTGGAGTACGTGGGTCGTTGTGGAGGACGTTGGGATGAATAGCTATGGAGATGCAGGGATTAACTGAGGATAGATCGACAGATGAACTAACTAGTGAATTGGTCGAGAAATGTTTAATCAATGGCATCGTGTGTGATGTGTAAAGATTCTACTACGATTCTGGCTGAGAATAACTGAATGGATACTTTCGCGCGATACAGATGTGTTTACGAAGTTGCCTACTCTCAATGGGGTAGTCAGGTTTCCAGATTTTCGCTGCAGCAAGAAGCTCACCTATGAATCGTAGGTCAGGTCTCTAATACCTACTATTAAGACTTACTTTGACATGGATATTTTTTCAATTGTATTATCATGTAGTTTCAGTTCCCTATATTCATTCCCTATCCCCTGCCATTCACAGTTCGAATCGTACCAAGATTCTGTCTTTCTCTTCGTTTAAACAAATGCATCATTTCTATGCTAATCACTCACCAGTTTGTCGCAGTACCGTCGCTACGTGCTCCGAACTGAATCCGCGCACGTTAACATCGTCAATCTGCAAGATATGATCGCCGCTTTGCAGCCGCCCATCTTTATCCGCCAAGCCGCCCGGCAGGATGGACTTCACCACGACGCCCGTACTCCTCCCGCCGACGATCCCGAAGCCGATCCCGCTGCCGTCATTCACCAGCTCGATAACCTCCACTTGCGACCATTCGGTACTTAGCACCATGTTCGAGCGCGAACACGAAACACATTATACCCGAATCGCTGAGACACGAATGGTCGAATCTGGCTGTATTCTGAACGTGCGTAAAATCGAAATGATTAGTTCTGTGGAAAATGTGCTTTCTTCTTCGCAACCCGCAAATGTTTGGTTTCGAATCGATAGTGGGTGGGGTGGGGGGTTGTGGATTTTATTTGTAGCTTCTGTTAAGGATATAAACGAGGAGTTTTTTTCTGTGATTACAGGCAATCTGTTAATTTCGCTCGTACGATGATTATTAAAACAAGGAAATATAATAAATAATTAAAGGATCATAGTATAATCACAAATGTTACTAATTTTGTATACAAGTTTAACGTACATATACGTTGCACCGTGCGCTAGATCTGTCACAAAACACCTGACGAAACGTAGTTCACTGCTGCGTTGCCATTTAACAAGATATGAAGACATGTTTAATATCAAGGAATTACTTTTTTATTTATTTATATAATTTCGTATACATTAATGTATTCCAAATTAAATAATTAAATAGGTAAACGAGGACTCCAGATTTAGCATGTGTAAACTGCTGATATAAGGGAGTACCTGAATAATTGATATATACATACTGTTAAATAAACTAAAAGCTATAATAAATAATATATTAAGAATATGAGAAACGTACTTATTTAATATCGTAAATGTTTAATATAATTGAGTAACGATTAATAAACATAACAAAATATAAATAATTATTGTCTGATATGATAGATAAGTTTATTTCACACAAATCTTTATTTGACCAGTATCTCAATTTTATCCATTTACTGCTTGTATAAGAATGTCTATATTTTTCGTTTTATCGATATAAAAATATTCAGTTATTATACATAAGGTGATTGTATTAAAGTTTTAAAACAATATATTCTTATTTAGAAAAGTCAATATATGCACTTTTTCTATCAATTTTTGCTTTATACATGCAACCGTTTTTTATATAATCTGCAGAATGATTCAACGCATATTTATTTCTAAACTTTATAATTAGAGAAATTACAGTTATGAACTAGCGTCATAATAACATTATTTCATACATAATCCGCCTTAAAAGAGAACTAATCAGATTGATAACACTGCCGTTCCAAGGTTGACTGGCACGGGTTTGCATGTATTGCGCATTTACATGAGCATATAAACTGCACGATTATTAACGCTAACGCGGGAATATCGCGAATTTTTAAATAATCATTTCTGGTCGGAACAATCGCAATCGTACTGACCAGAAATGATTCGGGAAATTACAATGCCGAAATGACTCATAACCAACTCTTCAGAGTGTGTACACTCTTTTTGCCTTTACATTGCTTAATCGGGTAGCATTTGTTGGGGATATTCCATTGCGAAAGAAGGCAATGGAATTGCCCAGACATTGACGAGACACAATGCACATGTACAATTGATTATGGCAGTGGCAGGAGGAGGAGGTATGTTCTGACTACAGCGCCAACGCTACATGAAAATGACGAAATAGTGACGTCAGCCCGTACTATACAGGCGGACCTTCTTATGATAAGATTTAACGCTATGTTTTATTATTTTAAATTTTAATGCGGTTTTGTTCGTCCCACTACAAAGTGTACAGAAAGCAGCGGTTGTCGTTGTGTGTGTGTGTTGAACTATTATGGGATCTAGACATCGTAATGCTAGCATATCAGTCATATTTTTTGATTTGGACAACACATTGATACCAACGAGAACCGGAGACAGGATCGCTATTAATAAGGTACGCATTAATCTTGATTTTTTTTTTAAATTGTAAGTTTACAATTAAATAAAACGATTAGTTTATACTAGACAATGACTAGTAGAGATTTCGTTATGGCTAAAGTATAGAATACGGATCTGAGACTTGACAGAATCAGCTGTTCAAATGTCAGATGAAAGTGCATATGGGTTATTAATATTCTTGATATATTTTTTAATTGTAAGTTTACAAATTGTATAAACGATTAGTGTATACTAGACAATGATTAGTATAGATATTTCGTTACGACTAAAGTATAGAATACGGATCTGAGACTTGACAGAATCAGCTGTTTAAATGTCAGATGCAAGTGCATATAGGTTAAGTTTTGGCGCATGAGTTATATGTATATACATATGAACGTTTCTAAATTTCGTTTTCTATTCTTAACACGAATGAAATATCTGTAGCGAGGATAAGTCAGTGACTTAAATGTTAAAAATAGCCATAGCCGTGGACCCGTGCCATTGCCTATTTTAGAAACTGTTGCCAGTCGTCTTGTGCGGCCTAAAAATACACCATGTGCGCTTCAGTCCGTCGAGTTCTCAGCTAAGTGCAGCTCGCGTAGAGGGTATTGTCTTGTTTCAGAAGTAGTTGAAACGATGGCGCAAATATCGGACGCTGTTAAAAAATGTCTAGCCATCCTGCAGAATGCGCAATCCGACACGGAAAAGTTCGCGGCATTATTTATGGTGACGAAACTGGTGAAAGGGAAAGACTGCGACACGGCCGCGAAGAAGGCGATCTTCGAAGCGATCGGCTTCAAGTTCTTGAAGCGATTGTTACTCAGCACGGACGTGCCCGTGGATTGTCCACCGGCCATATACAAGTCGGTGGCATTGTCGATATTAACGTGCTTCTGCAACGAGCAAGAACTGGCCACGCACCCGGAGATGTTGGCCAATATACCCGTTTTCTTGGATATCGTACAGCAGGCGGATGCGAGCGATTACGACGACAATTTGATCATTGTTGGCGAGGCGTACAATTGCTTGAAAAGTATCGCCGTTCATCCGCTAGGGCAGGAGGCCCTACTGGAGGTCGGAGCGATTGAGAAGATGTCCGAAATTTATTCGTCGCAAAGCTTCCAAACGGACGAGGCGTTAAGTCTTCTCGTAACGTTAGTGAGCACGTTCGGAGCACAATCCTGGGACAATGCGAACCCGAAAGCGTTTCACGCGCTGATTTATAAAATCGCCTTCGATTTCGAAACTGATCATGACGATCGCAAGTTCGAATTGTGCTCGTACCTTAATATTCTGCTATTTAACTGTCGACGAAAGTTAGTAGCGGCAACGGTGAACTTAGAAATTTGGCCGCAAAGTATATACAAAGGTCTCACGGATGTACTAATGAGTAAAATCTCGAAAAACCAACGAAATCCAGCGATTATGTTAGCTTCCACCGTCACGGACTTGCTTGGCATTGAATGGACGATGAGCGACGAAGAGAAACCGAAGCAATTCTTCCTGCTGTTGATACAATTGGCTGCTATCGAAGTACGCATGCAGTTGGATGGAAAGAGCCTTAATCAAGCCTATAGTCAGGCTGATTTAATTACAGCCTGTTTCGTAATTTTGGAGCTGTCTATCAACTATATTTCGACGGATCAATTGGATTTAGATCAAAAGGAGAAGCAAACGTTATACACCGGCCTCAAAGGAGCTTTTTCCGCCGTTATTAGTCTACTTACGAAGATATCGAATGAGAAAAATCGCGACAAATTGCCGCCGAATGAGAAGTTATTCGTTTGCGCCACAGCTAGGGTGTTAGTTGCGTGGTTAGCTCAAGAAACATCGGCGATGCGTACGCAAGTGTACATTCTATTACCGTACCTATTCATTTTGGCAAACGAGACGTTCTCCGCGTGCAAAAACAGAAGAATTGCCGAAAAATCCGGCACCGCGATGGACACGGACGATCTTTTATCGAGATTCGATATTTTGCGAATCATGCTGCCCGCTTTATGTCATTTAACGGTCGAAGACGAAGCTAGGAAAATTATGCTCAAGACCGGTCAAGAGGCGGTTTTATTCGAATGTTTCGAATACCATTGGAATATAGTCCATTATAAGAAACCGCCGATTCCGAGGGCTGAACGATTGAAAGCACTGAATCAACCGAATAAAGTCGAGTTCACCCCCGAAATGCTCGATGAAATGCGGGACAGTCGAACGGCAATGATCAGTCTGTGCAATGTCTTCATGAACATCACCGTATTAGAAGCTAAACTGGTCGAGGATAGCGAAATATTCAACAATTTACTGAAGTTTATATTCGAAAATTTGCCAGAATTAAAAGACACACCCGAGAATTTAGTCCTACACGGAAATCTGGCCGTATTAGGCATGCTCCTACTCAAACAGCAATCGAGGAAGATTAAGAAGAACGACTTTAGCATCTGCAGGTATATCCAGGCGACGATCCGATTCCTCTGGGACGCTTATGTCATAGACGAATCCACTGACCCATCCGGGCTCGCTGTAGCCATGTCGTACAAACAGCACTGGATGGAACTGATGGAACTGTGGTTCTTGGGCATGCAGACGATGGCCGGCGTCTTGGCGCAAATTCCCTGGCTGTCCGAATTCGCTATTGAGTCCGGCTGGGCGGAGGGAATAATAGGCTTACTGAAGAAAGTGAAGATCGGCACGCTGGCCCCAAATGTAAAGTCCGCGTTCGAAGACTTTCTGTGTCGGTTGGTAGATGCCAACGCGGATGTCGTTGATGTGCTTAAGAAAGCCGATGCCCTGAAGGCGTGTAGAAATCACAGATTGATGGAGTTGGGGAAGAAACTGTTCGGGGATTAAGAGTTTTATATAACGCCGATGTTTAGGCATCAGCAAATTTAAGTGGAATTAAAGCTTTTATTATAAATTTATTAGCGGACAGGATATTTTTTAATATGTTGTGAATTAACCATAGACTATTGCCATAGGTACGCGTATTTATACTATACCAAAAAAATATTACTAATAAAATGCGAAGTCATTATTGCTAATACTGTATTCTAGGATTTGCATTTTGCACTTTTATAGCTCCGACCTTTTTAGGCATGAAATTTGTACTTATATATAGCAATTTCGATGTTTTGTTATAGTATTAATTTCCTATTTATACTTTATATATTAAATTCCTTTAGGTTCGTAATTATTAAAGATTTAATTATTAAAAACAGCGGCCAATTTTAACAAAAAATAATAAAAATTGTGAAACATAATGTAATACATAGTATACCTTTTTCTTGTAAACGAGCAGAGCACGATTTTGTATTTGAATAAAAAAAGCTACTTAAGAGTAACATGTTTCGATACTTGAAAAATTTCCATTAATTAAAATTGTTATACACGTCTTCATAGAATATATCAGATTCATATTTGAATGGCGTGATTTAACATTATCATGAAATATAAATGTATTGATTTAAACCGCGATTGACGTAAGATGAATCAATATTGCATTTAAATCCAACCAATTTTTCAAATTAACCATAATTTATTCACATGTTCGAATCACGCGATTTTATTTTTCTACTTGGTAACAATAATAAGATTAGTTTCGGCGTCTGGAATTGCAACCGTTTAAATATCGTAATATCTAATTTAATACAATTTCTTCGCAGCAAGAGTCGGTGCGACAATTTAACATGCCAAACATTTTCGCCACAAAAATATCTAAATTTACACTTGACCTAGTATTAAAAGCACGCTTCGAAATATCTAGAATTTAACATTTGATTTCGAAAATTCGTTTCATTGTCATTACCTCACCGAACCAAACTAACAAAGCAATTTTGCAATCAAATATCATTTACCAGTTTTATATAATAAAATCAGTAATGTTTCGAAATATATTTTATTGATTTAATTTGTCGCTACAAATTTCATGTATAAGATCAATAAAATTCAGCGATATTATTTCATTAATCGGTTCTGCATTCGAGAATTTAATACCGTTTTATTAATCGTTCGCTATCTTGTAGAAATAAAATAGAATAAACGAAACATTCTGTACAATGACTTGAGACAAGATAATACCAACAATGATTGTAAATCTCTTGTAAACTTGTATCGTTATTGACCCCATGGTATCTTAATTCAATAAAAGTAAATCAGTACTCTCAGACAATTAAAAATAATCCTATATGGGGTCGCTACATAAAAATTCTGCTAGAAGAAATTTGCAAATATTCTCAATTCACGGAATTAAATTGTGTTTTATTACATACTTTTGCTTTTGGCTCGAGTTCAATAAGCAGATTTGTATCTTCTGCACCTGATTCATACATTGTTTAATACGAATGTAAACCACAGTTATAATCAATAGAAGCTGACCACCTATCGCCAATTGTTTTCCCATTGAATTTTATGGAAAATCATCGACGAACGGAGGCCAAGATTCTATACATGATTCGTAGAACATTCAAGTCATGTTCTATTTTTACAATCCTGGATTTAAATGGCGTATATTTTATATCTGTTCATTGGGAAATTTTATGCATCATTACTAGAAGAAATTTCTTGCGAATAAATATGGTAGCAAATGTTCGTATAATTATCGAAAATTTAAATTATTTTTTATACTTTCATGAATCCAAAAAAACGAATATCTAGTTTTTGAATTAAACCGGTTTCGATAAACGTGCTTATTTATACAATTTTTTATCTGAAGAGCTGTTTCGTATTTCGTTGAAATAAAAACATTATATCTTATAAGTATATCTTACTATATGAATTATCCATACAGGAAGTAAAATCGGCTTAGATTTTTCAAGAAGAAAATTTCTTTGACATGGATCAGAGGTAATAAAATCAATATTCGATTTATAGTCTACAATCCAATAAACCGCAATTTTTTAAATCAGGTGAGCGAACGATTGAGCTTTAATTTAATCCCTTTTTTCTTTTCAGTTAAGTGAAATATTGTGGGAGAAATATTCGATTCCGATTGAAGTGGCCGTTCAGCGTTGCAACAACTTTTTGCGTGCTTTTCGCAAGTGTCCGGACAATCCAAATGTGGATTTAGATACGTGGCGTCATTTACTGTGGGCTCAAGCTTTGGGTGATCAATATAGAAATATTGCCGGTAAGGCACGAACAATCATTTTTTTAAAAAAATTTCAGCTTCGCATCATTGGTATGAATTATTATTTCACGCTTTAAGAGTTTCCAAAATTAAGCCCTCATTCGCATTCGCGCAACAATTTATGTTTTAATTTATTATTGTTCTTTCGATCGTAAAATGTTACGGAAATTACACTTATTGTAAAAAAATAGCTGTGTCTCGATTTGTGTTTTGTAAACTAAAAAGAATCTATATAATCAAATATCGACGTATCTAAAACAAATATTGCAGCCAGAACTAATTTATTCAGACGCTAAGAAAAAATTTCTCATTATGGAAATTAAATAACATTTAGTAGAACTTTACAAATATACGTATTTTCGGAAATGATATCACACATTCAGCATTGATTCTAAAGATTTATGATCACACTGCGTGTTTTCCGGTAATACGAATTAAAAGTCCATTAATGGCTTCCAATAAATAGTTACGACCTATTCAAAATGAGTGCAATTAAAATCTTCACCTTGGAATAATGGCACCGGTATACAAAATCCAATAAAGGAGTCATTACTCGAACTAGAACGTTGTATTTTTAATTATGTGTCTTTGTTTTATTGATGGCTATTGTAGTTTGAACATTATCATGTTTTTATTAGGGGAATTTCTACAAGTTTAATATACTAGCAATTAAATTGACCTCGCCAAGAATAACAGAAAATGCTTTTCGTTTTGGGAACTCCACCTCTTAACGCAACGACCAAATGCAGAATGCTTCCTGCAATTATTTTGTAACTTTTCAACGAATTTTCATCTTTTAACTTTTTCCCTTGGAATATCAAACGCTGTTGGTCTGTTGCGATGCCTAAAATTCATTAAAATCACCCACGAAATACTATATTTTCAGCTTGCTAAAAAAATGAATGAATCTTTTACCTTGCCGTTCTTCTAACTTTTCTTTTAAGTTTAGAATTGTATCGTTCGGTTCGGAATCTATTTCGATTTCATCTCCCGTTAGTGTTAACACTTTTACCATCATTTTGATTATTTTATTGCTTTTATTCTTATCGCACTGGAAATTTGGAAACTACTTTAAATTTTTGGACAGATATGATCGAAATGTGACATTTAAAAAATTAACTTTTAAGGTCTTTATTGTTATAAAATTAATTTATTCGCAAACATGCGCAATTTTATAAATAAATTAACAATCTTTCTTTATCGCTTCGTTGTCATCTCCACTTCTTATACCAACGATTAAATCTAATTGATCGCCATTTTTAAATCCGTAACTTTCGAAAGTTTTATCATCCTCCAACCAATTATTTTTATTTCCGACTAGTTTATTGAAACGAAGATCGGAACTAATCACGATGTCTACAATTTAATAATTCTACAGTTTGGCATTTTTTTAGTCTTTATTTAATTCGTTCCATTTTTACATAAGACTTTATGTTTACCTGATAAAGTATTCTTAGTATCATCGTATATTTGCTTTTTAACATCCGCTATTGTATCCTTTGGATCTAAGTCAATATGTAAAATATCTCCATTTGAACATCTGAATCTAATAATCATATTTGAATTTATTTCGATTTACCAGAATTTTATATTAAAAAATGTTAACATATGTCAACAAAATTTTTTTTCGTAATAAATTATAAATGCCATACGCCTGGACACTTCATTATTTTCACTAAAAAAATATAAATTAATAAGTTTTTATGTTACGAAAAAAAAAATCTCTTTATTTAATATTCAACATTATATTGAATTGCAAATGATTTTTCGCAGCGTGAAATGGTGCGATTAAAAATTCAATTGTGACCAATTTAATGAAAATTTCATACATGAATGTTTATTTCGTTTTGCAACGTAAATATAAAAATTTGTAATGAAATTACGTATTAAAGTCTAAATTTTGTTGTTGTAAAATATAGTTAATGCACATTGGCGTAAATTTAGATAAGCGATTTTTAAATCTTGTATTTAATTTTTTTTTGCATGTTCAAAGGACGTATTTTGTGGAACTATTTTATCAGTATTTTAAATAAATATCACGGAGACATATTTATTACCTTTTTTACAAAATTCTTAAAAGAAATAAACAACAGAAGCTTGTAATTCTCTCCAGGTGAGATCTATTTGAAATGGCTCCAGCTGCGTTATCACTATCTCGCCCTAACGCCGGAGATC
Organism: Leptodirus hochenwartii; assembly: GCA_947310635.1. Classification (NCBI taxonomy): domain Eukaryota; kingdom Metazoa; phylum Arthropoda; class Insecta; order Coleoptera; family Leiodidae; genus Leptodirus; species Leptodirus hochenwartii. Next base: position 12,937,731 of record OX371182.1, read on the forward strand.
GCGGGCCTTCTGGACAAACTCCAGCAGCACTATCTGCTGGGCCTGATCACGAATGGGCCGTCGCGGGCGCAATGGGAGAAGGTGCACCGGTTATGTCTCGAGCGCCGCTTTGACATTGTGTTGGTGAGTGGCGACCTGCCATGGGAAAAGCCGCAGGAGGAGATCTTTCACGAGGCGTGCGATTATCTGGGTGTCGAGCCCAGGCAGTGCCTCATGGTGGGGGACAAGCTCGAAACAGATATATTAGGTAATATAGAAATGTGTATTGGAAACGAAACTGGTACAGTCTGTAGGAATACGCCGTTCATTTGCATGTAAATATAAAATCTTAACAAATGCAGGTTTTATACGAACAATACAATTATTATACAAATAAAAATGAAATGAACAAGAGCAGATTAACTGACTTGGCAAATTGATTATATTCAATTGCATTGAGATAATATAAATACCGGTAAAATTCCGTAATAGTTAAAAAAATTGATGCGCTCTTTCTAAACAATGGCTGAACTTCGGAATTATATTGCCATCGGTAAATAGATAAAGTTCGATTTTTCGATATGTTTGTGCCACTTTAAAAAATAAGTAATTACAATGCTGTTGTCATGCATTGAAGATGATACTATTTAATTCGACGTAATTTTATCTAAATTTCGCCAATTGCTTCATTATTACGGCACAAAAATTTATGATTGGCATATAATCATGTAAATATTTATCAGCGTGTTATATTTTTTAAATAGACTTCACAAATTTGTCATTACCAAATCAATTATAAGCAATTATTTAAATACACTTTTAATAATTTATATATTTTTCCTTTGTTATATTGCAAAACGTAAATATTTACTTCTATTTGTTAATAATGAAGCGTCTCAATTTTTTTTTTCGTGCACATTTTTCAATATCAATTATCATTATCAATTAATCTTTATTGTCAATTTTGATAACTGTGTCTTATAAAGCACATTTTTCTTCGCCTTGAACTTTAAATAATCGAAGAAGTTAATGAAAATTGCACATTTAAAAATATTTGCGTATTTGCCATATGCGTACGTAATGTAAATAACGCTTTGATTGTATACACGTAGTTGTATCTCAGTCATATTTCTATATTTGAAATATAGACTCATGCTAGATGTCGTAAAGGTACCGTAATTAATGAATCGTGACTTATAATGCTGACAAATCGCCTAAATTATACAAGATTTTATAGATTGCATAAAAATGTTGCAAAAGTATAAAAAGCCATTAACCGATATTAAATAATAAGTTTAAAGTATGAGGAAAAGAATTTTAAGTTACTTTGTCGTCGTAAATAAAAAAAAAAGGTAAAAGTAAATACATGTCCAAAGAAAGACGCGTGACAGGGTAGAAAACATTTACAATTTGTGTACTTTTTACAGCCTATAGATCGGACCGTAAGTATGCACCTTTATTTCTTTAATTAATTTTAACAATTTTATAAGCTTTTATTTAACTTCACTTGTTAGTTAGGGTGAAATCTAGTAAGCTAATTTTGACCCCCTGTTGGTAATCTCAACAAGTTTTGCATCAAGCACTCTCAATCGTTCATTAAATTATTAAAATTATAGAAGACTAAAAGCATAAAATAATTTATTGTAATTTTTTTTTAAAGGTTTTATTAAAATGTACTAAAAAGGAATAAATTAATTTTAATACCAGCCTAAATGATTGTCTTAAAAGATTTCTCGCATATGACTAATAAAATAAAAGCGTAAATATTGAAATATCCGTTTTATTGTTCAGTTTTTATTTAAAAAGTACTATAAAAAGAATAAAAATTAATAAAAACTGAACAATAAAAAGGACATTTCAATATTTACGCCCCACGCTTTTATTTTTATTTATATGCAGGGAAGTCTCTTAAGGCAGTCATTTAGGCTGGTATTAAAATTTTGTTTTCCTTTTAGTATATATATTTGAACAAAAGCTTAAATTTTTTTTATTACTATAAATTATTTGTAAATTATATAGTGTGATTTCCCTTTATAAGGTGGGATCCAGGCTAAGTTAGGTTGTACCGTCTGGATACCGTTATCTACCTCAGGGACGACCTCAAGCTCGTCCAGCGTTGTCATGTCCTCTGAGGAATTGGACGATTCGGGCACAGTTAATCTCGTAGAGCCAGACTACACTATCTTAAACGTTATCGAACTACTAGGCTTGCTACCGAACAATCCGCGGGTGCCGGAGTTCCGCAAGAAGAAGTCCATGGGCGGCGGCACCAATGCGACATTGTCCAGATTGAGGAGCAGCGTGCCCGATCTCGACGATTGTAACAGCAACAGCAGCGATGGCAGTTAAAGAGAGAAACGAATTAAAAGATATGGAAATGGAAACGATGTGAGATAATTGGAAAGGTATGCGCGGAATTAAAGCGTGTTTTTTAGCGAAAATGATGGATACATTTGGCTTCATTGGAATGATCGAAGTGAAAATGTATATCCGGAAGTCATTTATTCAAGAAATGTCGCACTCGCGCTTTTGCCGCACCTTTATCGTAAAGAATAATATTGAAGGAATGCTAAAACTTGTTCGAATTACTTCAAATATTATTATATGTCGATGATTTTTTTTATCGTTACAACTGGTAAAAAAGACCTAACTATTTATTCGATTATGTACGTACCTGCCTATTTTAAGTACACAAAGTAAAAATTAATATATATATATATATATATATATCTAAGTGTAATGTCCCTATCAATAAATTCTGTATTAATTTAATCGCTAATTTTTTTAGAGAATTTTTAAGCAAATAAGTGAAAAGTACAGTTTATTCAAATTTCTTGATTTTATGAATCACTTTTCATTCTTCACTTAAACTTAGCGTAATTTTTATGTGTTGACTTTATATATCCCGAAAAGTGATATAGATTAATTATTATACAGATTGTATTTTAATATTTTATTATCGAACTTAAAACTTGTATTTTCAAATGTGATATACGCAAGAGATGGCCGTATAAACGTTTCGTATTATCTATTTATCGCATTTTATACGCCGATCTCTTAATTTTGTAAATATTTTAAATTATAAAATTTCCATTAATGGGAAGAGTATTACCGCAATAATTGTATTGGATTTTAAACGTTACTTTTTTGATTTGCTCCTGTACATACTATAAAAAAACTTTATAGACTGAGCTATGGCGGATCTGATATTTTAAGCTAAGAAATCTTCGATGTAGTAATTTAATTAATTGAATTAAAAAATTTCTGGAGGTGTTGTCAGTAATGTTTCTGTACTGAAGATCTCCACTAAAAATGTACACAAAAACATAAAACAAAACAAAAAAACAAAAACAAATGTGCATAAAAACAAAGTGGAAACTTTTCAACGATTTCTCAATCATTTTTTTAAAAATAACATTCAATATTTGAACAATTATGAGATATGAATGAAAATATAGAATTTTCATAATTTTATTGTATTTAATCAAATTAAAAGGTATTTCTTTTAAAGAGAATTTGGTATGTTTGGGCATTTTAATATCTCACGTTTGAGTAATAAATATATTAATAATAAAACAATCAGCTGAATAATATGCTTAAGCTAATATTAGATGATGCAAATATCGATTATGTGCTACGATTTTTGGTTCTTGAATTTTGGTCGAACCTGAAATGAAGATTGGGGCATTTTATTTTTTTATTAGCGAACTGCAATCTTAATGTGCAAGAATATGATTTCACTAAATATATGTTTGTAGTTTCTTCCACGGGATGCGTAGGGATATTTTATAGTTACTTGCTTATATATGGTCATCCAATTTGATAAAGGGCAATTAATATAAATCAGAAGACATCTGATAGAACAGAAGTGCAAAAAATAGTTTTCCTTTTTGTGAAAGTACAAATTGTCTGAAACTATCGGAACATTCAATACCATTAGTTCTAGGCATATTGTATATCTTATTTAGTTTTTTTTTAAATCGTTATCGAGTACCTGACGTATTTATAATAATCGCAAATCTTTTCGTTCCTTCGTTTACCTCTAATTAATGTGTTTTTTTTTTGTTTGGTTGAAGTTTATTTTAAAGTATATGTTTTGTTAGATTGTAAATTATTTTCTTAAAAAAACGTAACGGGTATGTACTTTAAAAGGCAGTTATAATAATATATAGATGTATTTTACTTATAACGAAATGTAGCGATATATTTTACCACTATGAAGATCCACAACTTTGTACACAATAATATTCTTGTACTTTTACAGTTCTTTCATTTGAAATTGTCTCAAATATTGGATTATCCATAATAATTATATAGTGTAGAAACGCAGGTCGTGCATATTATCAGATTGAATAAACTAATGAATGCTATTTTTATTGAATATATTTTTATATACACTATGTAAGTATAAAATGTAGTTTTGTATTGATTTGGTGGAATCTTCTAATTCGTAATATTTAACAAATTCGCTTCTATTATCATAATTCTATAAATATATCTTGATGTATTTATCATAACTATATCCATTCAAACAATGTAACGAAAATGAAAACAAAAAATATGATTCAGAAGTAAATGAGATTAATTGATCCCTTATTCCATATAACTATATATTTTTGCATGTATTTTTCTTGATAATCACTATTTGTACAAGGAATTATAAAGTATGGGTATAAAGTTTGATTAGGAGTCTTTATTATTTATATTAACAAAAGTTACACGAGTTAATTCATTAGGTACTTTTACGTTACCACGGACCAGTTTTTTGAGCATTTCCTAAACTATTGGCCAGTACTTCCATTTTCTGATGGATATTCACCAATAATGGCTCCTCCAACTTTTGACTATTCTCATGATTCCTGAATTTTGTATAAAAATGCAAAAATCGAGAGATTTCTTGCATTTGATTGTTACGATCCACGGCATCTGAGATTAAAGTCCCGTGCCGTTCATCAGCTTTACTAACCGCTTCGAAGCGATTACACCGAAAGTACCCCCCCGTAGCGGAACTATGACGCTTCCACGATTCTTGACACACCCAACAAAAATCAAATTTGCACTAAAATACAGCAATTTAATTATAATTTTCGCCAAAGCTTTTATCATCGCTTAAATTACTTTGGAGCATTTCATGTGATTGCATCCTTCGTTCTTTTGAATTGGACTTTTACAATTCGGACACGGTTTGGAATTTGTAACGAGCCACAAAAAGTTCGCGGCATCTTCACTACCGCTGCACGAAGCTTGCAATTCTTCAGGTTTAACTTCGGTTATTTTAATTTGCCATTCTTGCCATTGTTTACAGCCTGAAGGTGCGTGAGCCTCACCTAGAGAACAATGACCAAATTGCCCTCAATTGTTCAAACATAAAGACGCATGTTTGTGATCTACCTAAACATTCCCAACAAAAGAAGTGGGCATTGCCACAATCGACTGCGTGAGATGTGATGGATGTGAATTTGTTATTGTTTAATTGTTTCGATTGTTCAATTTCTGGCAGACGGACAGCTCGTCCACAGCCTGGTATTGGACACCATTTGATACTTTTATTACTATCTACAAAAGCCTAACGGAATCGCTATTAAAATACGTTCGGAATTTCGATGTTTTTTTAATCTTACTTTTATATCAAATTGTAAATAACGTCGGGCCATTTCCGGACTGACAATTTTCTCGATAAGTTCCACCGGAACTAAAATATGGAACTGGTAAGCGGGACAGAGAATATGATGCGCGTCACCATCTTGAATTTTAGTTGTCAGGTAACTTTCCCAACAAGTTTTGCAGAAAATGTGCTTGCAAGACATTAAGGTAGTTTTCGCATTGTTTGGGACGATTAAATAACAAATTTCACACTGCAAAATATTTATATATCTAAATCGCTTATCGATGGTTTACTAAATATTTAAAATTACTAAAATATCTGGATGTATTGCCAGAAATTCGTCATTATTCTCATTGGATGTATTGGAATCCATGGAGCCTCCTTGGTGTAGAGTCGATGGTGGTGCTTGAACACCAGCTAATAAGCAACATTCGACTGGATTCTTCATCCACTTTTCCAATAATACTTCTCTGGACCATTCTATGAGAAATCATAGAATGAAAGTTATACGCTTCGTTCTTACAATAAATTAACTATTTGCGGCTGTGTAGGTGCGGCATAAGAATACCACCTACTGGTTTGAGTCCTTACCATTCGGGTAAAAGTCCCGATAAAGTCTAGCCCCTTAAAGTTTCCTTCTTTAACAAAAACAAATATTCCAAACATCATCTAACCACAGTAGGGTAATAATAGTCTTAAACTTTTGGCACATCAAGAGTTATTTAATGGTATACCAAAATTTTTCTAAGCAAAAATACAGAATTCTTCTCTTTAAATTAAATACGTAGTTATATATTCACAAAATACATTTGATGTGTTGATTGCAACTCTTTTGAAAATGTTAAAAAAATGTTATATTTGAAGCATATGGGAAATACTAGCTTTTACCATTATCTCTTAATAATACCTCGGCAGTGAAAAGCGGTATCTTCAACTTATCCGATGTGTCCACTAGCAGTTGGTCTTTTGCTTCTTGCAAGTCTTGCCTTCTAAGGCCAATATATATTTCCTTTTCTAATATTAGCTCATCTTCGTTAATTACATCGGGGTTCTCAGCCTAAAAAAAAATTTCAATGCTACTTTCTAATCGGTAACTGATCTATCCTTCGCTGTAATCTTATTTTCGTGGCATGTAAAAGACAATCGGAAGATCTTTTATATACATTTTCAATTATATGCTGAATTTAGATTTAAAACTTACAAAAACCATGCGACTTTCCAGTAATCTAGCTATATCGTGATTGGATGCTCGCATGGCGACGTCACACGGCGTCAATTTGTCTTCATTTTCGGTGAATAATGGCGAGCCATGCGAAAGAAGAAGCTCTACGCAACGTTTTAAACCGGTTAATGCTGCGTAATGTAAAGCGGTGTTACCATCCTGAAAATTATTTTTTTTTGAAGAATTTTAAGATCTGCTATGGTATATAACGCCGAGGAATATTATTGCGTAATTACGAAAGAACTAGCCGTACTTAATAATGTTCCTAATTCTTTAAGAAAGGAAAAAATCGGTTCTTTAAAGCATGTAAAGCAAAAAATCATATCTTGTATTTTTTGTATATTATTTAAATTATAAAATCAACAGATTATACGTCGGGTTATGTTTTAAATTCTTTTCGAAAGATTATCAAACAACAATTGCCTTGATGAAGAACGCATGCAAAAATTATTCTTGTAGAATTTGAGAAACTAAAATATTTCCATCGATGATTTATTTTGAAACTAGTAACGACGTTATGCTTGCATGTAAAAAATATTGGATAAGGTTTAATCCAGAAACTGGAAGCATTTGTAAGAAACAAATTAAATATTTTTTTAAATATTTTTAAGTCCTACCTTATCTTGAGCAGTCAAATCCATTTTTTCTCTACCCCCGGTAGTCAAAGGCACTCCCTTCCAATAAAGCAACAATTGTACGCAAGCTGCCCTTCGTTCCTGGGCCCCGAAACTCTTCGTTGGATTCAACTGACAAGCGCAATGAAGTACGGTCTCATTCGAACCATTCTTCTTGTTCGGATTGCCATTAAGATCGTTGATAAATGTTCTAAGTAAATGTTTCATCCCTGCGAATAATAAACAGAAAAAAATTCTTACAAAAATACGAAAGAGTCTTTATACCAATTATTGTTTAGTTACAAATGGGTAATTTCTTCAGGGATATCTTTACCATGTTTAGCGGCGTAATGTAGAGCGGTATTATGATTGTGATTCTCCCCGTAACTCAAGTTCGGATCCAAGTTCTTTCTTAGTTCCGGCGAGCCTTGATAGATCTGCATCGCAGCAAATTCGTCACCATGTTGCAAATACTTCTTGAATTTGGAGGACGTACTGCCCATTATCGCGCGCTAGAGCTTACGTGAGGAGACTGGAGGAATTGGCAAATAAGTCGGGAGCTATTGAAGCGCTTCTTTCGATTAATCTAGTCGCGATTAATTGTAGAATCATGTAAATGTATCCTTATAACAGTTAATTATTGGCACTGGGAATCTCGCTAACGATGACATCTTTCGATTGTTTGTCATGAAGCTGTTGTTGCAATTGGAAACATCCATTTTGCAAGCTAAAATTTCAATGTATAAGTCGACTGATGTTTTTTTAAAACTTATTTACAAAGGGAACGCTCTATTTTATTATTTTATTCAGTTTATTTCTTGTCAATTGAAAGCACAGTTAATTCTGTGAGGAATTTAAACTTTGACCTTTTGTCTGGATTCCGATCGAATTTTTATTATATACTCTTGTCTGAAAGCAATAATTACTAGCGAAAGAAATAATATTTGGCAAACTTTTGGAAAACAACATTTGCATTATCCATTTGTAACAAAAAAAACGACACGGAAGAGCAATCACCCTTTGTTCAACATTCTTCGATACCTATTACAAAAGAAAACCCTGTACAATCAAGTCCTCCATCTTTAAATACTCGTACATATGGTATCCATCTTTCTATTAACTTACCTTGCTCCATTGTACTTCTTAGCCCGCTGAAGCTTATTGCTGGTCTCCTTGCTACGTAACGCCAGAAGTTCTTCTTCATCGCGTTTCTTCTCGATCTTGCTTCTTTGTAATGCGGCACTGGCCAACTCAGTGGCATTCTGCTCCCGTAGTAGAAATGACAATATCTCGAGGATATGCATATAATATGCAACCTCAGCTGTCGAACTCGTGATATACAAGACAATGTCCAACATGCCGGATTGGTGCAAAGCCCAAAGAACCTATTAATGTATATATAGAATATATTAATGTATTTTTACAGCAAAAATATCAATTAAAAGGACGCATTCGTTTTTTTTTAAATCCAGTAATAGGAAGAGGAAACTTCTCAATTTAAGTATTGTATTGTCTTTTTTAATTCGCTTAAGAAGTTATTGTGGCTTTAAAAAAGAGTATATCGTAAATCGAGACAACATTTTTTGAAATTTAAAAAATTGTATTATAATATCTTTCGCTACATTAAAACTATTAGGTAAGATGGTAAGATGTTGAGTAAATTTATATTAAAAAAATTAAAATGTCGTCGAACTTTCGTGTAAACATTCGCGCAACGTTTTATTCGTTTGTTATCATCCATATTGTTCAGCAATAAATAGCTACATTGTTTAATACAGCAAATATGCGGTTGGAACAATCTGTACTTTATAGGGGAAGGTTTCCACCCTCCTGAACGTCATGCATAATTGAATTGTATCCTGTTTAAACGGCCGAACATGAATTTAATTTCTGGCCGAGAACCAACGAACCAATGTTCCAGCTAGCTACTAATTTCCTGTTCCCAATTTTCTGTAGTGATGTTGGCTACTTTAAAACACAGATAATTGCATTATAACCCAAACTACAATTAATATCGAACAGATTTTTATTGCTGTAAAGGAATAGGCGTCATCTAAATGGAGTAGCAAAAACCAATAATTTGGTTGGGAGCATCAATTTAACAATACAATTTTACCTAGACCAATAGCTTGTAATTTTATATGAAATATTGAATATGGTAACTTTTGCAATAATTTCGAAAATAACTTGCTTCAAATTTAACTTATTGAACGCCTATCTACAAAGGTCTCACAAACTCAAAAATATTCAGGCAAAAAGCATTTTGTGTAATGCACGATCCTTCAGGTTTCGATTTTAGACAATAAGTGACCAATTGAAACAATTTTTACAAAAACCATAAATGGCCAAAGTAATATTGTCGATTTATAGAGACAACCATTAAATTTTAACTACGATACATATCACTGTACATTAAATAATAATAGTACAATTATTTTCTACGTGGGGACAAAAATTGATCTCCTCTGTGAACAAGACCTCGCAAAAAAATCAATTGTAAAATTTAAAAATCAATATGCAAAGTTTTAGCCTTGACCAAAAATGCACGCAGTTAGAAATATTGTCAACAAAGAAATTAGCGATGTATATAAGTGCAAAGGACAAGTAAACATGTGGAGGACTTGTCCGATAGTGTTGAAAGCAGTGGTGAGGTGATCATAGAATCACAGACTTCCAAGGGTGAACACCTAACTCCATGGGGAGATGATGTAACATAAAAATGATATATACGATACTCCGATGTTGATGTGGATATTGGAAAGTCTAATAGAAACTGTTCGGTGATTTATTTCGAACGCGCAATATCTATAAATAAGAAATGCCATAAAAGTAAAATCGCGAAATGTATGTATTTATGAAATATATATTGAATTGAGTGCGAATAAATAAAATGAAACTTTAGCTAAAGTGAGGGAAATATAAAAATCTCAAGTTTTATTCAATCTATTGATAATGTTGCCTTCAACAGCTTTCCGCATTGTTAACATATAAGATGACAGAATCGTATTGATTCTATAAAGTGTACAAAATTTCACTTAAAGATTGGTAATTGAAATAAATGCTGTTGGTGAGAAAATACATATTCATTAATTATATATTACACAAACACAACTTAATCTTTTAGCTAACAATTTGTTTATGAAATTCGCGATGAGCAGGTTGAAAGAATGTACATTTTGTGTATGATGCACTAGTGGGTGCATTTCTATTTGTCGATGGCTCGCTCAGCTGTATCAGATTCATTTCGTTGATCTCTCACACCACGTGTATCTTCACGTGTAAAAACAGTGGCATTCAAATTCTCTATACCACTCACTGTGTCCTTACTTAACGACGGTATCGATTCATCCAATGTATTTGAGGTCGTTGAAAGGTTATGTTGTCCACCGTGTTTCTTTAACGGCCTTTGCCTGGCTCGATACTCTCTACTTCTTACCAAGGTACTTGTTGGCACTTTTCCTTGGCGGTTTATTCGCTCTCTTCCGTTCCCTAAAGGCTCGCACTCTGTCTGTACTTGTCTTTTTCTCCATTTCACTTTTCACACAATGGAAATTGTTAGCTAAAAGATTAAGCTGTGTTTGTGTAATATATAATAAAATACGCAAGCGTCTACTGGTTGCCTTATGCCACGTATACACACAGTACACGCGGCGCATGCGCGTAGCGTGTTTCACTTTTCGTGACGGAAGCGTTTCACTTTTCGTGACGTTCAGGCCAATTTGCCCTACCGCGCCTATAGAAGTTTCACTTCAAAAATATTTAACGTTGCTCTATATAATAAATAAATAACTAAATAATAATAAGTTTATTCGAAAAACGAATTTTAAACGCACTTGCAGCAAATGGTACAAAAATATGAAGGAGAAGAAAAACAGAAACTTTTTGATATTTTAAAATAAGCCCACCCTCAGTATGAAATATCAAATAGAAAGACATATAAATGCCGTATAGACCCTAGACACGTTTCAAGCATAATATGACACTGACGATTCCCAAGAGCCTTTTGACCGGTTTATTTGTACATAAAATAAGTACAAAATTCTATTCTGCAGAAAACCAACAAACTTGTCTGAATGGCTTATGTAGCATATAAAATTCAAATTCTGACAGTTTTTTCTTGTGGCGAGGAATATTTTCGACGGTTAATAAAATATACATTCGGAATATGTTTGAAAAGTGAATATGTAGATAGTATTTTTGACTTAGTGAGTAGACATGCGATTTTTGACTTAGTGAGTAGATTAGAAAAGATACATTTTATTTAATATATTTACATTTAACATGTTATCTATAAATATATATATATATATATATATATAACTGTAGACGAATTATTTCTGTGTGAAGCAAGTTCGTGTCTTCCGATATCTACTTTGACTAGCTTCTCTAAAGCGGGGTATATTCAAACCAACAAACTAAAAGTTTACTGCGGCCGTTAGTCCATTGGAACTACCTAACATGGTTAGCCTTGTTTGCCTATAAAGAGCATTGTTGTGCTGATAGTAGCAGGGATACCGAAGTTGGACCAACTTATACAGGATTATGTAAATAAAGGGAAGATGCCTCGCAGCTCTTGATCGAATTCACTTAATACGAGCCATGTGTAATGCAAACTTTAGCAGAATTTTAAGAAAAATACATATGAGCCATTTCGATTTCTCAATTTGCCTCTTAGTAGTTAAAAAGCTGAAATATTTCTGAAAAAATTATTGCGAAAACAAAGTTACATGTTCCTTATAAACTCTTTCGTATTTCCAATAAGAATATTCAATAACTATGTCTAAGGTATGCACATATGTATAGTTATCTCATTGATAAAATTACGAACTTTAAAAATAAAATAATATGTCGGGAAGGATTCAAATCTACGAGTACAAACAAAAATATTCACTTGCTAAAACTAATCAATCGCAACTATTTATCTAGATTCCAATAACACTGATGCTATTATCGTTTTTTTTTTCAACTTCAATAACCACATTGACACCAAGGACAGTTCCTGCAACAAAAAGTTGGTATCGATCACATCTTAAATAATTTGTCGTTTGAGTTGAGTTGAGTTGAGGTATCGAACAAAATTCTCACCGCAAAAATTGTCTTAATATCCCTATCTTAACAAATATACTTTCTGTATGTGTAACACAAGAGCGTGGTAGATCATAGAGTCAAGAACTTTTCCATGTGCCAGGTTTTGGAGATGCGCAGGAGGCAAAAATAAAAGAAGAGAGCTCAAAACAAAGTATACGTAAGAAACATAATAAAGGTCACGCATCCTGTATAGGAAAAAAAAAAAAACACCATCACTAAGAGGTTGGCTTTTTACCCCAAGACTTTCCCATACACACGGAAACTTTTAATTCAATAAGCATAATGTGTTCAATACCACCAAAGAAGCAAAGAAGCAGTCTGCTATAGCAAGCTATAGCAAGCAAGACAATATGTTGACTAGCACACAAGTTTGAACTTTAAACTTTTCCCTTTCTAAACTCTGCTTTCTTTATAGATATGCATACAGCTTGTTCCATATAAAACACATGCAACACATTGTCCTAAGCAAATATAACTACAAATTGAGTACATCAGTACAAAACATGGACAAACGGCACGAAATCATTGCTGAAGAAGGTAGAATTTACAGCATTTATAGAGTAGAATGCGTCTTTGAATTAAATAATCTGCCCTTAATCGTTTGGGTACTTTGTTAAAGAAAATAGGGCCATAATAGTCTATTCCTGTTCTACATTTAAAAATCCCGTGGTAATCTAGACATAGATTGTTTTTGTTTCTTGTGTCGTGGTTATGAAAGTCTATGTGTGTGTTATAATTAAATTCGTTTTGTTTGGCATAAATTAAACACTCCAAAATATAGAGCGATGAGACTCTCAGAACTTTATTTTGCTATGAACAATCAGCACGAATATAGAAAAGTCTGTCTGACACTTCTTCTATTTTATCGTCTCCTATTCTTATCCGCATTTTTCGCTTACAATCCTTCCTATCACACCTCATCACTTTGGTCTTGTTTATTAATGACATTTGACGCTTTAGTTTATAAATAATTTATAAACGAATTATTTAATTAATTTCACAATTAAATTCGTTTTTATAAACTCCCGAAATAAAATAATAATTCAGCTTCTTTTAAAATTGTCAACATATGATCATTTTATAAATTAATTCGAACAAACTCGCAGTTTGTGCAATTTAATAAATATCATTTTCAAAATAAAATACCATTCCATTTTCAAATATAACAGTCCTAACGCTTTTTTTATTTCAACGAATAAAAACACAACAGATAATGCACCAATAACATTGTCGTACATGTAGTTCAACCGGCAACAACGCAGAACCATTTCATCTTCGCGTCAACTTAAGTATATACCACCTCCATAACAGCACGTAAATAATAACACACAGCGATAAGAAACTGCATATATGCTCAACTACGTTCTTACTTGCTTTGAGCGATGCGCGCAACACTTGCGTACTAGAAGAATTCCATTTGTGCCATTTTAGACTGCAGAATGTGTAACGGCTTCATCAGTGTGTGTAAAAATTGTTTGAAAAACGTTACGCAATTTGTAGCAAATTAAGTGTTGTTTCGTCGATTGCTCCCAGAAAAAGTAAGTGCACCCTATTGAGTCATATACCAAATTGTAGCTTATATTACCCCGATGATTTTGACGTATAAATATTAGCTGCGGTTAACCGCCATGGGGGCGGTAGAACGTGTTAAATATTTCCGTGCGGTTTTTCAGGGCCTATTTGTCAGATTGTTCGTAGTTTCTGTACAGACAATTTGAGCTATTTACTGTGGGGGTAGCGTACCGCCTGTTGGCGGCAGTATTCGTTTGGTACTACTCAATGCTATTATATGGGCAACAGTTTATTTCGTGAATATGTCGAGTAAATATAGCGCGATTCAAAAAAATCGTTTACCGAATTGCGGGCAAATTATTTCGCTATTTATTTGACGTTAAACCGCGGGGGTGGCTTAAGAATTTGCGGCGGTGCGATTTTTTAATTTATTTTTTTAATCGCATACGGCCGCACCTGTCTCGACAAATCGTCGGACGATTTCATTATTTCTCAAGGTGATAATAAGGTCAGGGAAATAACCAAATGTTGCAATTGATTTGACAAGAGATCTAGAGTTTCGTTATGTGTTTGGCACGCGTTGATGTACGTTGTACAAATGGGAATTTTAACGAGTCGTGCTATATTTAATAAATTTGTGGATATCGCAAAAATTGGTTTGTTGTATCACGCGCTAGATAAGATATATTTCTTGAGAAGACGAATTGTAAATGGCACGTATGTTCGATTTGGATTAGTCGAAGGTTTGTGTCGTAAATGATATTGCACGAAGTTTAACAACGAATTTTACGTTCCTTGAAAAAATATTTTAATTGTTAACGGAAATGTAAAATTTCTGATATCGTTGGTTTTGTTTGGACGTAACTGAGTAAGTCCAGAGATGATTCTGACATTTTAAAACTCCATTTCGATGATTTTTTTTGCCATTTTAATTATGATCGATTTTATAAAATAAAGCAGAAAATTTACTGAGTTATCTTTGCACTCATTAGCTTCGTTCCAATGAAATTTAAAATGTTACCACTCAATAAAACTGTTTCAATATGTAGAATCGTTTTAATTAAAACATCCATTTTTCCTCTTCAGATAGAAAATTCATTTTGACTCGTGTTTTATAGAATCCAAAATGGAATAAGCAACACCCAACTTTTGCGCTACGCATTTTAAGTTCCATTTGAAAGTCTCTTCGATTTCCGTGACCATACCGAGGCCTTAGACCTTCCCAAATACAAATCCAGGCCTTTCGGACATCGCCACATGATGTGAAATGAGAAAATTGGATGTTTTTTTACAATAAAAAAAAAAATTAAGGTAAGAATAATCTCAATATGTAATCGATGTACCAATTTTTTTCCAAACATATTATCAATTGTCAGGAATGAATAGAAATCCTTAATTTCTGTTTCAGTGTGAAGCTGGTTGTCATTAAATGAAGATGAATGAAGATTGTTACTTGAGGAGTGAACGAGATCAATCAACATCAATATAAGCTACAGGGAGAACCGCAAGTAAAGTTTGATGGTTTGTAGAAGATTCTACGCCCCATGTTAAGCTGGGGCGCGGTGAGTCAAATTTAATTTCCGCATGCAATTTTGCCATTTATTTATTTGTGATATATATTTTGGTATGTCCAAAATATATATCCCAAAATCTATTTGTTTATATATATATATATATATATATATCTGTGTCAATTGTATTCCGACGATCTTCATTGGACGTTGGAACATCTCGATGATAAGCAATGGAGCTTATCAAAGAATTTGAAATGCAGTATCATGATTCCTCTATAGATTAACTCTACTCAAGTCCATCAGACGCGTAGGTAGAATAGATTATATAATTCGAACCATAGGTAGTGGAATCACGATTGTTTACGGCAGGCTCAGAGGATCAACACAAGAAGAAATCTACAGGCACTGGCGCAACGATGGAAACTAGTTAATTTTAAGATAGATTTTTCTTCACAGCTCTGCTTTCGTCCTGGTGCACAGACTCCTCGTTGAGGGGTAGATAACATTGAGTCCTTCAGAGACGTAGGTAGGGCCACGTCTCTTCGGTTATCTCTTATCTCTTGCACATGGCCGTGCTGTATCAGTCCCAGATACGGTACGGTGCGGGTGTCGTGTTAGTGGAGTCTGCGCAGCCGGTTGATGAGACGCCAGTGCTTTCCACCACAACGCTCTGCGAGTCTAAATAGACATTTGGGGCCTACGTAAAGGTGGGAGCATTGTTGTTTGATTTATTTGTTTGTGTTAGGAATTTATTGTTTTTGAATTGAATTAATTTGGGTTTGGTTTGAGTATTTTTTTTTTTCAGACGTTCCATTTGGATGGGTACCTTGTGATGACGATAGCCGCAGGGGTAGTTACGCTTGGTTAAGGGTAGCTATCGGGTGCGTTGACCCCGCGGACCCCGAGACTGTTGGAAACCAATTTTGAAGAGGTACGTTAATAGTTGGATAAAGAGAGAGCTGGGATACATTTAGAAGTTTTTGATTTTACAAGAATTTTAAAAATATACCAAAGACGCATGCGCAGATAGTTGAGATGAACAATATTGATTTATTTTGTTGTTTTACCCCATCTTATTTTTTCGTGGTTCAAAATATTACTGATTAGTTAAAACATATTGTTCTCTTCATGAGCAGTCTTCTTGTTTGAATTTCTCGCGCATTTTCAGCCGATCTCGCTAGAAGCCGAACTATCGACATATCAATAACGGGCCAAAAAACTCAATATTCAAACAATATAATAATTTAAATAATTTGTAATAAATAATAAACTAAAAGAATATCAAAATATAACAACACAAAGAGTAAACAATTGATCTTGATTACGGTGCTGATTTATATTCCGAAATTCATTTTTTATTGTTTTACCATTCAATAAATTTGTTTCAATATGTTAAATGTTTTCGATGAAAACTTCAATTTTTCCCTCTTCGGTTAAAACATCATTTTGAATCGTGTTTTATAGATACAAAAATGGAATAAGCAACATTTAGTCTGCGCAACGAATTTCCACTCCAATTGGAAAATCTCTTCGATTTCCATGATCATACTTCACAAATACAAATCCAGTCCTTTCGGACATCTCCATATGATGTGAAACGAGAAAATTGAATGTTTTTTTACAAAAAAAATAAAAAATTAAGGTAAGAATAATCTCAATATAAAATGGATGTACCAATTTTTTCCAAACATATTTTCAAATATCAGGAATGAATTTTTAATTTCTGGAAATTTGTACACCAGATTTACTAGTTGAGCAGCCCCTCGGTTAAAACCTACTTTAAATGATTTACACACTAAAAATTTGGCTCAAAAATCCGATTACTCTCTCGTTTACTCCCATCAATAATTAAGGCAATTATGTCGAACAATTGGAAGGCTCGATTTTTTACAAACTAGTGCAATTGCTACAACAAATTTTCAAATTTAATTGCTTCTTGTATGAAGAGAGAATACAGTAGTTCGTTATACACGAAACTCTCGAATGTCATAGAATGCCCTTCCACTATTTTTAAATATTATTTGTCAATGGGTTAAAATAATTAACAAACGGTATTTTGCAAACAGTAAACAAGAGTATTTTATATAATATATGTGAATATATTTACAATACAGCAACACTTATTGATAACCGGAAATTATAAATGAAAAAAAAAATCAAACTGAATAGTATTCTAGAAGCATAACAACATATTAATATGGTGCTTGAATTTGGGGAACAATTAGCAACCCTGGATCATTTTCTAGAAAAATATATATGATATAAGTGTTTTATGTTGGTGAAAGAGATGATTTTTGAAAGTCCAATAAATGAGAATATGAACAAAGATTAAGACAATAGCGATTACGTGGTGATGAGGGATATGTAGAACAGCCTGTATATCGTTTGATTCATTAATCTCTAGGATGATAGCGGAATTGGGATGGGATACGCGGCATAGGACAGCACACAATGTCGGGAATGACCTGGTGGGTGAAATATCGACGACTATAGCGGCAGATATTGCGGTCACAGAGTGAGTATTTGCCGAAGTATTTGTCAACGAGGTTTCTGGGTTTGCTTATTCGAAAAATATCAACAGCAAAATGGAACCTTAGATAAAGTTTTAAATTACTTCGGAAGAAATCGCGAAGAATTAAACTCGCAATGTAAATAAGAAACTTATCTTTTGATATTTACAAATACAGGTTGTCCAAAATGGTCAATTCTAAAATTCTTTAAAGCTAAAATAATAACTCTGTCAATACAAATACATTTCCAGGTAATCTAAAATTTTAAATTTCAATGTGACGACTATTGACTTTAATTTTAAAGTTTCCGTTGCTTTGTTAGTCCCTTCAGTAGCAATGTGGACAACAATGTTGATGATCGTATGTAAGAGGCTGTTGTTGAGAAATTGGTCCTTGAGTAAACCGTAGCCAAAGTAAAGTATAATTCATTGCTAGTTGTGTTATAAGTATCAGTTTCGCATTTTTTTATTATGCCTCAAGTGTTTACACTTAGTTCTTCCATAGAAATTGTAGGGTTCTTATTAGATACTTTCATCATGTCAGAGCTTCGCACGAAACTCGGGATTTAATAAAATCATATTTATACATGGCGGTTTTAAATTTCGAGTGAGTGCAGCGGATATAAATTAACGACAAAACAATTTCATAGTGGATATTTACCTGGTCGTGCATGTTGGCGTCATTGTCCGGCCGACGCTCGGCGTCTGGATCCGACGGGACGTACAAGATATTCCGTATCAAGATGAGAATGCGCTCAATGATTAAACTGTTTTCATCTCCGCGCTCTAGATAATCCTAGAAAGAAAAACTTTATATGACTTGTAAACTCGACTGTGAATATAATGTTAAATCTTGGCGCAGTATATAAAAAGGCGACGAACTAGAAGAAATAGCCGGAGATATTTACACATCTGGATTATAGCACCGTAATTTACAGATTGAGTCTAGATACAGAAAGTTTCCGCAAATTAGTTTCTGGCGCCGAAGTTGAATCGTAAATATGTTCCAGTTTCTGGAAAACTCGCGTCTCAAAATATAAATTAGAGACTTCGTTTTGGGCTTTTCCCAACCAGATGGACTATTAAATATTCAGAGTCGTTCTTTACGGGATTTAGACGTTCTGAATCTTTGCACTAACTGCAATAAATTAACAGTTGGGCAGTTTACAGTGACGGGGAAATCCGGTCCATTAGTTAAGCATATTTTAACGCAATTAATTAACAAAGTAATTCGTATTAAGGCTTTATCAAATTTACTCTTGATACCATATATGGAAAATGGAAAATTCAATATTAAAATCGATGTGTAAAGAAATATAATAAAACGAATCAAATGATAAAGGAAATTGAGATACTTAAATATTATTATCCTTAAGCAAAATGTAATTTTAAAAAGTTTCGTTGGTGCCGCTAATGGATTTTTGGAAAATTTACTGTAAAGTAAAGTTTTAGCGAACTAAGAAACTATTGTCTAAGTGGAGGATTTGGAGATTTAACGTGTAAATATTTATTGTATTAAACTCGTCATATAGATAAAATGGAATTAGGAATGAATTAAGAAAAATGAATTTGCCAGATTTTTCACGAGTAATTTTAAAAACCTGGCATTTTTTAAATATTTCGAAAAACAGATGATCAATTTCACACTTAGTTCAGTATTAAATCAAGCAAAATCAACGCATGAAAACAACTCTTCTATTAATGCAATAATAGATAATGTGGCAAATTTAATGAAGCAGTTCAACTCGACTTGTATGAATGATCTGACAAACAGTCCTCAGGATTATTCAAACGCTGAAAAAATAATTTCTCCAGATATTTCTACCGCTCATAAAACTGACAGCCTAATTCTAGGACTATTGTGCTTTTTAACAATCATTGTAATATCAATGCTATCTATGGCCATACTATATTTTTACAATCGTTATTTACATCTAGCCAAAGAAAAACTATGTAATTATTATAGAAGAGGAGATTCTGCGTCGAAGGTTACAATAGATGAATTAGAATGTTTGTAAAACAATATTTTCTATGACTATTTTGTATTAAGTAAATTCATTATTTTAGTTAATTCATTATGGTTTATAGTCATAACACTTATAGCAAAGAAATACATACATTTATTTTTGCATGATACATGCATGATTTATATAGCATATACAAATGGTGATATTATAAGATACAACTTAATTGGAAAGTATTTTTTATGAGAAATATCTTATAGTATATCTATCGGGTATAATATTAATATTTTTAAACATTGTGCGCACTTTAAATATATTTTTAACCACTTTAACATTTTACGTGTTTTGTCTATAAATTATAACAAATTGTTACATTATATTGGTCCAATAATTTCTTTTGTCTAAATACTTTTAAAAATGCCAGTTAATTTCGAATTATGCTTTTTAATGTGCTTCTTAATAAAGAGCACAATCTATAGATTATTATTAAATATATATTATAAAAACTGATTATGTATGCAATTGGGGCTTTGGAGTTAAGAATTGTAGGATAATATTGTGGCATAAATGGCATGTAAATCTTAGGCCAAATTTAGTAAAATGAGTGATCCTAAAAATAAACGGAAGATAACATTGAAAGATGCATCGCCGATTCATAATCGAATGGTACAAATTGCGAATATAACAATTCAAATATGATCATAAGTGCTATTTGTAAAAATTTCGTCCAAAATCGTGATCCTATTAACCAGCAATATGTCGATCTACGAAAATACATCAATTTATACATTATATAAGTGTAAAATTAAATTGCAGAAACTAATTTTACCTCAGGTGGAAAATATGAAAATAATATAATATAGTGCATTTCAGAAATACATATCTTTTAATTTGCAGCAATTGTGTAATAATAAATATTTTTTCATGTAGAAATGAAATATTCTTACTTGAACTGTCGGATTAAAAATCATTTATTTTGCAATTCAACTTTACGCCATTAATGTTGATACACTTAATTATTTTACAAGAAATCGCTCACCAAATATCACATATACTTTATTTTTTATATATCATTAAAAAAACCTTTCTTATGCGCAAGTATTTGAATAGACAATCATTCGTATTTATATTAGTTAATGCTAACAACAGTAAGCTATGATAGTATATTTTTATAGTTATATCAACTATTTTAATTCAAGTTTAATTCTTACATTAGTATATTTAGTTTTACGGAATTTTTTGTTTGATTAAAACATGAATACAATTAATTCATTAATATAACGGTATATATTTTTGTAATTCAAACTTTTGCAAGTGTTAATTATGGATAATAATGAATTTATATTTCATGTGTTTTCATCGGTTTTTTTTTTATATTAATATCTCATTTTTATATACATATCTTTTACACAGCTATATTATAAGAAACGGGGCAGGATATAGAACGGATATTAAATAGTATGCAAGAAGTGTAAGAAGTACTGATTGGGGATTAAAATATGAATATAAATAGAACTGAAACAAATATGACGAAATGCGAAAAGAAAGCATGTTGGCAAAAGCGAAAGGTTCCTATAGGAAATAAAAGATGTAAAAGAAGGAAGAACATGTAAAGATAGACTTAGAATATAGTACACAAGTCAATCAAGCCTTTTTTCAAACCAATTCTTGTAGCTTATGACGAAATGATGATGCCGACAAATCGTTTTAAATTCACTTTGATAAACCTAACATTTAAAAATATTAATAAATTTATTCTCACCATTTTAATTTCAAGCTTGCATGATTTTATCTTTGTAACATTAATTGCCACTATGCAACGTTCTAAATTTATTTACACTTTTGATTTTAAAACAACTATCTGATATTCAATCTTATAACTTTATTTTTTTGCAAATTTTTAACAGTATTCAAATACTTGCATTAGCAAGCCATAGAAATGTAATGATTTCCGAAAGCTTCCATTATTCATTAACATCTGCGACTTGTTCAATTTTTAATTCTACGTGGCATAATTATGAAGTAACGTGTCGCACGAACACATATAGCAGTCTTAATATTTTTCAATATAAAAAAACATTTGATCTCTCTGCCTTTTGCGATAAATTCATTTACAATGCCGATGTTACTTCCTCTTTGTCTTTCTCCTTTTTACCATCGTCCGCAGTTAAGCTCTTCGAGTTGTCTTTCTTCTTCGATTTTTTGCGTCTTTTTGAAGAATCCCTTTGCTTCGGCGAACGTTCTAACAGGAAGAGCGCCTCGTGAAAATCATCCGAACTGAGATTTGATTCTTGTACGTGCAAAACAGAACTCAGGGCACCGTCCGTCGATGATTTCGGGAAGCGGAACATTTCCCGTTCACGTTCCGGTTCGCTGGCACTCTTTGATTTTGATGTTGATGCTGAGGCTGATGGAGGAACGGTCGATATAGATGACGGGTTGGAGGTGCCTCGAAGAAAATCATAAACATCGCATTTTATTTCGATTCTCGGGCTCTTACCATTGTCGTTATTATTCTCTTTATTCGCTCCGCCGGTTGATTTGCATGGGCTAGCTGTGGGTGGCGTAGATAAGTGGTTCCGGGATATTAAAGGAGTTGTGGAGCGAATCAGTGTGGGTGTGTACGGTTCTGGAGGGTAGTTATTGTTGTGTGCATTACTGGCGATGATGTTGGTTAGGGAGTTGGTTGAGATGTTTAAGGAACATGTTCCTAAAGGAACCGGAACGCTTAGACTAGATGACCGCGATTGTCGACCAGTGCTGCTTGAGATCAAGCTTATACCTGAAGAATTATTTTATTTCGTTTAATACACATGGAGAGATAACAGATTAGATCCTTAAAGTCTCTTACTAATATACATATACAATTTTATACAGAATATACATAGTACAAAATTAAGACATTATTCGTAAAATAAATCGCTTAAAAATTGAAAAAGATAAATGAAAAACATCGAGGTTGTTCATTTTATCATTAAAAGTACGCATGAGTCTATTATATGGGGAATTGAAGCCTGAAGATGTTTTACATTTATTAACAGCTAAAGTATGCGTAATTATTTCTAATATTAAAAGTTGGTATATAAAATCTGATGAAGAAATATCAAACTAGTTTTTTATAATTTTACAAATCATTATATGTTCTTCTGTTTTCTAATGAAATGAATTTATATATCGATAAAGCAGCTGCATAGTCTATGGAAGGATTATTTGAATGAAAATTTCTATCGAGATATTTATATACATGTCTCTAAAATACTTTGAAGATAATACAATAATTTTTATTCATTTATTTATTTCGTTTAAAATGTGGCGATAGTGCAAAAATATTGGAGAATTTATCCATATTCCTAAAAGATTGTTACCTGGAGATTTTGGTTCAGGTGTTCTTGATATAGAGACACCAGATATGAACAACGTCGGTGATTTTGGAATACCAGTTTCCGATTCATATTCAATTGAACTGTCCGTTTCTAAAACTCTCGTTTTGTTATATTTCGTATCCGGACTTTTGCATAGTTTAATTCGAAGATTCGACGATGGCTTACCTTCATTTTTAGCTACAAAAATTAAAATATAAACTTAATTCAATAGAATTTTACACGTTACCTAAAAATGTATAGCTTGGTTGTTCCGATTTTTCCAAGAATCCTGTTGATTTTGAAAATTTCTTTTCCCTCTCGCAAAGATCGTTTCCCAAGTGGTCTTCTTCATAATGTGATTTCCTGCGACACAATTTCACTTTATCAGCCTTTGAATTCTGATGTTCAGTTAATTTTTCTCTTTGTTTCTCGTCGTCAAAATCAATTTTATGCGAACTGCTGCTTGCCGACGAATTGCTACCCAGAAAACCGATATTCTTAATCACTGCAATCCGACTAAGATAGCCCGATGGTTTCGACAATTGGGTAGAACAGATTTTCGCTTTCAATGTTGCAAATGGATTTTGTGCTTTCTTCAGTACTGACTCCATTGGTTTTATTGTAGTTTTTGATGCGATTGATATGTTTTCAGTCTTTTTAGTTAAATTAACGTATAATTTGCATTCTTCTTCATTGTAAACCTGCATATGATAAAAGAAACCACAAATCATATTCTATTAATTATTGCTATAGCCAAAATTGACGAATCATATAATTTACCTTATTACCAATATCTTCATCTGTCAATGACTCCAATATCCCACAAACCTCCATGTCTGCATTTATCGAGTCGGATGTTGTAGTATCTTCAACTGAGCTTCGTCCTTCTTCGGGGTAACTGTGTTGCAGGAGCGGGAATTGCTTGATCCTCTTCTTGCTATTTACTATATCCACAGATAATCCGCCTTCTGGTAAAGCCAACATTCGCCGTCCAGAATCTTCTGGACGGTCATCATGTTGGCTACTATGATCCGAATCGAGATGGTACCGTGGCTCATCAGTGGCAATTGCGTACAGCTTTGCTATGTTACGGTGATCTCGACCGAAACGTTTCGAACACAGGTCACCCGTTGAATGAGATCTAAAAGAATACGAAATACTTTCTGCTCATAGAAATGTTCCTTGCAAAAACACAACCTTTTAAGCCGATAATCGTTTTCTTCTATATCATCTGATCTGCCGAACGCGAAACCATTTTCATGAATATCTGAAATTTGGAATCGACCATCTTCTTTCCCCCTGCACGACTTGAATAAACCATCTCTCTCCGATCGTATCCAAAAGTTATCTGTTATTCCTCCAGTTCCGCCCGCAGATAATAGTCTGCTGCAGCCAACGCCACCTGATGAAACTTCCAAGCTACGCAGGTCTATTTTATGATTAGCTAATGATTTGAGGAAGTAATCCACAGTCAAATCAGCGCTAGTTTTCTCATAGGTACAGGAACGAAGAAAATTACCGTCCTATACAAAAAAAATCCACACTAAAATAGATTCGACAGAGTCATTTCGAAAGTGAGCTAACTTGCGCATTATCTTGTAAACTCAATTGAATAGCCAACTTTAACTGATCATCGTTACTTTCGTTACTATTATTGGAAATGCTGGAACTGGGATCGGGTGTTACAGCGTTGGTTTGGGCTTGTTTCATCCGATCTTCAATCATTTGCAAGCGCGACATTTCCAAAGCTATCATCAATTCCATATTGCAATCCGATACGGCTTCTAAAATTAGATTCTTCAAGTTTATTTCGGATGATTTTTTTTATATAGCAACTCACTGCCGCATCCATGTTTGCTACATCTTAAGCTGCATTCGTGAGTTTTAGGTGAGCCTAAGCTGTGCGAGTTATGTTTTAATAAAGCGCAGTCATTTTCTTCATTATCCGAATCGTATTGAGGCCACTCACACTCTTTCAACCACACATCGTTTTGAGAGAGTTCCATCTATAAATATTTATTTCAATTTGTACCTTGGAATTAGATTAACGTATACGCACATCTAAATATCTCCGCTTTCGAGCTTTTCTTTGTATTTGCGGTGTTTCTGGAGGAATCAAACCTTGCGCAACAGCCTTCACGAACTCGTGCCTCTTTCTTCTAGCTATCAATGTTGTTTGGACGATTACAGTTTTTGGGGTACGCAAATAAGGTCTGGCAATCATTTCACTTAGCTTTTCGGTAACTTCTTCCAATTCGTTCTAATTTTCCAATTCAAACGATCATCAATACAGAGTTGATATAAAACATCGCACGGAATGTGTACCTGCATAAATTCGAAGATGCTTTTATTATAGCCATCATCTTCAATATAGAAACCATAAACATAAGATCCGCAAAGAATTCGGCGTGCCTTTAATAACTCTCTAACACCATCTTCGATAAATTTTGTGCTATTATCATTGGAATCTTAAATACGAATATGTTAAAAAAATAGTGGGGAGGTACTTTTACGTTACCACGGACCAGTTTTTTGAGCATTTCCTAAACTATTGGCCAGTACTTCCATTTTCTGATGGATATTCACCAATAATGGCTCCTCCAACTTTTGACTATTCTCATGATTCCTGAATCTTGTATAAAAATGCAAAAATCGAGAGATTTCCTGCATTTGATTGTTACGATCCACGGCATCTGAGATTAAAGTCCCGTGCCGTTCATCAGCTTTACTAACCGCTTCGAAGCGATTACACCGAAAGTACCCCCCCGTAGCGGAACTATGACGCTTCCACGATTCTTGACACACCCAACAAAAATCAAATTTGCACTAAAATACAGCAATTTAATTATAATTTTCGCCAAAGCATTTATCGTCGCTTAAATTACTTTGGAGCATTTCATGTGATTGCATCCTTCGTTCTTTTGAATTGGACTTTTACAATTCGGACACGGTTTGGAATTTGTAACGAGCCATAAAAAGTTCGCGGCATCTTCACTACCGCTGCACGAAGCTTGCAATTCTTCAGGTTTAACTTCGGTTATTTTAATCTGCCATTCTTGCCATTGTTTACAGCCTGAAGGTGCGTGAGCCTCACCTAGAGAACAATGACCAAATTACCCTCAATTGTTCAAACATACAGACGCACGTTTGTGATCTACCTAAACATTCCCAACAAAAGAAGTGGGCATTGCCACAATCGACTGCGTGAGATGTGATGGATGTGAATTTGTTATTGTTTAATTGTTTCGATTGTTCAATTTCTGGCAGACGGACAGCTCGTCCACAGCCTGGTATTGGACACCATTTGATACTTTTATTACTATCTACAAAAGCCTAACGGAATCGCTATTAAAATACGTTCGGAATTTCGATGTTTTTTTAATCTTACTTTTATATCAAATTGTAAATAACGTCGGGCCATTTCCGGACTGACGATTTTCTCGATAAGTTCCACCGGAACTAAAATATGGCACTGGTAAGCGGGACAGAGAATATGATGCGCGTCACCATCTTGAATTTTAGTTGTCAGGTAACTTTCCCAACAAGTTTTGCAGAAAATGTGCTTGCAAGACATTAAGGTAGTTTTCTCATTATTTGGGACGATTAAATAACAAATTTCACACTGCAAAATATTTATATATCTAAATCGCTTATCGATGGTTTACTAAATATTTAAAATTACTAAAATATCTGGATGTATTGCCAGAAATTCGTCATTATTCTCATTGGATGTATTGGAATCCATGGAGCCTCCTTGGTGTAGAGTCGATGGTGGTGCTTGAACACCAGCTAATAAGCAACATTCGACTGGATTCTTCATCCACTTTTCCAATAATACTTCTCTGGACCATTCTATGAGAAATCATAGAATGAAAGTTATACGCTTCGTTCTTACAATAAATTAACTATTTTCGGCTGTGTAGGTGCGGCATAAGAATACCACCTACTGGTTTGAGTCCTCACCATTCGGGTAAAAGTCCCGATAAAGTCTAGCCCCTTAAACTTTCCTTCTTTAACAAAAACAAATATTCCAAACATCATCTAACCACAGTAGGGTAATAATAGTTTTAAACTTTTGGCACATCAAGAGTTATTTAATGGTATACCAAAATGTTTCTAAGCAAAAATACAGAATTCTTCTCTTTAAATTAAATACGTAGTTATATATTCACAAAATACATTTGATGTGTTGATCAACTCTTTTGAAAATGTTAAAAAAATGTTATATTTGAAGCATATGGGAAATACTAGCTTTTACCATTATCTCTTAATAATGCCTCGGCAGTGAAAAGCGGTATCTTCAACATATCCGATGTGTCCACTAGCAGTTGGTCTTTTGCTTCTTGCAAGTCTTGACTTCTAAGGCCACTATATATTTCCTTTTCTAATATTAGCTCATCTTCGTTAATTACATCGGGGTTCTCAGCCTAAAAAAAAATTTCAATGCTACTTTCTAATCGGTAACTGATCTATCCTCCGCTGTAATCTTATTTTCGTGGCATGTAAAAGACAATCGGAAGATCTTTTATATACATTTTCAATTATATGCTGAATTTAGATTTAAAACTTACAAAAACCATGCGACTTTCCAGTAATCTAGCTATATCGTGATTGGATGCTCGCATGGCGACGTCACACGGCGTCAATTTGTCTTCATTTTCGGTGAATAATGGCGAGCCATGCGAAAGAAGCAGCTCTACGCAACGTTTTAAACCGGTTAATGCTGCGTAATGTAAAGCGGTGTTACCATCCTGAAAATTTTTTTTTTTTGAAGAATTTTAAGATCTGCTATGGTATGGAACGCTGAGGAATATTATTGCGTTATTACGAAAGAACTAGCCGTACTTAATAATGTTCCTAATTCTTTAAGAAAGGAAAAAATCGGTTCTTAAAGCATGTAAAGCAAAAAATCATATCTTGTATTTTTTGTATATTATTTAAATTATAAAATCAACAGATTATACGTCGGGTTATGTTTTAAATTCTTTTCGAAAGATTATCAAACAACAATTGCCTTGATGAAGAACGCATGCAAAAATTATTCTTGTAGAATTTGAGAAACTAAAATATTTCCATCGATGATTTATTTTGAAACTAGTAACGACGTTATGCTTGCATGTAAAAAATATTGGATAAGGTTTAATCCAGAAACTGGAAGCATTTGTAAGAAACAAATTAAATATTTTTTTAAATATTTTTAAGTCCTACCTTATCTTGAGCAGTCAAATCCATTTTTTCTCTACCCCCGGTAGTCAAAGGCACTCCCTTCCAATAAAGCAACAATTGTACGCAAGCTGCCCTTCGTTCCTGGGCCCCGAAACTCTTCGTTGGATTCAACTGACAAGCGCAATGGAGTACGGTCTCATTCGAACCATTCTTCTTGTTCGGATTGCCATTAAGATCGTTGATAAATGTTCTAAGTAAATGTTTCATCCCTGCGAATAATAAACAGAAAAAAATTCTTACAAAAATACGAAAGAGTCTTTATACCAATTATTGTTTAGTTACAAATGGGTAGTTAATTTCTTTAGGGATGTCTTTACCATGTTTAGCGGCGTAATGTAGAGCGGTATTATGATTGTGATTCTCCCCGTAACTCAAGTTCGGATCCAAGTTCTTTCTTAGTTCCGGCGAGCCTTGATAGATCTGCATCGCAGCAAATTCGTCACCATGTTGCAAATACTTCTTGAATTTGGAGGACGTACTGCCCATTATCGCGCGCTAGAGCTTACGTGAGGAGACTGGAGGAATTGGCAAATAAGTCGGGAGCTATTGAAGCGCTTCTTTCGATTAATCTAGTCGCGATTAATTGTAGAATCATGTAAATGCAGCCTTATAACAGTTAATTATTGGCACTGGGAATCTCGCTAACGATGACATCTTTCGATTGTTTGTCATGAAGCTGTTGTTGCAATTGGAAATATCCATTTTGCAAGCTAAAATTTCAATGTATAAGTCGACTGATGTTTTTTTAAAAGATATTTACAAAGGGAAAGCTCTATTTTATTATTTTATTCAGTTTATTTCTTGTCAATTGAAAGCACAGTTAATTCTGTGAGGAATTTAAACTTTGACCTTTTGTCTGGATTCCGATCGAATTTTTATTATATACTCTTGTCTGAAAGCAATAATTACTAGCGAAAGAAATAATATTTGGCAACATTTTGGAAAACAACATTTGCATTATCCCTTTGTAACAAAAAAAAACGACATGGAAGAGCAATCACCCTTTGTTCAACATTCTTCCATACCTATTACAAGAGAAAACCCTGTACAATCAAGAGAGGGCATTCCTCCCCAATCCACAACTTACCAGCTGACATCTACATTGTCTTATTACCATCTCCATGGCCTAGTCTTGTACAGAACCACTGAAGAAATTGCAGGGTCAACTGACAATTTGACATTTTCACTCGCACCAACGAAGGATTGTCACTGTCGGTGCTCTCTCGTGCACCACGTCCGTGGTCTGTCTGTGCATTGTCTGCGTACCTATCCGTATAGGACAATGAGGAGCGACGTCCACCGCGGCGCCGCCGTCACTATGTACACGACGGCCGTCTGGATCGATGATCTCGTGTCGTGTATGGATATAGAACGAATGGGTATTGTTGGAGGAATAGGCGAGTGTGCGCGTGAAGAGTATAGGAAATAGGAAAAAATGCCGAAGAATGACACGTGAAGGAATATTTAAAGCTCGAAGATTATTTTAGACCATTGAATGTCATTTTGAAGGAATTGAACCACAAATTAAGCTCGTTGATGATCTGCGGTTAATTACTTGCTCTAGTCAACTGAACCACCGCAGATAAAGGACGAATTTGTAATAAGTTTATTTTCAATTATTCTTGAATGGTCGTAAATTTAAATAGTAATTTACTTCCTTTATCTGATACGTTAAAGTTATTTCAAAGTCTTGACAATTCAGGTTAATCCGAAGATGGACAACGAAAACTTTCATTTTAGATACACAGGTTTAAGTTCGATTTGACTTCATAATTAGGCAATTTTGTTGAAAGAATTTTATAAAATTTGTTGAATCTTTTGAAGAGAATTGTCAGCGCTTTGAACGAAATAACTTTTAACAGGAATGCTGGTATTTCTTTGTAACAATGTCTTAATATTAATTCAGCGTCCATTATAGATGTAATGACAAATTAGCGTTTTCGAATCAAAGCAGCATACTAAAATGCAAAGCCATTCATCGAATGAAATATTAAAAGAACTCGTGGAGTGCAAATAATAATATTCTGTAAAATCTCTATGGAAAGTGCCCATATGTTATCTTTATATATTTTTTGCAAGAATTTCGACAAGATCATCCTGAACCATATAGAAGCAAGGACATGCAAATATTGAACACTTTTACTCACAACATTCTGTTAACAATAAATTTTTATTTTTCTAAAATACAATATTTTTTAACACTGTGTTATTTTTATGTTTATAATTGATTGATTGAAAAATTTCTATTTCTAACAAGTGCAATTCATTCTTTTGTGAAATAGTATTTTCTACTCGATACGATAGGAAAGTACATCAACCATTTCCGCGCATTATCTTAACTTCTTCATTGCTCGTATTAACGTCAAAGTTTATTTAGCGGATCTCTACAATTCCCTGCAATTAAACTGCGAACTTATTTCGCCTCAGCAGGATAGTACTGACACATATAGGCTTACCTCCACTGCTTAGTTTCTCAAGTTTAGAACAAGAAACAACAATTAATCAACTGAAGATATAACGTTATTTGGTCGTCCGATCCATTGAAATTAATAGGTACAATAGCCATTGAATTAGAGCTAGTGATTATTTCAAATTTCTAGCGCAATGTTTGGTCGCTTAAAGTTTATCAAAAAATTAATAAAATTTAAGCCAATTATTATTTATTTAAGCGAATTGAATTATTAAAAATATATATATGGTGGTAATAATTTAGTTACTAAAAATTGACTATATTTTAGTCAATAAATCAGAAGGGATTTATTGACTAAAATTATTTATTTATTAGATTGGGACATAATGCTTAGAATTTTAAAAGAAACGGGTATAGATTATAAGGATAGGAGAATAATTTTTAATTTATATAAACACCAAACTGCCTTAGTTAGAATTGAGGGGGAAGAAGAGGTAGCAAAAATAGGGAAGGGAGTTCGGCAGGGATGTACACTTTCACCGTTATTATTTAATCTATATATAGAAGATGCAATAAACAAAGTAAAAGAAGAGTATAGTGTAGGTGTGAATGTACAGGGAGAGAAAATATATATGTTGAGATTCGCCGACGATATAGCTATATTGGAAGAAAGCGAAAAGAATTTAGAAAGGGTATTGAATGGTATGCAGGCAGTATTGACTAGGGATTTTAACATGAAAATAAATATAGGTAAAACTAAAGTGATGAGGTGTGACAAAAAGGAATGCAGTAGAAAAATGAGGATCACAATAGGAGATAATAGAATCGAAGAAGTGTCAGATTTTTGTTATTTAGGCAGTAGAATCACAAAAGATAATCGAAGCAAGGTAGATATAAAGTGTAGGATAGCACAGGGTAGGAAGGCATTCGTAGAAAAGGAACAGATTTTAAGATCAAATATTGACTTGGGTATTAGAAAAAGATTACTGAAGGTATATGTTTGGAGTGTAGCACTGTACGGGTGTGAGGCGTGGACTATAGGAAAGGAAGAGAAGCGTAGATTACAAGCATTCGAAATATGGTGTTATAGGAGGATGATGAGGATTGGTTGGGAAGATAAAGTAACAAATGAAGCTGTACTAGAGTTAGTAGGGGAGAAGAGAAGTATTTGGAGAGTGTTACAGCGTAGGAGAGACAGATTAGTAGGGCATATTCTTAGGCATGGGGGGATTATGCAATTGATCATAGAAGGTAGAGTGGAGGGAAAGAGAGGGGTAGGTAGGCCTAGATTGGAGTATGTGAGTCAGATAGTTGAAGACGTTGAGATGAATAGCTATAGGGAGATGAAGGGATTAGCTCAGGATAGATCGGCATGGCGTGCTGTTTCCAACCAATCTTTAGGATTGCGGACTCTTTAACTAACTAAATCAGAAGGCATTCATTTATTAATCAAAACTTTAAGCGAATTATTATTTATTTGAGCGAATTGAATTATTAAAAAAATATATATGGTGGTAATAATGTATTTACTAAAAATTGACTATATTTTAGTCAATAAATCAGAAGGCATTAAGGTTATAATTAATTTAAAAAGCAAGAAAAATTTATTAATCACGTGCAATATTTATTAAAAATTCAATGATCCATGCGCGAAGAAGTTCGGATTTTCAGAAGCCGTTTCTGAAAATTCATCAAGCAATTTCCATTTCACCGAAAGCTTGTTGTTTCTACCGCATTGTCTTCACGTTTTAAATTGCACAATATGCAAAAGTCGTATAGGGATTGATTGCATTAGTTCTATATATATTTAATTACCACTTTCGCGACAAGAAATGTAATTGATGGGGCTGGAATAACAACCGAAACCACTTATGCAACTTCCGAGTGGAAATTGCACTCAAGGAACATCAGACACAAGTTTCCCACCACGTTGCAGCAAATTTTGACATGTCTTTAGCTATTCGTTTTGCAGGGCAGTTTCGAACCTTTTCTTTCGATTATTAATACAAATATATCAGATTAAGATTTAGGTTAGTTTAAATATCTTGATTGGAAAATTCTATCGGTAATTATTTCGCAAAATATATTTATCGTTCGTTACACGTTTTTAATTGTGATTTATACAGCTATGGTCGTTCCCAATTTATTACCGTAAGTGGCTTTTATTTTATTTATTTACTAGCCGAGATGTAATAATATTGAGTGAAAGTACTTTGCAATTATTGGTATTAAATTACCACACTTTTACATATTCGTTACTGTGAAAAAAGATTGTCATATTTAAGTTACACTTACTGTCTTGTATCATTTTCAATCGCGCTATAAATTTGCTTTATATAGATTCTTGCAATTTTTCCAATTTTTACTCAGTTTCGGAAATTAACCATCTCATTAATGGTATAACTTTGACTATTATCGACCTAAATATGTACCAAATATTATTTTATTTTACCATGTTTTCTTGTAGCGTAAAAAACTCTTATCGGCTTGATGGATGAGAAAGCACGTTTTCTCATTATTAAATGTATACTAATTTTTTTAAGTTGGGTTACCTAAAAACCAATACAAGAATTAAAAAATATTTACTTATAGACGGTGACATTAAGAAAATGTTTTTATGTTCTCCTGTAAAGTTTTACATTTTGGAGGTAGCCGATTTTTGCACTGAACCCCTCAGTTAAAGAAAGTATATTTTATCTAATAAATAAAAAATTAATAAAAAATACAAATACCAACTGGCCCAGGAGTAATAACAATTAAACTATGAAGGAACAAATTAAAATTTTAGATATGTGAATTTATGTATTTACAATTAATTTAATTAATAAACATAAATGATTCAATTGGATTCTTTGCCGACCCTGTATGCGTTCGCAATGGCAGCGTACGTAGGCAGGACTATGGTGGTGTACTGAGCAGGAGCGCCGCTTATGTCAGCAGGAGCGGCAGGATGTTCTGCGCCTGGAAGGACACGTTCAGTCTGCACACGGTCGTCGTAAATGACAGGCAGGCTACGCGCAATGTGACAATGCGATCGTTTCGGCAGTGTTGTGCTGAAGATGCCGCGAGGAAACCACCGATACACCCGCACTTGCTGAATGAAAAGTGCTCCGGAAATGTGTTTACAAGCGAAACGTCAGTTCCACGCGTCGTATTCTAGGTGAAATTTGTTTCACCGTTGTACGAAAATCGAGTAGTGAGTCGATTTTCGTTAGATAGTCATTTGAAAAATCTACCTCGCATTGTTTTCCGCTACGAACTAACGCTCTGTGTTTTTTCTTTTTGTTATTGTTGGCGAACTCTTTGGATGTTATTCGTAAATGTCTAGATGGGCATTATTGCGTGTAATTTACACACACGTGTTTGTATATCGTTATAATTGAACTATCACGATGGTTTGATATCGATAAACCAACATTCATAATGTAGAAATAGCGTTTTTTTTATTTAACGAATAATTGTCACTAAATAATTAATAAAAACGAAGTATTATACGGTATTTGAGGTGAAAAAGTGTGAAACAGCGCAAAATGAAGGCCGGAAGTTTATTGTTCTTCACACTGGGTGAGTTTTATCGATACATTTGGTTTTTTTTCCACAGGAAATGAGATTTTTATGACGGTGCAAATGAAATCGTTGAAACAGTTTCATTTTTATTACTTTTTTTGCATATTTAATCTGTTTATTTCTATACACAACATCCATGGTGCGGAAAGGATTATTCTTTTCGGAAAAAATCCCTTCGGGAGTGGAATTCGAACCCACAACCTGATTGATGGCAACGATACTTAAAATACGAGTCATATAAATTTCATCACGCGTATGTTTCATCATATTTCATTACATATTGTTGGCGTGTTAAAGTATCAAACTCGTATCCTTCAGAAGAATCCTCTAGCTAAATCAACGATTATTAAAACTGTATTCTTCTTAAATTTTATAAAAAGACACTATGAATTACACGAAATTTGTTTTCTATTTGGAAAGTTAAACAAGGCCAAGTAATTTTTCTTTGGGACGATCACAATAAATCTTTCGTCTGACAAAATATTTTTTTTATTAACACTCGATTGGGCTGGAATTTCACGTATATTTAATTTATTGATTATTTACAATCGTGTCGTGAAAAATCAATATCACTTTTTACAATTCGAATCGGTACTTTTACCGTTTAGACGATTATAAAAAAAAACCGCATTATGTTAGAACTAGTGCTGTCAAATTTCCTCGCATGAACCGGTAACCCGGTACAGTCCATTGTCACCGGTGCACCAGTGCACCGCTTACCGGTGCACTGGTCCGTACCGGTACGTAAAAATAAACTGGTGCACCGAATCCGTTTATACACCAGTATGGTACGAACCGGTGCATTGATACGTACAGTACGAACTGGTGCATGGTGCGGACCGGTACGTATAGTACGGTCCGTACCATACGTACCGGTTTTCCCTAGTATCTGTTTTTCCAAGTGGTTTCCTATAAACTTAACGAAAAAGGTGAAAGAGCGCGGGTAAGAGAAAGGAAATAGTGGAATGGAATGAATAGAATGAATTCACCCTCCTCAGAAAGCTAAAGCAACTGTGGTATCTATGTGCTCATTTATTAGCAGTTTATTATATTTTTGTGAATAATTGTCATAAAAAAATAAATTATGTTAATAATTGATATAATAAATGAATAAATGATATTTATAATTTATAATTGATAAATGTCTCTTGATGACCAATCTGTTTTTGTTTCATAGTATTAAAATTTAGATTTAGGCGCTGCTTCATTTCTAGTACTTTCAAAATTTGTACTGATATTCCGAAACGGCCCATTTATTGTAAACCGCTGTACCAGTGCGCAGTGCGCACCGCTGTATTAGCGTGTTGCACCACACACCGGTATGGAGGTACACACCGGTACGGCAGTACACAGCGGTGCGGCGGTTCACACCGGCGCGGTGGTACACAGCGGTGCGGCGGTACGCAGCGGTGCGGCGGTACACACCGGTGCGGCGGTACATAGCGGTGCGGCGGTGCATACCGGTACGTACCGGTGTACCACGAAAGGAAAAGTAACAGGTCCCCAACAAAAGTTGGACCGGTGCACCAGTACACCGGATTACGTGACAGCACTAGTTAGAACTAACGTTTTTCTATCAATTTGGGAACATTGTTTGGGCACGTGTGATTTATTTCTGTGATAATAAAATGTCAAGAAATGCACTGAATTTTTTTATGAGTATTACTATGCTAGATGATTAAAAAAAAAATAAGTTGCAACTTCAACATGTTGCGGAACAATTTGTCCCCATAAATGAAATATTTATTAAATTCAGCTAATATCGAATTTAAACGCTGAACTTTATATTGATTAAACATGATCACTGTACAGGATAATTGCATATGAATAATCAATTTATATTCATAGTCCATTATTGATCATTCTAGAATTTAGACCAGAATATTGTATTCCATATTAATTACGAGTAAGTTGATATTGATAATCAGATTGTAGTATGTATTTTGATGATGATATCAGCATTCTAAGCATCGATGAGAGATATTTATATAATGGAGAAATAATTAAATACGTTGTAAATGTTAACATTTTCTTCGTACGATATATCACATGGCGGGGGCTCGATATACCAGCATATGTAATTTGAACAAGGTTAATGAAATTTGCAAATTTATCCTTTACTTTTGGGTGTTTTAAATAATCAACATTCTATACATCTTCATTCAAAACGCAGCAAACCTCATTGACATTTTATGCAGACGATTCTTTAGTGTCACTTTAGGTTATCCATATCTGTAAATTGTTCTTACTATGGAGAAAATTGAATTATACCTCGAACTCGTAGTCTTCGATAGCCAAGCGAATGATACGCACTTCCTCGTACCAGACAGTTAATTTAATAATCTTTGGCACTTGCAATTTCCATTGCTCAAGACGGCGCTTTTATGCCGTAGTGTCTTAAAGCATAATTTAGCGCGGTGTGTTATTCTTCGACGTAAGCGTGAATTTAAGTTAATTAAACACTCAATTTAGAATGAAACAAAAAAAACCCAGCAAAGCCATTCAAATTTTTTATTTGGGGTTTAATATTTTCGCTCCAGAAGCCTCAGGTCTTTATTATTAACAATTAAAATTCTTATATGTATTGTTGGTCTTCGACTGTTCATAGAAAAAAAAAACTGAAGTAAATAGGATATGGTGCGAAAAAATGTTAAAAGTTAAAGTAGGAGAACAACAAATTTTATAAACGCACATTGATTGGGGAATTTAAAATTTCAGATGCATTTACTAATTTATTTTCATTTCGAACGGCACTATTGCATATACAATTTCCGCTATTTAACGTAAGAAAAACTTTCTATCAGTTACTATTGAAGCGCGTTTAAACTTCGCGTGGAATTTATAAGGACGGTTCAATAGCCTGATCCTTTGAATCGATACACTCAAATTCTACCCAGAGAACTCGAGCCATATCCTACCAGAATATATCAAGCTAATATGTACTTTTGTTCTTGTTTAAATTCTGAAAAAACTAATTTATAAGTCCGATTAGAACCAGATTAAATTACAACATTCTTCAAGAAGCGTTAAAAGTTACCTCGAATCATTGTAAACGCATCTGACATTTAGTAGCTTATATTTCCGCACAAGCCAATAGATAATAACGATGTCCTTCGGATTGCTTGAGTGTCCTGGAGCCATATAGCTCCTTCGTGTCCCACTTTGGGACCGACACAATGACGTAACTTGCACAGTTCTTGTATTGTCCTATTATTATTGAGATAACAAGTAGACGCCATAGTTTCAGTCTACTATTAAATAGACCATAAACGATTGTATGTATTTCCTACTTGTACAGGGTGTCTCATATTCACGTAACCGAATCAAATAATTTAATCTCATTTGGGATAGTTTTATTTAGTTTTCTATTTTATTTTTGCACGATATGTTGTATTAGAATAAAAAAAATTGTCCCAACAATAGAATCGTTTTAATTTAATTTTTGTTTGTTTATTTAATTACTAAAAATGACCGAAAAAAGTAAATAAACATTTATTCCCATATGTGACATTTGATTCATTGTATTTTGATGTTAAACAAAATATTCTTTGGCAATATATATTCATTAATTATTATTTTTTTAAATAACTATATCACAAGATATAACAATATTTAATAACCTGTATTAATTAATTATGCAGTTTAATCTTGAACTTTCCATCTGCTGTGCCTTCTTTAACCATACAAAATTCCGTTGGGGAAAAATATATCCTATTAGAGACTATTAGTAATATTTTACAAATGTTTTCTTTTTGTTAACAACGTTACCACGTCTTCAATTATCGCTCTATTTACCCATCCAATCCCAATCAGTTTTCTTATAGCACCACATTTCAAAAGCTTTTATACCCAGTTTATTATTATTTGTCGTATTATCAGTGTCGGGTGTTTTTACGCGCACGGAAAATTCTGATTTAACGATTCTTATTCGGTTAATAGTTTTGTTTTGGTACGATTAGGGCACTATAAATATTCCACTCATTATTTTATATATATACAGTAATTCCTCAACTAACGATAGAAAAAATAAATCATTGGAAACGAGTGTGTGTGTGTGTGTGTTGTGAAGAATTTTTTTAATGGATTGCCTAATTTGTATTTGACAGTTTTCTTAACTTTTTCGATTTTATCATTTGCAGTGTTATTTATAATAAATATCAAATCAAATTGTCTGCATTAGAAATCCGCATTATTGGCACATGTTAAGGAAAAATCGTTAAGTTAATCCTTTTTTAGTATCTTTTGTTAAATGAAGGATTACTATAAATATCAATTTCTATAGTTCGCCATAAATTTGATATACTGCAGATATTATGACTATGGAACAGTTAAATGGGGCTCTAACAAGGTATTTACTGAAGATATTGATCCAGCAGCGATGCAAGTTAATCCGCATTGTCTTCCCTCCCCCCCTGGAAAAAGAAATATAAATTCTGCAGGAAATTCCTCGCTATATATATGAAATGGTTCAATGGACTATAAAGTTAATATAAGCTTTTCTCATGTGATGCTGATTGCGGAAAGAAAATAGGCTAAAGGAAACGCAAAAAGAATGGAAAAGTAAATTAAGTGTGTTATTAATCTACATAATGAGAAACTTGGCTAGAATGTAATTTATTGTTCGAAAGGTCGTATTTTTTAAATGCGAGTGTTTTATTTATAAAATGTTGCGAAACAATAGTTTATATTAATTTTAAAAATGTTCACTACGGTGTCAAATATTTTTAAAAATATTTTATATTTGGGTGATATTCTATACTAATATAATATATTGTTGGAAGATGAGGTACTTTGCACCCAGTTTTCTTAAGGACAATATTAATGCCAACATCGCATTTTATTTGATTTCTACAAAAATATTGTGTTTTTTTAAATACAAAAAAATTACTGCACTATATATTATTTTAAAGCAATTTCTATGATGAAGACAGTCTTAAGTAAGTTTCAAAGCAATTTATGTTTTAATCAAAAACAGATTTATTGCAACAAAATGAATATTTTGATTTTGAACGGAATATTTCTTGTATTTTTGAATTTTCAATAACATGCGAAAAAAAATCATAACTTTCAGCTAAAAAAGGCGATTTTGCAGACGTTGCTTTATCGAAAATAATAAAAAAATAGACTCTTGTCTACAATCAGTAAAAATTGTGTAATTTACCTTGCTTTCGTTTAATAATTTAATACCACTTCTAAATGGAATCATTTGGATAGATATAAAAAAGATACATTTATGAAAATAAATTGCTCAATTGTGGGAATATATTTTTTACAATTACAATTTTTTGTGTGATGGAATTTTGCAATGCTCTTAAGAATTTTTTAAACTTCCATATTTTCTACAAATCTTTTATTTTCGTTTTTTCAGTTCTTCTCTTTTTACAAATTTTCGCATTTCTCGTTTCAACGAATTTCATTAAATTTCTTAAGTATTATAAGCAAACATTTAATGAGGGCACAACAATATATTTCTTTATTCATCGTTTGCAATATAATTGTTTTCTTTTCCAACAAAAAATTGTTTCTACCCTGCATTAAAAAAATAAAACTCGATTTGAACATGGAGCAAAATATGAATGAGGAGGGAAAATTAGTCGTTCTTATTTTGAAATTTTCGACCAATTTACCAAATATACCTAAATTTTGAATGGAATGGACAAATATAGATCACAATCGCTTTAATATAACACTAAAAAAATATTGAAATAAATCCAGCCGTTACCACAAAAACGCCCGTCCAAAAAAACACCGTCGCAATTTAAATATTACAAAATTTCCTACACACACTAATGCTCGAAATAACGCAACTCTTCATTCATAAACCTAGAATTATCTACACCAGTTTGAGCTCAGCATTCACAATACTAACACCCCCATACGTGAGCGGTACCTAATAACTCTTACTTCAGATAACGTCACCTGTATCCTTAGTCCTTACAGTCGCTTAGTTTGATATGTTTCATTATATTACCATACCATTTCAAATGAAACTGAAACAAAATACCACACAGGCTATGTATATATAAAGGTATAATGTGTTGAAGATTGAATGATATTGCTAAACAAATGATATTGCCAACCACCTGCGTATGTCGTTTGTTTTATGTAGGTTAACTTATTCAGGTGGCGCTGAATTAAAATGTAGAACAAATGAACCTGATACTATAGATTTGAAAGTTATATGCGAATTTGTTTGTATAAAACTGTATAACGGTTTCATTCGTGAAGCAATTTTACAATTTTTTTTTTATTGATTATCAATAACTATTTCGCGTATTTAAGATTAAATTTCGTCATAGAATGGATAATGAGGTATGCCCTTAATATATTCCGCAGGTACGGCTCTGCCATTCGCATTAAACGCATCTTGGATGGCCATCTCTTCTAAAAATCGAACACTTGCAAATTCTTTTAGAATTGCTTGACTTTGGTATAAGTATACAACCAACCTGGACGATATACCTTAAGACAACAATGGGTTATACAATGGTTAATAATAAACGCTGAAAAGAAGTAAAAAAAATTTAAAGAATGCACAAGAACAATTAACCAATCCTAATCTTTTATAGTATTAACTAAAAAGGTAACTTTTCTATTAAAACAAATAAATATATTTTATCGAGTACTGAATCTATGAAAAATAAATTCAATTAATTTTTGAATAAAAAACATTAATTACCTACCATTTGGCTAGGCTGGAATTTTGGTACCATCATTTATCTTATTGAAAGCCATTTCTTTAAGAGTTTTGAATAAATTTTAACTCGCTATTTATTTTTTAGTTGCAAACATATTTTTTTATCGAAACAATGCCTGAATTGGTTTGTATTTATGCAAAACAATTAACCAGTTTATGTAATTATAGAAAATATTTAACGCATTTCTGGATAATGTTATGGAAGTCATTATAATTATAATAGTACTTCATGGATTGCGTTATTTTTCAACAAATGAACGTGTGATTTAGTTGTGACGATTAATTATCAAAAAAAAATCTATTTTAATGTATTATTGCGAAAATGAAATGCGTAATGACGATTTCAAGATTTTTCATCATATTGCGAAATTTTCAATACATGAAGTAAATTAGAAACTTTTTATTATAACCTTAAGATACATGAAAATAGATTCTACAAAATACACAAAGCCATAGTAAATTTTCTGCAGGAAATTAAAAGAATAGCCCGAGTATTCATTAAAATTAAAATCGTTTGCCAGGAAACAGTTTGACATTTCTTTTTCGAAAATTATATTAATTTCACGTGAAAATATGTTACGTGCGTATATCGTTCAAAACAAATAATGCTTCAGTCTTTCAGCTTGCTCATTCACGTGGTTCAATTCAATTTTTTTTCAATATAATATCGAGGAACGTTATTATAGAATATTAAAAAATCTCCAAAAATACGTAAAAACATTTCACTGCGTCTATATTTTTGTGACTAAATGAATTTTTTTCCCTATATAATTTAATTGAATTTTAATGAAAGACTTATTAACCGATCACTGATTAAAAATGAATTATAATTTAAAAATCCCGCTATAAATAGTCATCCAGTGCTTTTGTTGTAGTTTTCTTTTTTAAGAACACGGACGTATATTTTTAGTTTCCCCGAATGTATGTTTACATGAAGAATATCCTCTTATGAAAACTACTTATTAATTCACAAGGACTCTTTCTTATTTTATCTATACGACAAACTTTAATTATTCTAAATAAAATAAAATAATTTGTTTTTATACATATTTTGAGTTAGCTCTATTTTAAGTTTTTTTTTTGTAGTCCTGTTTTCTGCATTCTGCAGCAGCAACGTAGAAAGTGGAAAATTTTCTGGAAAATTGTGTGCAAAGTGAAGATTTAGGTATCGCATTGCATTCGCAAAAGTTATATTTATTATAATAGCGTATAATAATTTATTGTACGGCAATGTATAGAATTTTGCAATTAGCAAAATTAATAGCGATCGCATTCCGTTCTCACTGTTAGGGCCTTCGTGGCATAACATTTAACACAATATAAAACAATACGAAATAATATATAACCAACGTAGAACGTACTCGAGAAGCAACATGCAATTACCGTTTATGTGAGTTATTGTTTTGAAATTACCAGACAGTTTGGAAATAGTAATTAAATGTAAATTGAAAAAAAAAATACGAGTTTGTTCTTCCAACTTCAAACCATCTCCCAAATGGCTTTTTAAAAAATATAAATGTCAGGTCAAATTTTTACTGTACCCCACATTTTAAAATTATTTAAGCTAATAGAGATGCTAATTGTAAAAACATCGTGGAAACGATTTTTCTTGCCTACGATTAAACTTACCACTTTTGAAATTGCTCATTAATAGTATGTAAATTTTTTTTTTATCATCGTCGACGTCATTTAAGCGTGACATATATGTGATATGTCATTTGTACGTATCTTATTTTATCTTTATATATAATGGCGAAAGTATACATCCCTGCCTGACTCCCACGTGATTGACTTATTGCATCAACGATTTATTGATTTCACTGCCTATCTTATCTAATATCAAATATGTTACACACATTCATGATTATACGCGTGAATATACTTCAAATACACGCTCAAATTCATTACGGAAACTACGCGAGGATTCTATGCCGGCATTGATGAATTGAAACGACAAGAAAATCCCTCGACGAAACTTCGCGACGATATTAATAAAAAAAAAAGATACGAATTTTATTACATCAATCACCTATAGATATTTTTTCTGTAGTAAATATCATAGAATTTCGATTATAAATGAATAGGGCGAAGTAATTTCGATTGAGGTATTTTTTTGGTACTTTTTTTGAAAGACTCTTGTTCCTCCTCAAATTGATTTTGGTCTTTTAAGTCACACTATGTCTTAATGAAATTAATACGTGCATTAATAAGACCCATCATTCCTCTACCCATATAACGTCGAAACACATCTTCTTCATCTCATGTGCGGTTGTGGTCCTTCAGATTCTATAACATATACGTACATTGCTTAAGTCGATATAAAGGGATGTAGGGAAACTATGTGATTAGATTGTTCTGTCGGCTTATTTGTTAATAGTGTCAACTATTATAAGATTATAAGATATATAAGTTAATCTGATTTTCAAGTTGAGATGTCACGTTTTGTTAAAATGGTAATTATGAATCAGTCGTGGAACTATGGTACTAAAATTTTAAAGTACTAGGGGAAATTGTAGCGTGGTTTTTATAAAAGATAGCTTTGGCAATATTAACGAGGAACAGTTTCACTAGAAAACTTTTTTCAAATTAAAACTAGCGTCTTATCATACGAAAAGCAGGTGTTCGGCAGTGTGTCTAGAATTTTCCCAGTTTTGATTATTTCTATACAATATTTTTTGAAAATATTTGTAAAGTAAGGGGCTATTGATTGGTATATGTCTTGTATTTTTTAAATTTCAATTACATGTCGAAAAAAAATTATAACTTTCATAAAAAAAGACGATTTTTTAGACATTGTTTTATCGAGGAAGCTAGTGATAAAATAAGAAAAGAGTTTGACCGTTCCATAGCTAGACATCTTGTCTACAACCATTAAAAATTTCGTACTTTAATTTACTTTTGTTTAATCGTTGGGCTAACACTAGTAAACCCCTCCAATCCAGCATGTAATTCAGCATAAAAACATATGAAATTATTTGATTTGGACTACTAATAGCATAGCGTAGTGTAATAAATTCATAATAGATGGTGCTGGCTTACTAATACATTATTTATGAATTATATCTACGTACATTTAAAAGAATTGCCTGTTTTTATAATTTATAAGAAGTTTAGACTTAAAGTATCACATTGTTGGAGTGGTGCTACAAATTTTGGCAGCTATTTAGTAAAATATTTGAAAAAAATAAAATAAACGTTGCATATCGTTTCAGGGGCGATGGCGAGAGGTCTATAACGGAGGGGTTGCGTACCGCCCTCGCCCGACTGCGACAGCGATCCACCCCCACACCGCCCACGAGCCCGCACCACCAGAATCCTTCCACCCCCGCTGCCGCCACCGCGCCATCCGCCCAACACCAACACCAGACACGCCAACCACAAGTAAGTCAATCATTTCAACACTTCATTGATTTAAAATCGAATCCAAAACTTGTTTGTACCTACTTGGTGAGGGAAACTCTTCCAGCACGTAGTCACAGTATTATTTACCTCGAACGTTAAGTAAATTGCAAAATTTTTGGTTTTTAGAAACCTGCCATATGTAAAAATTCTAATTTTTTAAGAG
The DNA here is from genome assembly GCA_947310635.1 of Leptodirus hochenwartii. Classification (NCBI taxonomy): domain Eukaryota; kingdom Metazoa; phylum Arthropoda; class Insecta; order Coleoptera; family Leiodidae; genus Leptodirus; species Leptodirus hochenwartii. Next base: position 12,982,565 of record OX371182.1, read on the forward strand.
TTCACGTGAAAAACGTTGGCAATAATTTATCGTTCTGTTTTGACAAAAGAAATTATTTTTAGAGTACTACAAGAATTTTTTACAAAATTTGATTCCATTGTAAATGGAATTTGATATTTTTTCAATATATAAATCAACGAATCTGTATATTCATATATGGACATTTATTAGCATCGATTTTTTGCACACTACAATGTACTTCAGTTCAAACAGAAATTATTGTAAAGTCCAAACAAATGTTTTTCTCATTTTATTATAACTTTTAAAATATGCACGTGTGAAATTCAAACTTCCCTTTGTACTGTCTATTATGTACAAAATTTAGCTCTAATGTATATAAACTTTTAATTATAAGTAATCATACTCTGCTGCTATTTTCGTAAAATTATTCCGAGGGTGCAGATTGTTGATGTATTTTGGAATTTAAAGTATATTTTTGAATAATTCATGCAAATATAGTTACATAAATTTGCAGTACACTTATAAAGCAGCTTTTACACGTGGAGCGATATTCATGACGTACATTTATTTACATCTTTTAAGACCGTGTTTAGAGATTCTTCAAAAAAAAATTTAAAATACTGAAGCCATTAAAATATACGACGTATATTTAAATTTACACCATTTTTTCGTAGTTGATGAAGAGGAGAAACGTTCTAGACGTACAATATATGGCAATAATTAAATTTTGGTAAAATTTTTGATATACGAAATAATTTTGTTTAATAGCAATATAAAACGAAAAATATAAAATAATTTTATTGGTAATTATTTTGACTTTAATTTCAGGCTCAAAATAAAGATAGTACTTTATTAATAAAAAAAACTATTCGTTGGGGATATTATTTTCCCAAAGTACAACGAATAAACCAGAGGTAAAACTTTATTAATCTCCAGGTGGGTTTAAGACACATACAGGTAGTTGACAGTATTAAAACGTTCCCTAGGGATTGACGAGACGAAGGAGTCCCATTTTCCATCTGCACCGCACTCTCGAGAAAATAATGTTCTAATATCATCCGATCGTAAGTTAAAAGAAAATTGCTTGTCTTTGATCGAAGATTGTCAAGTGATATTGTACCATCGTGTATGTATAGTGGATCCTCAGTTAACAACACAAATTTTCATGCAAATCTCAATAGTAAACGCTGCATTAATTCTTTCGTAGTTCTAGTTGTTTTTTCATTAAAGTTTTGTAGTCGATATTTTTTTTGTATTTTTATGTTTGTAGTAGCGAAGTTTTTACAAAATTTGTTGATGTACAGGGCTGTTTTGAATAAGAAAATAACAATTGTTTCAGATTTTTTTTAAGTCGAGCTTAAAAATCACTATAAAATTTCGTCAAGAAACCTTATTATAAACGTTGTCGTATAAAAATCAATATCAATTATTTACGAGTGCGATTTTGTTGTACTTTTATTGCGAAATGCTTTATATCAAGCCCGTAGATTCCTAGTAAAGGAACTTTATTTTCTCTTTCGTATTCCACGTCTAATAAAGGCATTATTTTAAAATTTTCACAAGCCATTTCCCAAATCGACAGCCTCCTGTTACAATATACGGAATTTAACGTTTCTATAAAAAAAACTGGAAAAAAAATGCAGTTTTTAAAAGTCACAGCCACTCAAAAAATTGAGTTTATTTGCCGATGTGTTGTTTTTTTAATGTCAATGTTTCTGTTGATTGACTGAACGGTGTAAATTTTCAAAAAACTCGTCGAGTATCGACAATTTCTCATCAGACGACGCGAGAAGGAAAAAATATATTTCTTAGTTTAATAAGAAAAAATATTTGTTTAAAATCGAGAAAACTCAATAAACTGTCCTAAAGATTCTAATAAAAAATCCGCGTATAAATCCTTCAAAACGATTAGTTAAAAAAGTTAACATACCACATGTTCAATTGCCCATTCATTCATATTTGCTTTAGTTAAACATTATTGCAATTCAACAGTAAAGAACTCAGAGCTTACGATTATAAAACATAAAGTCAACGGAAGTTAGAAATTCCAAAACTTTGACCATGCAGAGTGTTAACATTTGTTTGTAATGGCGAAAAGAAATATCTAACGTAAATGTTTTTTACAAGCAAGTTAAAAAATTGCTATGAAAACATTGAAATATTGTTGGAATTGCGAAATGAACATTCTATTATTAAAATAAGCCTTTAATTTAGAAAATAAAAATAAAACACCTTACCAAACTACAATGCCATTCAAAACATAGCAATGTTACTTGACACTTCAACACATGTTATAACAAAAAATCGTGCCAAGTGATGATTGGCACGCGTGCCGTGCGTTCACCCATGCCCATTGGCACTCGTGTTATAAAATATATGCACGTTAAGGCATTTTGTATACGAAAGGGGCATCGTGCTTACCTGTCAAATATAATTTGAACATACCGTCCATCGTGCGTAGTTTCAATAAATATCGACTTTACGTGAAAGGTTTTATCCGAGTTGGGGTTTATCCACTGAAAGTACTTGAACATACGGTTGTAATGACATCAATGTGCGTTTCGCTAAAACGAAAATACTTCACACGAGGTGTGTTTTTTTTTTGTACCTCGCTACTTTCTCGTCAACTTTATTTGGTTTCAATTTTATGAAGACATATTTCGCTTCACTTTGTTCAAATTAAAGTAAATAGTTGATCGTTTGATCGCTGAACGATCAGTTCACCTGAATTTTCTACGTTTGTTTCGTGAAATCGTTGATCTCTTGAATAATTAAGTAGAAAAACTGAAAGGGAAGTGTAAAAAATGTAACCAACATCAAATTACAGAAGCTAGTCGTCGAACAAGTAAAATGTATATAATAAAAAATCATCGAATAGTTTATTTTTATTAAATCGTCGCAATATATCATCATATACGTTGGCTTATGAATTTTTAAACAGTTTAGAACTCACAAATATATATATATTTTTTTTATTACAAATATCAAATACGATAAAAAGTCTAATAATTAAATAATAAGAAATCAGGAATCTAGAAAGCAACTGAAATGATTTTGAAATTTCGTTAAACCATTTATGGTTAGAAAAACTGAAAAAGAGGTGTAAAAAAAATGTAACCAACATCAAATTACAGAAGCTAGTCGTCGAACAAGTGATATTTATATAATAGATATCATTGAATAGTATATTTTTATTAAATCGTCACAATACATCATAACATACGTTGGCTTATGAAATTTTAAACCGTTTAGAACTCACAAATATAATTATTTTTTAAATTATAAATATCAAATACGAATTCAATACGACTAATTAAGTAATGGAGGAATAGGAAAATCAGGAATATGAAATGATTGATTTTGAAGTTTATGTCAATAAACTTGACATAAACTGGCAGTTTATGGCGAATCTTCAGCAAACCATGAAATGTTAATTTGAAAACCAGGAACACCAGGCTCATTGGTTTTGTAATATATTGTTTCTATATCCGAAAGACGTCGAAATGGCAGTAGATGACGTATGAACGCGCACGTGACGTTTCAGGCAGCTGTTTGTCATGAACCGTTTGCCACACCATTGACAGCTGAACGGTTTGTCACCGGTATGAACCTTTCAGGAATATTTACATAAATCATATAAAATGCACCAAATTTTTGCTGATGTCTTTAAATTATCATGAATATACATAAATAACTGTCGATTAACAAAAGGACCATTATTTCAATGTAAAAAATATTACAATAGCTTGCCGTTAATTATAAGGGATATGCCTAGAAATAGTAAAAAAAAACGTTGAAACTTTTTTTTCTTCTGGCCAAATTATACTGATTTTTTTATCGCGTGTTGTTAACGAAATGTTATAGTACAAATTTAGTGTTATAAGTTATAAATTCTACAAAATAGCAAAGTGACAATATGACGTTGGTAAATATTATTATTTCTAGCAATAAAGTAACTGTTCTTAATTATATTTTCAGGGGTACAATTTAAATTTACAAAATTATTAGTCAATTTATGTGGAGTGCTTACTTTGAGGTGTCTACGAAGGTTGTTATTGGCGCTGAAGCGTTTCTCGCAAATAGAACAGGCGTAAGGGCGTTCGCCGGTGTGGACGCGGTGGTGTATCTTCAGGTCACCCTGCCGGGCGTAACTCTTGTTGCAATTAACATATTTGCACCTAAACACATGCCGTCTTTTCGTATATTTCGTATAAAAAAAACTGGGTGCTTTATAATTCCACAAGAGCAAAATTGTGTTAAAATAAATTGTATATTTGTTGCTATTTCACGTAAGGACTTATGCCAGGACAATGTTTCGTTACGTTACTAAGAATAAGTGCAGTGTCTGTGCACTTTTACATTTACTTGAACATTTAATTCGATAAAAAATGATCGATTTTTTTTCAAATTAATACTTGTAAATAAAATAAAATTAGTTAAAGAGTCCGCAATCCTAAAGATTGGTTGGAAACAGCACGCCATGCCGATCTATCCTGAGCTAATCCCTTCATCTCCCTATAGCTATTCATCTCAACGTCTTCAACTATCTGACTCACATACTCCAATCTAGGCCTACCTACCCCTCTCTTTCCCTCCACTCTACCTTCTATGATCAATTGCATAATCCCCCCATGCCTAAGAATATGCCCTACTAATCTGTCTCTCCTACGCTGTAACACTCTCCAGATACTTCTCTTCTCCCCTACTAACTCTAGTACAGCTTCATTTGTTACTTTATCTTCCCAACCAATCCTCATCATCCTCCTATAACACCACATTTCAAGTGCTTCTAATCTACGCTTCTCTTCCTTTCCTATAGTCCACGCCTCACACCCGTACAGTGCTACACTCCAAACATATACCTTCAGTAATCTTTTTCTAATACCCAAGTCAATATTTGATCTTAAAATCTGTTCCTTTTCTACGAATGCCTTCCTACCCTGTGCTATCCTACACTTTATATCTACCTTGCTTCGATTATCTTTTGTGATTCTACTGCCTAAATAACAAAAATCTGACACTTCTTCGATTCTATTATCTCCTATTGAGATCCTCATTTTTCTACTGCATTCCTTTTTGTCACACCTCATCACTTTAGTTTTACCTATATTTATTTTCATGTTAAAATCCCTAGTCAATACTGCCTGCATACCATTTAATACCCTTTCTAAATTCTTTTCGCTTTCTTCCAATATAGCTATATCGTCGGCGAATCTCAGCATATATATTTTCTCTCCCTGTACATTCACACCTACACTATACTCTTCTTTTACTTTGTTTATTGCATCTTCTATATATAGATTAAATAATAACGGTGAGAGTGTACATCCCTGCCGAACTCCCTTCCCTATTTTTGCTACCTCTTTTTCCCCCTCAATTCTAACTAAGGCAGTTTGGTGTTTATATAAATTAAAAATTATTCTCCTATCCTTATAATCTATACCCGTTTCTTTTAAAATTCTAAACATTATGTCCCAATCTACATTATCAAATGCCTTTTCTAAATCTACAAAAGCTATGCAAGTTACCTTTCCTACCCTCTTTCTTTTTTCTACTACCGTTCTTAGTGCTAAAATCGCCTCCCTCGTCCCTCTGTTTTTCCTAAAACCAAACTGATCTTCTCCTAGCCTTTCCTCTACTTTATTTTCTAATCTCCTATAAATAATCTTTAACAATATCTTCGATGCATGTGATAGTAGGCTAATGGTCCTATAGTTCTCACACAGATTAGCTCCTATTTTCTTCGGCATTGTTACTATTATAAAATAAAATAAAATTAAAAAATTAAATTGTTGACATATAATAAAACAAAGATAACCGAATGCGAAGTTTAGTGAATATTTTAATAAACGAAATGCGTGAACCAACGGGCGATATTCCAATTACATTAAAAAAAAAAACACGAAAAGCCTGTCGAAAAAACAGTCATAGCGACCTAAAAGTAACTGCGTACGATGTATAAATTATTGTGGATGTAATCAATATAAAATTTGCTCAAATAACGAAATAGTTCGATGGAAAATAAGTGTACAAATGATATAAAATAAATTGGAAAACTGAACTGGGAAATAATAAATAGAAATATTAGCACAGATGAATAAAAAAAAAGTATTGCTATAGCTGTACTTACACTAAATGTGATTGATTTTAAGGACTTTTATTGACATTTGATGAATGCCGATACAATATAGAGTGTTTATAAGCAAACATTTTATGGTATAACACTTCATCTATGGTTTCGCCTTTAATCTAACATGTACATTTTTGCAATAAACAATTGCCGCGTTGTCTAGAAATCCGATTACGTCACAGTATTCGCATTTGCCGCCTCTGAAAGCTATACACATAACCAAGGCTCAACGTACGGTGTAATCCCATTAATAATTAGTTCAGTTTGCAATTTGTAGTACATAATAGAAGAGTAGCAGCGAATTACAAGCACAAATTCTATTAACCGATCAAAGTTTTGCTTTGTGACAATTGGCGATGGACAATTAATTGTCTTATATGTCCTTGCGTGTACCAGCAACGTACTTTTTTTAGTTTCCACGGTTGCGCGTAATTTGTTTTAATCCACCAGCCATCAATTATAAAACAGCTGATAATTTGTATAAAATTACAACGTACTGCTTTTTTTTTTAAATATAATTTTCAATCTAAGTAGGCATTTCAATCCATCTACCATTAATTATAAAACAGCATATAAAATCCTGACATTTGGACATTTAATATTGTTCGTCAATCGAATTTATATATATTTTTTAACGATTTTATTCAAGTTAGTTAATCGATTTAGAAGCTATAAACTAGTAAGGTATAATCATTCTTCATTTAAACGAGAGCCTGGTATAAGATGAAGTAGTTTCGGGTTGGCAAATGCAGACGCAGGAGTAATTATGTAAATAGTCGGCCAGTGGATTGCAAAATGGAGCCGTCATTTCCTAATTGATATTGGTACGCCACTGAATAGCGTATCGTAATTAAACTGGCTTTCGACTATAATTTATAAATTGAAAAAAACGATTGTCCGTTGTAAAATTTTCACGTTTGTTTTTCATACTTTATATTGAACATAAAAATTTGTCATTTGTCAAATTCAAATGTACGCAATTTCGAGGCACGAAATTAATTCGACAAATTTTTAATAAATTCGCAAATAATGCCATTTCTTTTTATTGAACTACATTTATTTTGATTATCTGAAGCAATAGTTATACGTGTTAAATTCAGCTGTTGGATTTTCCGATCGCCAGGATCCATTCTATAGAAACGTTTTATCGAAATGTTAAGTAATCTGAAAGATGTGACGCCATGGGCATATTAGAAATTGTAATATGACCTGCTCTTTCACATACCATTCTATTATCTATATTGATGACCTGCTATAAAATTTATACGACCGGTTTTAAAGAGGCTAAAGGTCAGGTCAGTTTTTACGAACACATTGCGAGATTATTAACTATAAATTTTCGGACTATATAAAAAACAATTAAGAAAGACCAAAAAATCGGGTGTAATGAAAAGTCCGAAATTTTGACTATTCTAATTTGGACGATTTTTGAATTTCTTCCTGATGGCCTTTGTCGAGAAAAAAAAAATTATTTATGATTGTTTTACCCAATCAATATAATCAAAATAACATATTGTGACAATAATATATATCAAAATAACTTATTGTGACAATTTTTATATTAGAATTGCACGTTATGTGGTGACTAAGCCGGGCGCATGCGGTGAGAGTGCAGGCTACGATAGTGTAAGCTACCACAGCACATGGCATTGCTATTATTCTCGCAATACAGCGCTTAAAACATCACATTAAATATATATCTTGGCAATGTTGGCACCCATAGTATTTGCACGTACGTACGTGGCAATGTTCTTTCTATATATTTCCATACCTGTACGCTTTCGAGCATGTGCCGACCCGCAGTTTCCACAACGGTTCCAAAGATTGGCGACAGTTGCCGCAGGCGAGCGCATTGAAGGCAGTTTGTATTAACGTGCAACGTGTGCACTTGAATTCCTTGCACTTGGTACTCGTATTGTTGTTGTTACCGATCGTAAGGCCTTTGTGGTCCGATTTCAACAAGCCGTTACACTGCGCGTAAATTTTATTATGAAATGTAATGGGAAAAAAAAAGATCCAAATAGGTGTAAAAAAAAGATGTAGGTACTATATGAAAATGAAATTTCTTATACGAAGAAACACTAAAGCATCATTGATTACTATTTTCGATTAAAGTTTAATTTTGAAAAATTCTTTTTAACTAAATATTGTTATATTAAATTGTTAAACGTTATCTTTCTCAATGAACCGGTTAATATTAATTATCTAACACTAATTATTGTAAAAAACACACTTTTATTAATAAATAATTTATAGTCACTTTGGAATTTATCGGAATTTAAAGTTTCTTCGATTAAAATTTAATTTGAATTTTTTTTTTACCTAAATGTTATATTAAATTGTTAAACGTTATCTTTCTCAATTAACCGGTTAATATTAATTATCTAACAGAAATTATTGTAAAAAACACACTTTTATTAATAAATAATTTATACTCACTTTGGAATTTATCGGAATTTAAAGCATCATTGATTATTTTCGATTAAAATTTAATTTGAAAATTTCTTTTTACCTAAATGTTGTTATATTAAATCGTTAAACGTTATCTTTCTCAATTAACCGGTTAATATTAATTATCTAACAGAAATTATTGTAAAAAACATACTTTTATTAATAAATAATTTATACTCACTTTGGAATTTAAAGTATCGACTATTTTCGATTAAAACTTAATTTGATAAATTCTTTTTAACTAAATGTTGTTATATTAAATTATTAAACGTTATCTTTCTCAATGAACCGGTTAATATTAATAATCTAACAGAAATTATTGTAAAAAACACACTTTTATTAATAAATAATTTATACTCACTTTGGAATTTAAAGCATCGACTATTTTCGATTAAAACTTAATTTGAAAATTTCTTTTTACCTAAATGTTGTTATTTTAAATTGTTAAACGTTATCTTTCTCAATGAACCGTTTATATTAATTATCTAACAAAAATTATTGTAAAAAGCACACTTTTATTAATAAACAATTTAAACTCACTTTGGAATTGGTCGGAATTTTCGCTTCTATCAATTTATTCACCAATTCATTCAAAGTCGAGTTAGGGGCGCATTTATTCGCATTCTCTTCGATCGCTCTTCGTAAATTACTTTGGCAATTTCGCGGTGACAAAAATTTCGCCAGCGGTTCAGCTTTGATAGTGGACAAAAAATTATCGGCGACATTCTCATTGGCAGATCCCTGTTCGTCTTCGACATTTTCAACTAAAATCGCATGTTTAAATGTAGTTTCCTTTGGCGAAGTTTCGCAATTTCATATATTACATAATAACAAATATTTCCACGAAAATGTCACTATGTAAACTTACTTTCAAAATTTTCTACTGGTTCGTCTTTGATTTTTAATATTACGTCTTGATTCAGAAATTTCGCTTCATCTATTGTTGTTTTACAACTTTCTCGAGTATTTTCATTAGCATATCCATTCTTCCGCATGCGTGTTTCAGCAGATTCATCTTCAGTAGATGTTATCATTTTATTATCTACGTGATTCTCTTTTATTAATAATTCGGATATCTGATTATTTTCAACTGTTTTCTTACTGGAGGGAAGTTCATTTAATGGCGGTGGCTGAGAACAGTCACCATTAGTCGCCATTGAATCGAAAAATATAATTATTTTCGATATTTTCTTATTTGTTACCGCCGCCATTATTCATCTAAAAATTAAAATCTCATTATAGAAATTTAAATTTATATAAAATGTTAGAATTTTAATACGAAACAAAAAAAAACATTATAGAATAGATAAGATTTTTTAATAATATATATATAACAAAAATTATGATATGAGTTGTTTTATTATCAATTTTTGAGCACATAATATAAATTGTATAATTAGTTCTATTATAAATTTTTTTCACGTAAAATAAAAATTGAAAATATAAAAATGTAAACATTATCAGCTAGTTTTGTGATTTTTTTTTTTTTTTAATTGATTATTACTACCCAATATTATTTTTTAGTTATTTTAGACAAGAATTTTTTTAAAATTAATACAGCAATTAAATATGTATTATATATTAATTAAAGTCATCGTATAAAATTGAAAAACAAATTAATAATTTAAATTCATTCAATTCATTTAATTCTCTATTCACCATTTTGATAATATACAGGGTATTTGCTAACAAGCAACATTTCTGATGCACTTTATCAACAATCAGTTTCAGTTTAAACATCATCTTTCTACAAAAGTATTATTTAAAAGAAATTTCTATGCGTGTTTTTATAAACAGAATTTTATGTAAATCTTTTGCCAAAATATGGCAAATCAGACGTAAATGTATAGTTTAAAAACTCGAAGGAAATGCTGTCGCAATTGTCACAAAGCTCGTACATAAAAATAATTTATAACACCGTAATTAAGATTGCTTGTTTAATCGATTTAACTGAAGCTTAACTTTGATAAATTGCCAAAATTGCTGTATTGCTGTCAGCTTGTCAAACTTCTTGCAAAACTCACAATAATAACAAGTAGGCTAGCGGAGGAAAAACATTTGGTGTGAACGTCAATATAACAAAAAGAGCATTTATCAAAATGAGCGTGTAAATTTGATGGCTGCCAATGTTGCTATAGAAACTAATGTTGCTCTACGTTTATACAAATCAATTTTGCAAAATGCAAACGTTGCTTCATTTAAAGATTTATATTTGTATATCGCTTAGAAAATACCGCTAGATATATTGACAATCGTTCTTCTACACACAGTGTATATGGTGCTAATATTAAAGCGCTAGTCTACTGAAGTATATCATATATTTCTACTTACAAATGTACGAATATATACAAAAGTCCTTGCTGCGCTTCTTTTCGTTGTAGATGTTGGTTCGTGTTTTTTTTTGGTAAATATCGGCAAATAAAGCGAATCTGTGACAGAATTGATGATATGCGTGTTGTTCGCATCTGTGACACAAGATGCACACGACGTCTTTGTTGCAATAATATAACGGGCGTTATTGTTTCGTTGGTCATTGTTTTTGCGAGTGGCGAGTGTCATAAACTTCCAAGGATCACTACGCGCTTTCACGTTCCTGCATGTACATTTGTATTAATTAAAAAAAAGCAACGTATCTCACGTAAAAAAAAAACAGAAATCAGGGAATATAATAATTAAAACACATACAAATCGAGCTTTATAAAAAAAAAACGAATAACGATTTTAATCTTCGTCCATATACTAACAATTTCTTCAACATATACGAGCCATAGCTTTAGCATCATCAACATGTAACCACATCGGCTTCTTTGTCCAAGTTTGAACAATAATCTCTTTCACACCGTTGACGTTTTCTATTAATTTCACCTTTGTGTTTGCATTTTCTGAAAAACATTTCTATTTACAGCGACACTATGATGAATTGCGTGTGCAGTTATACAAAGATCATTATGGTAGATACAAACACATATCGTTTTGTTGGTGGTGAATTTCGCCGACACGTACGAGATTGTTGCGTTGTTTTTCTTAGTTGTCTGCAAAGAAGCAATCAATGTGCTCTTCAGACATGGAGAAATGTTTACACACGTCTGCAGTGCGTACGGGAAAATAACACCGTGTTAAAATAAAATTCGAGTTAACTTTAGTGCATCGTCATCGACGATTTCTTTCGATCCCAATATTATAAAATTGCTTCATTTTACATTCGCGTTAAAACATTTTATTTTTATGCCAAATTAAGCAACAATGAAAGAAAGAAGTAGTTCGTGTAGTTTCTAAATTAGAATTAATTTGTGCATTGTTGAGGTCTCACCAAATTTGTACTGGTATATACACGAAGCATTTTCCGGTAGAGAAAATCGCTATAGAAATGGATTACGTATACAGGGTGTTTCTGAATGTGTGCCGAATAATTTAAGAAGTCGTGGGAATTTATTACACCTTTTTTGCTATTTTTTTTCCAATCTTCTGAAGAAATACCATCATTTCCAAATTTTCGATTTGGCATAAATTTCCAAATCGAAAAATGCAATATTGAATTGGCAAATTGTCCTATATAATTTACATTTACAAACCGAGATATCTCGTATATCTTATGCCTGTAATATTCTGCGAAGAAGAAGAATGGACTCCTCCCGGTGGTAAATTCAAGTGTTATAATGTACTGGCTTCAGTTACCATGAATCCTTATTTATATTCCGCGCACTATATCAATCCACCACCGCGTTCTTCTCCAAGATAATACACAAATTAAATTATATACAGCGAAGAGGGTTGTTGTTTGCTGTTTACTTATGTTTAAGTTATGGTTTGGTGAAATATGGAAGCTTAAGAAGGGAAAACAGTTGCGTAATTGATACCACCAATTGAATTAAGGATTGCGCGAAAAATGCGCGATACAATCCGATTAACGAAATTGCCGAGGCAATTTTAATTTATCGATACTAAAGACGATCTTTTTGATATTTAAATGCCGAAGCTATATTTACAGATTTCTAGCTTTCTAATTGACTAATAATATCGAAGAAAAGCCATTTTTTACATCAATTGCTTAGGGCAAGTGATATTTTTTTTGATGAGCGAATTGATTGTCTAAGAAACGTTTTTCTGACGAGTAGAATAAAAAAAAGGTATTATCAATTCTGCGTTTTTATACAATTAATTGGATATTTCGAAATAACATGACGATATTTTGGAGTTTTCGTATTTTAATACATTGATAATATTACAAGTGTCTTTTATTTAATTAATGACATTAGTGTAATGACAGTTTGCACTCCAAGAACTTTACAAAACTATTTACGTTAATGTTAAATACTGGTTAAATTGCGCAGTTTCAACAAAATGCAATATTTGTTCTGTGTAATTTGAAATGGTATTTAGTGATTTTGTTTGATGTTAGTTAGTAAATCTGGTTAGTAGTTGAATATCGACAATATTACAACAAAATGAAGTATATTTTAACCAGTGCCACATATATTTTATTTACGTTAAACAGAAACTTTTATAAAATCTGGTTGTTGAGTAAAACGAAAGTTTTAAGTGATTCTAATGGGAATAAAATAAAATATCTTTTATAATATATATCTAATAATAAAAATATCTTAGAAATTTATAACATTTGTTTTGCCTATGTTTTGTTCCTAATATCAATGCTTTTGTATTCGTAATATTCAATTTAATTTTACTCATTTTTTTCTATTTAAAGCAGCATTAATTATATTTTCACGCTTTCAACAATATTTTCACTTTTGACAAATATTCATCTGCAAATAAACTAATTTTCACCTCGAAATAAATTTGTTGCGTTATTTATGTAGACAAGAAACAACATAGGCCCAAGGACGCTACCCTGTGGAACCACCCCCATTAAAATTGTCCATCTTCTTCGATACGCGATAACTTTTCATGTTCTATCTTTAACATAATGACTCCAACTTTACAAAATTTATGCAAGAGAATCGCTTTAATATTTCAAATACTCGCTGAAATATTGCTCATAGATATATTTTTAATTCGATTACGAATGAAAGAATAAAAAATACGTCACGTTGTTAATTATGTAATAAATACAGGGAACTTTTCAAGTCTACATAATTCGCGTGCATTTATGTATATTTCCTTTTTTCATTTGCTCGGAACTTTATTATCGTATGGTATAATATGAAGTATGCGTGGAAAGCTACGTGATCGCATGTTTTCCGTCGTTTTTCCGGATGCACACTTTCCGGTAATCACTTAATAAGCCGCTATTAATTTATATAAAATTTATTAATAACAATACAATGTTTATTTGCCGATTTACAAAACGATAAGCTCAAGAATTTATTACTCAATTCATTAAACGGTTTTAATCAATGTAATAACGAAAGGGTATGGACAAATTGTTATTACGGTAGCTTTAATTTTTAGACATCTGTTGTAGAAAAATTTTGACAGTATATTTAAGAATAGGTCTTTAGAAGAAAGGCGTTATTTTTTTATGGCAAACTTTTTGGAAAATATTCCAATATATATATTCTAATCTTACGACAAGAACCGACTATGTAATTATATTAAATAAAAGATATTAAAAAAAACTTTTCTGTTCGTTTTTTTTTAATGAAATGTGAATGTATGCTTTACAATTTTGCGAGTTTTATATTTTTGCGCGGTGTTAGGAATTAAATTATTTATTGCATATCCTCGGAAATACATTACCTTCATACACAAAGAATTTGTTCCTTGTTTGACAACATATATGTTTATATACCTGTATGGTAAGCTCGTAAAATATTTACAATATTTGCATGTGAATGGAATATTTCCCTCAGGAAAAATCGATCAGTTGGCATATTTGTAGACACTGTTTATATTAGCGTTATTAAAATTAATATATTATGAGTACGGTAGAGGAATGTTAATTCGCATTTTGGCAGAGCGAAGAATTATTAACTAATTAAACTTACGTACATCTAAATGAATAAAATTCAATTCTTTTTGATGTCTTTTTATGTGCCATCTTATATGATGAATTCAATTAATATATTTATAATTAGAGTATTTATAATAAAAAAATCTTTTCTAAAAATAATATAATATAATATAATATAATAATAATAATATTGTGTAGTAATAATCGATTTTTTAAATGTGAAAATCAAAACAAACTAGCTGACAATGTTTACATAAAATTCTGTTAATATAAACAACTATAGGAATTTGTTGATAACAATACTCGAGAGTTGCTGCAGGTGTTCTTGACAGCTGTTGTAGCGAAGGTAATCTCTCCTCAACTGACAAGGTACCATTGAAACTGCTCATATACAATAGCGTGTGCAGATAAGAGATTGCATTTACGTAACAATTTATGCTAAGCGTGAACTGTACGTTTGTGGTCGCGAATTTGTTCTAAACGCGATCGAAAAGAATGTCGAAAAGTGTATAATCAGTGCGTACGTCCATCGTTGTTATCGTACACACCTTATACTAGAATCTGCCGATACGTTCCCGGTTTGTATTAACTATTACGTCTTGAAAGTAACCCGCGCCTCTTCAGTTTCAAAAGTTACACATTTTTAAAGCCAGCATTAAAAAACCAATCGTGTTTTCTAAACGGTTTTAAACGATACATTTGTGTGTGATTTGGCCATATTTTGGTAAGTGATGAACTCGTATATTATTGAATCTATGCCGATTTGTTTTGTATGCGGATGACAAATCCTAATCCATGCAGATTATTTAAAAATACTTTTAATTTGTATTCGCTTAGATTATTCTGAGGCGTACGAAATATAATATTTCAAAGCCTTAGATTGTTCGTCGAAGTGTTTTCTTTCATTTAAGAAGCGTCACATGACAAGTTTTCACAAGAACATGTATTTTGATGCTTGTGACACGACAAGCGTCGAAATACAACTTTTTAACCATTGAGGATCACGCGCTGGCTTCAATTTGAATCAATACTACACCATGGTTATAATAAGCACGTGCTTATTTGCAGACGTCTTTTCATTTCAACTTTTAACGTTTTCTTATGCTTTAGCACTTCTTTTTCTTAGGACTTCTTTTTCCAAAACTTTTGTCTGTGGACTTTGCGTATACCCGAAAGAGATACGCCGCTTCAACATTTCTACCTGATCCACCGAAGTCGGTTATTAGTTTTTATAAAATTCTGTTACATTTTTTTCTCGAAAATTTCAAGCGTTTGCCAAAATTACTTGGTACTGAAATTAGTTTATTTTTTTTAGGAATTTACAAGCTTATGCCAAAATTACCGTTCCAGATACTGAAATTAGTTTATGTTTTTTTTCGAAAATTTCAAGCGTTTGCCAAAATTACCATTCCTGATACTGAAATTAGTTTATTTAATTTTGTTACATTTTTTTTAGGAAGTTTCAAGCTTAAGCTAAAATTATCTTTCGCGATACTGAAATTAGTTTATGTTTTTTTCGAAAATTTCAAGCGTTTGCCAAAATTATCGTTCCTGGTACTGAAATTACTTTATTTTTTTCAAATTTACAAGCTTTTGTGAAAATTACCATTCCAGATACTGAAATTAGTTTATTTTTTTTTGAAATTTTCAAGCGTATGCCAAAATTACCATCCCTGATAATGAAATTTATTTATTTAATTTTGTTACATTTTTTGTGGGAATTTTCAAGCTTAAGCTAAAATTACCGTTCCTGATATTGAAATTAGTTTATGTTTTTTTCGAAAATTTCAATCTTATGCCAAAATTACGGTTCCTGATGCTGAAATTAGTTTATTTTTTTTTGAAATTTTCAAGCGTATGCCAAAATTACCGTTCCTGAGACTGAAATTAGTTTATGTTTTTTTCGAAAATTTCAATCTTATGCAAAAATTACAGTTCCTGTTGCTGAAATTAGTTTATTTTTTTTTAAATTTACAAGCGATGCCAAAATTACCATTCCTGATACTGAAATTCGTTTATTTAATTTTGTTACATTTTTTTTGGGAATTTTCAAGCTGAAGCTAAAATTACCGTTCCTTAGACTGAAATTAGTTTATGTTTTTTTCGAAAATTTCAAGCTTTTGCCAAAATTACCGTTCCTGATACTGAAATAGGTTAATATAAAAACTGAATATATAAGTGCTTTGTTGATGGGTGCCCCAGATCGATTCATGGGAGGGAATTTTTAAGGAGAGCGATTTTCTGAGTAAAAGGGATACTTGAATTTCATTACATCAGCTCGAGTTACGCTTGAATACACACACAAAGAATTGGTAGATAGGCTACGGGGGGGACCACGCGGGGATATCTTGGGGATGTTTTATTAGAAACGGATACATTGAGAGGTATTATGCCACCGAATTGTACAAGTCTAAACTTTTTCCAATAATTCCGAACCGTTTTGGAAACCGTAAGCGTAGAATTGAAGATTTAGCGTATTCAATTTGAATGAAATTAAGTAAACTTAAGAATGAATTTACGTGCGCATTTGTTTCTTCTTCGCCATATAAGTTTATATACAAAATCTTCGAATGTTATATTTTACACGACTATTCAAGCGCGCTGTATATGAAACATATATCCTCTTTGTAACTTTATTATATTAACTAAACGTGTTGAAGTTAATGGAGTCGAAATGACATTTCCTGACCATTTATCAGTTGCGTTGTGTAAGCTAAAGATCCCCAGTTCAAGAATAATCTCAAAAAAGCTCTCAAAATACACCATATTTTATATCTATCTATTCCCGCAACATATAAAAATAAATAAACTACTCGATTCACATTTAATCTAAAATCGAATATACGCTTGCCGAAATATTACTTTCGACATTTTCACAATGTTCGAGTATTACTTACTTCATTATTCAATTTTGTCGCTATTTGTTCGAGCCTTTTATCCCTGTGCAAAGTTCATAGAACAACATATATTTCAATAATTGTATTTTCAGTTATCTTTTATAGATAACTGATCATTGCAAACATTACGTTGAATTTATTAGATAAACACACGCTTTTATTCCGTCACTCAAAAATTGGCGGGGAGGCAAAATGAATTTTAGAAATAGACATAAATTGAATTTTGGACTTGTATTAAAACTCTTGCTTAAAGTAACCACTGACAATTTTGTATGTTTTGTGCGTACCACATTATAAAGAAATCTTCACTATTTTTTTTCTTGAGGTTTCAGTAGTTTCATGATTCCCAAGTTTCTTTTCGTCAGTTCAGTGATGGGTTTCAAACTTAGATTGTTATAAACTCCTTGAAAAATTGCGCTTTCGTCATATGTAATCATTTTCGTTTTTTACAAAACAAAACACTCGAATTATGCAAACAATAATCTATCGATTCAGTCGGAAAAATATCACGTAGGGAAAATATATTTTTCATCAGCTCACGTTTCTGTATTCGCTAGATAAATAAACCACTTTGAAACAAATAATATATTTGGAGGATGAAGATCAGTGTATATACAAAAACATTTAAATTACTTATTAAAACAAAGGATTTACATTTTTAGACTTTTTAGTTAGAGAGTCCGCAATCCTAAAGATTGGTTGGAAACAGCACGCCATGCCGATCTATCCTGAGCTAATCCCTTCATCTCCCTATAGCTATTCATCTCAACGTCTTCAACTATCTGACTCACATACTCCAATTTAGGCCTACCTACCCCTCTCTTTCCCTCCACTCTACCTTCTATGATCAATTGCATAATCCCCCCATGTCTAAGGATATGCCCTACTAATCTGTCTCTCCTACGCTGTAACACTCTCCAGATACTTCTCTTCTCCCCTACTAACTCTAGTACAGCTTCATTTGTTACTTTATCTTCCCAACCAATCCTCATCATCCTCCTATAACACCACATTTCAAGTGCTTCTAATCTACGCTTCTCTTCCTTTCCTATAGTCCACGCCTCACACCCGTACAGTGCTACACTCCAAACATATACCTTCAGTAATCTTTTTCTAATACCCAAGTCAATATTTGATCTTAAAATCTGTTCTTTTTCTACGAATGCCTTCCTACCCTGTGCTATCCTACACTTTATATCTACCTTGCTTCGATTATCTTTTGTGATTCTACTGCCTAAATAACAAAAATCTGACACTTCTTCGATTCTATTATCTCCTATTGAGATCCTCATTTTTCTACTGCATTCCTTTTTGTCACACCTCATCACTTTAGCTTTACCTATATTTATTTTCATGTTAAAATCCCCAGTCAATACTGCCTGCATACCATTCAATACCCTTTCTAAATTCTTTTCGCTTTCTTCCAATATAGCTATATCGTCAGCGAATCTCAGCATATATATTTTCTCTCCCTGTACATTCACACCTACACTATACTCTTCTTTTACTTTGTTTATTGCATCTTCTATATATAGATTAAATAATAACGGTGAGAGTGTACATCCCTGCCGAACTCCCTTCCTTATTTTTGCTACCTCTTCTTCCCCCTCAATTCTAACTAAGGCAGTTTGGTGTTTATATAAATTAAAAATTATTCTCCTATCCTTATAATCTATACCCGTTTCTTTTAAAATTCTAAACATTATGTCCCAATCTACATTATCAAATGCCTTTTCTAAGTCTACAAAAGCTATGCAAGTTACCTTTCCTACCCTCTTTCTTTTTTCTACTACCGTTCTTAGTGCTAGAATCGCCTCTCTCGTCCCTCTGTTTTTCCTAAAACCAAACTGATCTTCTCCTAGCCTTTCCTCTACTTTATTTTCTAATCTCCTATAAATAATCTTTAACAATATCTTCGATGCATGTGATAGTAGGCTAATGGTCCTATAGTTCTCACACAAATTAGCTCCTATTTTCTTCGGCATTGTTACTATTCTACTACGCTGAAAATCCTGTGGTACTTCTCCCTTCTCATATATTTTACAAACTAACCTGTATAATCGCTCCTGCATTTTTTCCCCTGCGTGTTTTATTAATTCGGCTGGTATCATATCAATCCCCGCTGCTTTGTTATTCCGTAAATCAGCTCTATGAAACTCTGACCTAAGTATGCTAGGACCTAAGTCATCCTCATCTATCTGTTCCACATTTTCTAGCTCCTCCATGTCCTGCCTACCTTTATATAAATCTTCAAGATACTCCTTCCATCTTCTAGCTTTTTCCTTATTTTCTGTGAGTTCCTTACCCTGCTTATCACATATAATGTTACTCTTTGGTTTTACTTTAGAAAAATGTGACTTAATTTTCCTGTAGCCCAAATCTACTTTACCTCTTCTCATATCCTCCTCAATATCCTCACAGTTTCCTTTTATCCACTCTTCTTTCGCTAGCTTGCATTTCCTATTAATTAAGTTCCTTAGTTCCTTATATTTATAGACTTTTTGCAAAACATTAATTTCAAACACTGAATTTGGCCATGGGTTACCCCTCGTTCATCCGATATTTTTTTGATGTTTTTTTGGACTCTTCTGAGAACTGCTTCGATTCTTTAGAATATTATTGTCAACGATATCTTGCATGGCTGCAGAGTAATCCTTGGTATGCAGTGGCGGCTCGTGCCATTTCAATCTGGGGGGGCGCATTTCTTTAAAAAATTACTTAATAGTGAGAAATCTTACCTAAAATGGATGCAAAATTCAATCATTTCTTGAAAGTGAATTCCACTCTTCTATCTTTCATTGATATAAACTTTTCCAAAACTTGTTCGTTAAAATTGTAAATATCTCGCACCACATTTTTATTAATACACATCATCGCCAACGCGTTTAAACGATCATTACCCATAGCATTTCGCAAAAAAGTCTTGATTCTTTTAAGTGTTGAAAAACAACGCTCTGATTCAGCAGTGGTCATCGGGGTTGTTAAAATAATTTTAAGTATTTTTATAGTTTCCGGAAAGTTTCACTGAGATTATTTTGTAGCAATAATGAAAGAAAACATGTGGCTCCAATTATTTGATAAAAATCCGGACGCGAGTAAATGACTTCTAAATCTGTTTTTATTCAAAAATGGATATGCATGACACACGCTTTCCAAAAGGTCCACTGGAAATTGTTTAGAAAATGTTGGCATCGATTTCATGTTAAATAACTCAGCGGCTTGTAGATGGCCACCATATGAGAATCCGTCCCTCATCTGTGTTATATATATTTTTGTAAATGTCTCTTGTAAAACGCCGCATAAATATCCGGTTTTGAGCACTCCTTGCATAAGTTTGCGATAAATTTAAATCAGGCAATGGCCTACCTAATTCTTTAATTTTTACTTTGTCCACAAGAGAATGTCTACAAAACTCTATTTTCAGTAAAGAACTAACACTATTCATTTTTATTAAATATATTCTTGGAGAAACACGTGGCAAAATCGTACATACACAGAACAAATGCTACTGTCTAATCTGGCTATTCTATATCAATTTATATACATATATATACTCTCTGTATATATATATACTACTCTCTGTTCTCTCTGAACTTCTCTAAGCCGTTAAAGAAGCGCGACATCCAATAGATCGGTCGCCTGCACTCTATGATACACTCATCTCTTTGCATATGCACTGTATATATATATTTAACTTATACTGGCATTGGATAGCCGCTGGGTATGAGTGACACATATTAGACGATGAAGCAAGAGCGAATCGATGAAACAGAAGATATACGGCATACGGTCGCTCTCACCGATTGCTTGCAATAGAGTGAGATGAGTGCATATGTATTTAACCTGCACTGGTTGGCGCTGAACACGCAGCGGCACCAAATTAGCGATATATCTATACCACGCGAACGATAGATACAGATAGATACAGCATCGGTCGCTACTATGACTTGCAATGGATACCACAACGAACGCCACACCGAACGTTGTGTTGATTGTTATCGCGGCGCAAGCTTTATCTTTTAGGAAAAATAATGCCGAGATAAAATATCGCAATACAATTATATATCTACGGTGATGCGCCGCTCAATGTTTAGGAGGGGCGCGCGGCCCTGCGGCCTGCTTAAGGAACCGCCACTGTTGGTATGGCTATACAGAAGAGCAGTAGATCTAGTACGAGATCGATTCTACGGGCAGTTACAATATCGTAAAGTGATCGTCACCTTTCCCCAAGTTGTGAATCTCATGGGAGTGAAAGACAGTTTGTTGACTCGTTTACGCGAGTAACCATTGTGTTCTTAAGTTCCACAGGGGGAAGATTGTTACTGTATAGGGCTGTTATGGAAAGAAAACAGCAAATACATCTATTACGAAGAATTGTCGGTGAAACTAAACTTTTTCTTTTCTTTTTGGTATTGGTTTGAAAGAATTTTGCTACGGAAAAAAACTAGTCTAACAGTAATTACGAAGAATTGTCTGTGAAACCAAACATTTTTTTGTGTTTGAAAGAAATTTGTTACCAATAGCAATTAAAAAATGGAATCAAATGACTTTCGTTTATCGGATGTTTGTTTGAAAAAGATTTCTTTATGAAATAATCTATTCTTTAAAAAAACCATGTGACCTAGGCGAAGAAGCTTCAAATAATTATTGTATAGAATCAATTAGAGTTAGTTATAATATGAAAGTTATTATATAAATGAAAGTTATTTCCATTTCAGGTTACCAAATGTTGACCGAAAAGTAATCCGTCCTCTTTTGTTGGGAGTAGACGTTTCATTTTCGAATTTGCTTAAGATTGATTAATCTATTTAGAAGCTAGAGGAAATATAGATACACGGATAGATAGACAGATATTTTTTTTAATTCAGAATCGATAAGACAGAACTCTGTATACATTATTAACATTAATTGATTTCCCTATTTGCTGATTTTTTTACCACAAATTGGACGTCACATCCTGACGTCACATTGGACGTGACTTTCACAACTTAAGATACTCTAGTTCGCTTGTCTTGTAAGATACTCTAGTTCGTTTAAAGTTTTTCATGTGAGGCAATATCCAATCCTCCATCGAACTTTCCGGATAATTTACAGCCAATATGACTCCCTATATAAATTTTGCATTATCACTCCTCATGGACCAAACTGTTATCCTCACTATCGTATTACATTTAATAATTACGATATGGGCCATTAAGCTGATATTCGTCGAAGGACAAAGGATCGTAAACATTTCTGATTCAAATCGATTTTAGATATCTCCCGTATCATCAAAATTGATTTATCGATTCAATTAAGACATTTATGCGGTTAATTCGTCCATTCGTTTTAATAAAAAAAAATATTTTGATATTAGTTAGTTAAAGAGTCCGCAATCCTAAAGATTGGTTGGAAACAGCACGCCATGCCGATCTATCCTGAGCTAATCCCTTCATCTCCCTATAGCTATTCATCTCAACGTCTTCAACTATCTGACTCACATACTCCAATTTAGGCCTACCTACCCCTCTCTTTCCCTCCACTCTACCTTCTATGATCAATTGCATAATCCCCCCATGCCTAAGTATATGCCCTACTAATCTGTCTCTCCTACGCTGTAACACTCTCCAAATACTTCTCTTCTCCCCTACTAACTCTAGTACAGCTTCATTTGTTACTTTATCTTCCCAACCAATCCTCATCATCCTCCTATAACACCACATTTCGAATGCTTGTAATCTACGCTTCTCTTCCTTTCCTATAGTCTACGCCTCACACCCGTACAGTGCTACACTCCAAACATATACCTTCAGTAATCTTTTTCTAATACCCAAGTCAATATTTGATCTTAAAATCTGTTCCTTTTCTACGAATGCCTTCCTACCCTGTGCTATCCTACACTTTATATCTACCTTGCTTCGATTATCTTTTGTGATTCTACTGCCTAAATAACAAAAATCTGACACTTCTTCGATTATATTATCTCCTATTGTGATCCTCATTTTTCTACTGCATTCCTTTTTGTCACACCTCATCACTTTAGTTTTACCTATATTTATTTTCATGTTAAAATCCCTAGTCAATAGTGCCTGCATACCATTCAATACCCTTTCTAAATTCTTTTCGCTTTCTTCCAATATAGCTATATCGTCGGCGAATCTCAACATATATATTTTCTCTCCCTGTACATTCACACCTACACTATACTCTTCTTTTACTTTGTTTATTGCATCTTCTATATATAGATTAAATAATAACGGTGCAAGTGTACATCCCTGCCGAACTCCATTCCCTATTTTTGCTACCTCTTCTTCCCCCTCAATTCTAACTAAGGCAGTTTGGTGTTTATATAAATTAAAAATTATTCTCCTATCCTTATAATCTATACCCGTTTCTTTTAAAATTCTAAACATTATGTCCCAATCTACATTATCAAATGCCTTTTCTAAATCTACAAAAGCTATGCAAGTTACCTTTTCTACCCTCATTCTTTTTTCTACTACTGTTATTAGTGCTAAAATCGCCTCCCTCGTCCCTCTGTTTTTCCTAAAACCAAACTGATCTTCTCCTAGCCTTTCCTCTACTTTATTTTCTAATCTCCTATAAATAATCTTTAGCAATATCTTCGATGCATGTGATAGTAGAATTTAATATAGAATTTAATATATAGAATTTAATATAGAATTTTGATATAGAATCTCATTAATGATTTGACAACAAATCCCTTGACCAAATATCCAGACTGTTTTTGTTGAATTTGGCTTATTGGGACATTATGATTATATATTTTTATTATGTAAATTGGGAAAATATGGAATGAAATGATTGGATGAAGAAACATTTTTCTAGCTAGTAAAATATTCGCATATAAATATTTCATTATCTCGATTATCATACATATGAGCGCGTGAAATTGATTCTGGAAAATTGTGCAAGGTCTGGAAGGTATTTTGAGTTTAGTTTTAGAAGAATAAAGACATGTTAAAGCTATAGAGAGATAAAAGAACCATTTTGAAGATGAAAGACCGCGAAAGCCAAGTGATTGAAGTTTAATAATTTTAAATTGTCAGTGTAGTGGATGGAAAAGAAACAAATATATTTAAAAGAATATAGGACAAGTTGTGGTACAGATTTTTAACCATGTCCTTAGGATCTGTAATTATTTATAAACCTTTTAGATTGTTTAAGGAATGATTTAAAAACATGAATGATAAAAAAATGTAATAAAACCCCGAATAAGGGAATATTTTATTAAATGAAATATTTCGCTGTTCGTAAAGCGCATTTTCCAGAAATATTTTATACGCTAGTTTTATCAAAAAATATACCATACGTAGTAATTTGATCTAAAAATTTTCATATTCTGAAGACTTCAAGATCTATAGTGAAATTTATCCCATACTACATTTTCTCACTCACTAAGTTTGAATTTATCTATTAATCAGTCCAATTGGAAATTGGTTCTTTCGATTACTCTAATTAACGTAACGACGGCAATGTTGATGAATATCCATTTGGTTTGTCGGTAGCAACTCTTAATATAACATTAAAGAGGTAGGGGTGACCAAACTCGGAAACAATGACACAAGAACTTTTTTTTTTACTTGTATAGAAACTCTCTTATACTAATAACAAAATACGATTTTGATCAACATAAATCTATCAGACATCCAACGAATTGTTTCTTTAAATATAAAAATATGTCTAGTAAAATGATGTATTGAAAATATATTTATTGAAAAGTCAAGATATATTAAATAACATTGCAGACACAATAGAAATAACGAAGAGCTGTTATTTGGCCATAACTCAGTAATTCTATAGGTATTATGAATCACAAAGTTTGTTTCTCAAGTTATCCTGCAGATATTCAATATCTTTACCTTCCAGTAAATTATAACATCAATCGTCGATTCTTCATCAACTCTGCTAATAAAAAAAGTTAATTCGCTAAATTCAGCACGAATTTATCGAACTAAAGTGATTTGTGTGTCTCAAGAAAATGTCCCAATGTAAATTTTATTTTTATCGAATTCGCTTCGCAGACATTCTCGGTTATAAGATAATCAGAAAAGCGGGTAATCCTTTATGAATTTAATCAATAGATTGACCGATTTGCATCGGATCAATGCCGAGGGATTTGGCGACATTTCGCATAATGCAAATGCACGCAGAAACGAAATTGTATATTAAATTAAATTAAATTATTCGTACAATTTGCAAACGTCAAAACCAAAGTCCTTCGGATACATGACCAACGTTGACCAAAGAGACGTAGTCATAGAATTAATTTATAAAATAGATAATACTAGAAGTGCGTTTAAAATATCGAAGGGTTTTTCTTTTAACATCAGCCAGTCATCACGAGTTCTCTTAAAACCGTCGCTAAATCCCGTAAATTAATATTTGTAAAAGTTAAGAGGACAATTCATTCATTCATTATTCATTACAACAATTTGATCGATTCAAGAAAATTCTCATTTACTGTTCTATCAGTTCTTAGACTTTGGTTTTTTCCGCTTGCTAAATTAAATTTTACTGGGTTGGTATTAAAGCTCGACCGGTGCGGAAGAATCCTCTCGCGAATGATACAACGGTGGTTATAGAAGACGGAGGTTGTATGAAAATGTGGTGCAGCATACGTTGAAGTGAAATGGTAAAATGGGTTTTACTGAAGATAGAGGAAGACCTACTGTGGTATGATGTTGTGATGCCCTCCCGACTCCTGTCAGCTAGTTTTCTTAGCAGGGCAAAGTTATTTAATCTAGATTAGTTTTTCAAAGAACATAATGTGAATACAGTCGTTTATTTCTGAAGAATATAGGCATAAGATCATTACAAACTGGATGGGTAAGCTAGAGAATATGTATAATTGGTAACTTTTCTTCGTTTGGACCAAAAATTTATTTAAACAAGTTCACACTAGACAATTTCGAATCGTTCAACGATTCTTGCTAAAAAGTGACATTTTTTTGGTACTCCGTAAAAAACTCGGTCTCTTTAATTTTCCTATGAATAACATGGAAAAAAGAAATTTACTATTACAATAAGATTTTTCAACTTTTCAAACAGGTTACAAGAAATAGTTCATATTATAAATGTTGAAATTAACAAAGTAGGTGCATAAAATATTATCACCTTTCAAAAGATATTTAAAAGCCGATAGACGAAATTTTTGATTTTAAAACATGATTCTCTGGTGCTAATTTTGAAAATATTTATTTTATACATTTGTATATACGCAGACAAATTTTAAACACGAAACTTTAATTAAACCATTTAAATTCGTTGACCAAATCTAATTATAAATTGAATTTGTTTTGGAATTAGTCTTAGCAATTTTGCGCTGAAGTAATTATTTTTGTGCAAATAAGCTAATTTCGCGTACATTTAAATGATTTAAACAATATTTAAGTAAAATGTTTGCAGGTTTGCTAGTGTCCAATTATATTGCGACAAAGTTAAATTCTGCCGAAGAATTGATTCATTACAAGAGAAAACTTTCAATTACTCATTTTATGAGAGCAGTAAAAATTAAATATAACAATTCGAAATAGTAGAAGCATATTTTAATGGTGAATACAATAACGAGGATATAAAATTAATTTACACATCTCGGAAGCAGGATTGTAAAAAGAGTATAAAATAATAATCGATAAAAAAAAACATTTATAATGTTAGTGGGGGAACGTGTGGTTAAATAGTACTTCCTTATAACGTTGAGTAATTGATTTATATTCTTGATGTGTTTCGTTAAATTAATTTAACATCTTCGGGAGAAAATTGTTAGTAAACTTAAGAAGATTTTGCATAATAGAATAAGAATTCTTTTTGCTTTATGGTTAATATCAAAATAAATATATATATCACAGTTATTAAAATCATGGGCATGAAGTCTAAAAGTTTGTAAATATATTTTTTTTTTTGTAAAACACGAAGTACAGAAACGTGAAACAATATTTAAAATATTATTGATGTTCATTTTCTAATTAGTTAATGGAATAATCGCATTTTCCTAACTCTATATCGCTATTCCAGGTAAAAACCTACACTTTTATTTGCACGGGCAATTTTATTAATTCGTCGAACACAAAATTGGAACAAATATACGAAAATACATTGCAAAATTATATAAACAGCATAAATTTTGTAATATTTCGATAAATGTGTGTAAAACCGATGGATATAAAGTAATTTTCTTTCTTTGGACTAGGAAAATGCTTAAGTACTTCACGTTTTGAATTAGTTTGGATTGGGAAATTATTTTTTTAGTTCGTTTCTGAAAATTGCCCCATGGCGTTAATAAACTAGTTTTATATTTTTATCAAATATAAATGAAATAATAATAATTTAATAAAAAAATATTATGCGAAAACTTCTTACCTTTTTCTATCCTTCATTTCAAATATAATTTAATTTGATAATTCGTAAAAATTTTTTTAGCTCAATATATCGTATTTACGAGTATAATAAAAATCAACCGGTTCTTGAACAAGGTAGTTCTTTAAAAGCCGGAATTTCTTCATTTCAGTCCATTTCTTCAATGGCCGCTAATTAAACTCGAGCCTTCTGTTATACGACTCTTATACCCCTAAAACAAAGAAGGATCAAAAGAATTATTAACTAGACATTGAAAGGCCCAGAATAGAGATTTCCAGATGTTGAAAAAATAAGAAAGTCAAAGTTTAATCAAGTCTTTATTTAGAAAAGTGACATTTACAAGTAATTAAAAATATAGCAGACGAAGCAATCAACTGTTATTTTGAATTGTTTTATTACAACTTGTATGTAATATGCGACATTTTCATGATTTGAAATTACAAGCAAGAATCGTTTTAATTTGATATTTTCTTTGCGCATATTTTCACGTTAGATAAATATGCAACTATACACAAAATTATGCAGAATTTTCATGTAATTATTTACATCAAGCATACAAAAATAAAATAAATTGTTAAGAATATTCGACATTTTATTTTGTTTGCTACGAATGAAAGAAAGAATACTTTGAATTGACGCTTTTATTGTCAAATTGAAATAGACCAAGGATGCGCAGACTTCTTAAGACTTCGAAAGGCCACATAAATTTATTGTGCCTTATTTGAGGGCGGCCAAAAATTTTTTTCATAATTTTTGATAATTCTGATGATGGCATCGTAGCCGAAACGATAGTCAATAAACCAATAATATACCCCCCCTTGATAGTACAAGCAAAGTTATTTTTCATTCTAAATATCTTCACCTAATATGTGATTCTTCGGTACCACAGTTAACCGAACATTGGCCAAAAAATTAAATCGAATGTAAAACATACGTTGGTATAATTCCGTTCGTATCGCGGCAATTGAAATTTCGTCTTAGCGTATTATGAAGCAATTTAGTCTTTGCCATAAAGAGTGGTAAGGTAAAGATTGCCCCGGTACGGTAAAAGGTGTAATATACGTCCATGCCTATGTTTATTTATGTAGATTTGATCCTGGCGAGTTATTTAAAACGTTATTTGTAGCTAATATAATATATACACGTACCCTGGTCTACAATAAAAATGTACACAAACAAAAAGACACGGAAAGAAGAACTGCTGCTTATTTCATCTGCTTCAGCAGATTAATGCAGCGAAGGAGATATTTGTCTCACTCAAATTCAAAGCGTGTAATAGATAGATGCGCATTTCGAAGGCTATGCCCTTATCTTCAGTAGCACAAAATAAAAACTAAATAAAATACCTCTGTCACGAATCGTAATTTCTATAATACAATTTAAAAAGGATATATTAAGCATATATTTCATTGCCTTAATTAAAACTCTTGTAGATACATTTAACAATACATTTTAGCAATCTGATTTAAGTATTTTATACGAAACACAAAACTACCCACAGAAAGACAAATATCAAATGAACCAAATGACTTTTCTCATTTTTCAAAGTCACTTAAAACAAATTATAATATCAGTTTGAAATCTTCGTTCCTAATTCACCAGTGGTGTAAATATTTACTAACGTTTAACGATTGAAACTATGTTGGATTTTCGTCGTTTCTAACATTTTTCATTAGTTTCTGTTAACCAGCGAGTGTAGCCAACAATAAAGGGGAGTAATTTATATCCGGCACGTTCGTCTTAAGCGAGTGTACCCTATATTCCAGTATTCCAGAGCAGGCATTTACTTTTAGGGTAGCACCAACGTCTTCGGAGCACAGAATGGTGATATACACAATAAGCTCTTGCGACCAGACGCCCAACCATCTAAGCCTTAAATTCTAAGGAATATATAGAGATTCAAAATCGTATTTAAACCTTTCTAGACGGGATACCGAATTTGTGGTTTGAAATTTCCGCTATTTAAACAAGCGGCAGATTATTTATTACATGTTAAATGGCATTTGCTTTAATTGGCCTGGCCATGATTATTAATGGGTCACTTATTTTGGATTCCTTCGGATTTACTTTTGTTACATTTTTTTTTTATATAATAGAAATAAAACGAAATCTCTATCACAGATTCACCGAAATTTTTACATATATTATCATATACTCTACATAGGGTAAAGATGGTCCAACATTTAATTGGGTTTTAAATATCACTTTTTAAATTTATTTGAATTTTTATGTATTTTTTATATTTAATAGTTTTTTTTGAAATAAATAAAAAGCAATTTTTATGCGCACTCTTCGTTTTGATTCTAAAGTCGACAATGTAATTTAAAAAATGCACAATACTCGTGTGTTATTGTTTTTTGCAATACTAAAAATTGTCAAATATTGGTTCAATTGAATGCAGTTGTTATATAATTTTTCAATAAAATGAAAAAAAATTTCAGTAGTCTAGATTCAAGTCATTTTGACGATACCAAAATTAGACCTAAATTTGATTTGATATTTGTTGGTAAAACGATTAATTTAAGATATTTACCTACAATAAATAAATAAATTTTTATTTTCGAATAAAAGCTACATTCGATTTGATATATAAATTCATTGGAAATACAAAAACAAATATTGTCAGTGCCAGGATACGCTGAAACTTAATTTTTGATTTTATTCTGGTTTATCGCCAAATGTATTTTGTTTAGGGAAAAATGGTTTGACCGAAACTCCAAAAGCTCTTTTCCGCTGACTAGAATACAAATTCCAGTGATTTCATGTATTTATATATCTGTACCTTGGTACAAAAATGGCCAATGTCCAATATTATAATGTGCCGGAAAATGGAGTTTTTAAATTTTTAAACATTTTCGTAATGGTTTTTCAAAGTTTTTTGTTTTAATTATTCATGTTATTTGGTGAATTAACACTGTAAAATATATTATTTTGTTTTTTGAATTTTTTTTGGAATTTTCACGCACATTGGCTCCATATTTTGGACAATGGTCCTTTTTGTTCCAAGGTACAGATATAAATTTCGCAATCGCTTTACAATTATTGTATAAACTTAAATTGAAAATTGAAATCGTACCGAATAATATTATTCACAACAAATTTTATTTTATTTCGGGCTCAAATAAAATAATTAATTGCGATTTTTGTTTGGTTTCGCTGAAATATTATTATTTAAGTGTTTTAAAATTTGTTTAAATTAAACCTTAAATTTGTTAAATTTAACCCTCGACTGATTTATGCAACGAAAAATGATTTGACCCTTGTCATATACAATGTCTGCATTTATTAACAAATATTTACATAGTGAAATTTGATCTGGCGTACTTTTATGAATTCTTGTTTAAGAAAATAAAATATAAGCTATTGCCATTACTTACGCTATACTATTATAATATAATTCCTTGTACATTAGAACATAGAGATGATTAAAAAAAAAAACATAGTGTAAATATATTAGTTAGTTAAAGAGTCCGCAATCCTAAAGATTGGTTGGAAACAGCACGCCATGCCGATCTATCCTGAGCTAATCCCTTCATCTCCCTATAGCTATTCATCTCAACGTCTTCAACTATCTGACTCACATACTCCAATCTAGCCCTACCTACCCCTCTCTTTCCCTCCACTCTACCTTCTATGATCAATTGCATAATCCCCCCATGCCTAAGAATATGCCCTACTAATCTGTCTCTCCTACGCTGTAACACTCTCCAGATACTTCTCTTCTCCCCTACTAACTCTAGTACAGCTTCATTTGTTACTTTATCTTCCCAACCAATCCTCATCATCCTCCTATAACACCACATTTCGAATGCTTGTAATCTACGCTTCTCTTCCTTTCCTATAGTCCACGCCTCACACCCGTACAGTGCTACACTCCAAACATATACCTTCAGTAATCTTTTTCTAATACCCAAGTCAATATTTGATCTTAAAATCTGTTCTTTTTCTACGAATGCCTTCCTACCCTGTGCTATCCTACACTTTATATCTACCTTGCTTCGATTATCTTTTGTGATTCTACTGCCTAAATAACAAAAATCTGACACTTCTTCGATTCTATTATCTCCTATTGAGATCCTCATTTTTCTACTGCATTCCTTTTTGTCACACCTCATCACTTTAGTTTTACCTATATTTATTTTCATGTTAAAATCCCTAGTCAATACTGCCTGCATACCATTCAATACCCTTTCTAAATTATTTTCGCTTTCTTCCAATATAGCTATATCGTCGGCGAATCTCAACATATATATTTTCTCTCCCTGTACATTCACACCTACACTATACTCTTCTTTTACTTTGTTTATTGCATCTTCTATATATAGATTAAATAATAACGGTGAGAGTGTACAACCCTGCCGAACTCCCTTCCCTATTTTTGCTACCTCTTCTTCCCCCTCAATTCTAACTAAGGCAGTTTGGTGTTTATATAAATTAAAAATTATTCTCCTATCCTTATAATCTACACCCGTTTCTTTTAAAATTCTAAACATTATGTCCCAATCTACATTATCAAATGCCTTTTCTAAGTCTACAAAAGCTATGCAAGTTACCTTTCCTACCCTATTTCTTTTTTCTACTACCGTTCTTAGTGCTAGAATCGCCTCTCTCGTCCCTCTGTTTTTCCTAAAACCAAACTGATCTTCTCCTAGCCTTTCCTCTACTTTATTTTCTAATCTCCTATAAATAATCTTTAATAATATCTTCGATGCATGTGATAGTAGGCTAATGGTCCTATAGTTCTCACACAAATTAGCTCCTATTTTCTTCGGCATTGTTACTATTCTACTACGCTGAAAATCCTGTGGTACTTCTCCCTTCTCATATATTTTACAAACTAACCTGTATAATCGCTCCTGCATTTTTTCCCCTGCGTGTTTTATTAATTCGGCTGGTATCATATCAATCCCCGCTGCTTTGTTATTCCGTAAATCATTTAATGC
Organism: Leptodirus hochenwartii; assembly: GCA_947310635.1. NCBI lineage: Eukaryota > Metazoa > Arthropoda > Insecta > Coleoptera > Leiodidae > Leptodirus > Leptodirus hochenwartii. Next base: position 13,015,217 of record OX371182.1, read on the forward strand.
TCTATGAAACTCTGACCTAAGTATGCTAGGACCTAAGTCATCCTCATCTATCTGTTCCACACTTTCTAGCTCCTCCATGTCCTGCCTACCTTTATATAAATCTTCAAGATACTCCTTCCATCTTCTAGCTTTTTCCTTATTTTCTGTGAGTTCCTTACCCTGCTTATCACATATAATGTTACCCTTTGGTTTTACTTTAGAAAAATGTGACTTAATTTTCCTGTAGCCCAAATCTACTTTACCTCTTCTCATATCCTCCTCCATATCCTCACAATTTCCTTATATTATATTAATATATTACTCAATCAAATAATTTACTTGTTGATTTTTTTCTGTTTCAAAAGTTGAGAAAATATTTTTTTTAAATACGCCATCGCACGTAATTTTTTTCCTGTATAATCGAAATTAGATATTGCATTCTCTTCTCCTGGGAATTGTTTTTGTAGGTCATATTGAGTCACATATTGCATATTCACCTAGGCATGTGAAAAACAACATTTTGAAATCAAATATTTAGAAGTATATGAATTAAAAACACACACTAAAAGTTAATTTTAATGCATCGGATGTTTTAATAAATTATACGTGCCATTTATCAACCGGAAGATTATATAAAAAAAAAATTATATCAAAAAATTGCGTTAAAAAACTCGTTGATTTATGTATTAATATTATTTTTCTCTCAAATGATTAATATTCATAAACGAATTTTCCCACTTAAAAAAAAAACAACTCACATTAGCAGAATTATTATCTTTCTCACATTTCTGGGACTTCCCCGATGATAATATAGTTTAACTTAGACTGGACGAATAGATCATTATTTACATATTCTCGTATAATGCATAAGTTTTCAGGAAATAAGATAATTCATCTTTGGAGTTAGTTTGGCATCAAGACCAATTTCCACGCTTTTGTTTATATACAGTCCAAGTGCAAATTACATCGCTTGAGAAATGTTGTTGTAGTATTTTCCGTTTGCATCACGCGTTTATTTTCACTGGAAATAGTAAAAACACGTACACAAATGTATGAGAAGTGTTTCCAGTTTGGGATTTCGAAATTTCGAAAATTTTATAGTCGCTTTAATCTCATTTTATGTTTACATTAAAATTGTTTCGATTAACTGTACTGACGTAAATTTTTACATCTTACATGCACGATCTAAGATGGTATGGTTGTTTTTTTGGTAAATACGGGAAACGTTTTTGAAAAAGTGCACTTTGCAGGTGTCACCGAAACAAATTTTTATTTACGCCTGTATAAATGTGACACTGAAAGTAGGTAGATGTTATTTATGTTTGCAACTTCGCCTGAAAACTGTTATGATTTTCCCGAAGCTGATGGTCTACTATGACGTAGACAAATAAAACTGTTTTCGTATAACTAAAAAATCATACATCAGCACTTCTTAAAAATGTATTAATCGTCTTATTAATTATTTTCATTCAAGAGCATGCAGGAATATATCTACCGAGCAGTTAATTTCTTGTCACACATGTAAATTTAATTTCGCTATTTTAATCGATTGTCTAGTCTACGTATATGAACTATATTTAGGGAAATGACGTCTCTGTTCGTAGACACGACTTTTTCCTTTACCTCATTAGTAAATTCGCAAGAAATGTACACTCCCAATAAGTGCCGGTATAATAAAATTCGGAGCAAATTATTTTCTTTTCGCGAAATTGGTTTGTATAAGTTTGTACGAACACAAAAATTGATTTATACAGCTCGTTTATTTTAAATTGGCGGAGAATAACAGAAGTATACGCATCATAAATCAAAACCGGCATAATGGCTTGACCAATACAGTACATAGCAGTGCTATTCGAAACACGCTACGCTTCTGTCTTCTCCAAAGAATAAGTAGGTGTGTCTAGTGCAGAAGGTGTGCGTCCTAAGAAATGCAATGTTGACAAATCACCACGCACAGTTATAACCATTTGATGCAATTAGAATGAACTCTTTGAAATTAATATAAAAAAGTTATACTAGAATATAAGAAATGTTGATAAATACTTATTATAGTATCATATTTATGTCGTAATTAATTTGTACGATAGCTATAAAATAGTGACAAATTTAAATTCTTAGACCTAGAGTATTTTTTGTTGTCTGGCACCACTGGTACTGTATATCCCCGATAAGCACAACCCTATGCGCAGACGACTACCAAAATTCTCCGCCATTAAAAATTAAATTAAAAATTAACAATTATCAAAATCGCAATTAAAAAAAAAGAGCTGTACCATTCGGCCATTGCAGTTCTTCATTTACCCAAAAGACGTTGCTTATTTGAATGTTTGTGCACTAAATTTTATTATCAAATATAGGCGAAAGGAAAGTTTTACCTTTACCTCATTTGATGATGATACAATATCACGTCGTTAATTATATGTTCACGTTGCTCAAACTCTAGAAACTCTAAATGAAAATTAAAAGCACACACATTGCTTCTATTTTCCTCAACTACAAGCGTGTCTTCAATTTTCACTTTATCTACCTACGCAATTCTAATCATCATCTTCTTACATTGACGTATGATACAAATAATTTTCATTTTCAATGACATTTAGTATATTGCGGGAAACATTTCGATTTACATGATTTATTTGGTTGTAGAAACTAGTGACAACAAATTTGATCTTTGAAATTAAATTTGGAGCCGAGGGAATTAATTTAAATGTCACTCGAGGGGACATAAAGGACAATGTTGAAACAACGTCGTGTCTTGCTGGTGCGTGCGCCTATATATGATGTAAATGTAATTTACCATGGAGATCTCCCGAATCTTCACGTGGAGCTTAGATGGTACTTTTGTTATTATGCAATATCTGTTTCTAATTTTAAATATTTCGAACCTCAATGTAATACTACAGCCACCATTACACGAAGAAGAATAAATAGTTTGTTAAAAATTTTATACAAACAGGCAATATCGTTTTTTGAAATCGAAACCACAATGTATATCAGGATTTTTTTGAGTTAAATCAACAATAAAGCGAAGAGATATTTATTAAGCTGTATACGTCAAATCAATTTGTACTTCTTCCATAATCAGTGCAGAAAAGTCAGGATAATGCAACATAATGAATATTTAAAAAAGGTTGCTCTCGAAAACAAATTATATGGCTCTGGAAAACTCGCTAAGGCTATAAAAATCAATAGCCTTTTTCGACAAATATCACAGTAAACCAAAAGCTTGGTCATATATGAAGGTGTCTTTACTCAATCTGCTGTGTTTTGTTGCAAGGTTCTTGATCCACGAACCAGAAGATTCATCATCTACTAACCGACGCTCCTTATTGCCAAATTAAACCGTATTTTCTTTTATAGATTCAAGCGGCGCTGGATATTATTCGATTTAAATAAAACAAGAACCATTGCGGCTTCGAGAACCAGAACCTGGCCGTCGAATTAATAGGCACACGCATCTATGCAAATGTTTTGTCTTCTCGGGAAGTCGATAAACATATCGCACGTGTATTTATAAAATGACATAACTCACAAAAATACATTTTGGGGAACAACTGTTTTTGTGAGTTTGATAAAAATACTTACAAAACAAGTGGTTAAAATAAGAAAGTAAAAAAAGGTGTTTTTGCACTTCTGCACGTATAATTCCTTTATTTATATAATAGACTAGTTTCGGCTGTTCGCCAAATCATCAGTATTTAATAAGATAGATCGGATAGATTCTACAACTCAACAAAAACAAGTGGTGTTTCAAAAAAGTTGGATGCCACGAAGAAAAAAGCGTTCAAATTGTCATTTTTGTCTATTTCGATTCTCAAGCGTTTAAAACCCGCTCTTATTGAGTTTTTACGAAACTTTTTTCACGAAACAAAATCACCGATTTTGAGTTGTGTCATTTTAGAAATACACGTGGGTTATGTGGGTTATATACAGGGCTTTGTGTCCAGCGATGCACTGAAGCATATCATCCTCTAGACGAACGTCAATAATTGTTTGTGGTAAAATGGCAGCCGCTTCCGGTTGAATTGAGACGAGTAGCGTTCGAGTTGATCGTCGGCCAGTGGATATAACAAGACCTCACCAATCTGCGTTTACAAATTTTTATTTTAGATTATCAAATATACAGATAGGTTGCGCTAAATTCAATTTAAGAAATTTTGGTAATATAAATTACAATAAAAGAGATTTACTGACGGTATAAAAAAATGCTATACTTGTATTAGAATCCTGGATATTAACATCTCTTGAAAAAAAAAATGCGTTCATTTAAAATGATTAAAACACAACGTCGCAATTTGACCAAAAACAATTTGATAAATATATTCAATAAACTTTGTTTCAACGTGTTAATATATTACACTGAATATCTCAAGTTGACATTACTAATATCATATACAAGGACGTTTAACATATTGCGGTAGATCGACGATGGTATACATATAACTTGTGGCTACGTGGGATTCCATGAAGGAACCAGAAGGAGCATCGGCAGAAGGATAACTGCAGATATGGAATTACCCCTTCAGGGAACGTGCAAATATTGTTGGCATAAACCACTGCCTGTACTAATATTGGTGTGTCGTAATGATATATCTGCAATCTATTATACAATCAGTACTAGATTATACAGGACGTTTTAATTTAAATAAATGCATTTTTGTTTGTTAATTGTATTATAATTTTGTCTGGCTGCAAATTGAGCCAATAATATCGAAAAACGAAAAGCACAATTGAACTATTTTATTAACAAAATAATATTTAAACTACGCGACAAATGGATCTTGCGAAGAGATATTTTTGATGGGAAACTATATTAGTGACACTGATAAGGAGTCTAATTTAATTGCTTCATTCTAAACCGGCATATTCTCGCTATCACGGAAAATATAATGATAAACCCTCTTGGAATGGAATTGGATATTATTGCAAGTTTCTAATGCACAATCTAATGGCAGTCGTCACGCGAATTTTGCATCATTCAAATACTACTTGCTCTTGCATTGACGTACAGAGATGGTTGAAGAAACTTTCGTACGTAGGAATATCGCTATAAAACATGAATTATAACTATCTGCAACGACTCAACAAACGAAATAACTATTTCTAACCAATTAAATTTTGCTTGAGCATATTTATTAACTTCTTTTTCGAAGATACGGCCATGGTGAGATAATAATGATATCATCATTTCCTTGTAGTCACCTGGTATAATCCCTCATTTATACAGGGTACTTGCAATTATAATATTAATAAATCAAAAAATATTCAGAACAAAATTCGTAAAAAAAATTGATGGATTTTGTTGATATTATGTTGCCATATTGCAAGTACCATTTTTTCAAACCCCCTATTTTTGATGTAGGTACAAGTTACATTTTGCACCCTTTTGCAAATTATCTTCGATTATTCCTATTAATACAAACGGCATGGATTCAGGTAATAATCGTACGCGGAAGATTTAATGGCAGCGAAACATGATATCAGCTAATATTAGTAATTTGAAAATGAGTTTTACTAGCCAGCAATATTACAGATGCTTCGTAAATATTGTTGCAGTATACGGGCATAAAATAGCTGTCTTTGAAGCTTTTGTATCCTTCTAGAAGCATGTTGTTTTATGAAGAGGCTTGTTGAATCTGGAAATTCGCTTTTTGTACTGCTCTTGGTGGTTTTGGATGTTTAAAGAAATTGCATAATTACAAGTTGACACTACGTTTATTACGAACAAGTTTCGAGGACGTATCATCAGCCAAATAATATTACAAATTGAATTTGTTTTTTACATCATCTTAAGATTTTTTTCTGGAGAAATTTAAATTTTTTTAGAGAATTCAATTATTTTACATCAAAGTCCTCGAAACTTGTTCCGAAATAAACGTATTATCAAATTGTAATATTGCAATTTCTTTAAACATCCAAAACCACCAAGACAAACACAAAAAGCGAACTTCCAGATTCAACAAGCCTCTTCATAGCTGTCTTTGTTTCATTGGAATCATTAATTAGTAAGATACGAACAACCCAATGGGTGTGCAAATGTTGAAGAGCAATGTTTGTTTTGAACTTAATTGCTTTCAGAAGTATAAGGAAAATAATAATATAGTTATGAATAAAACTTTTAAACATAACTGCTATTATTATTTATAAGAGTTTAAATCTTTATTGAAATGACTTATTTAATAAGTTCTTTGCACTTTCAAATGATGAATTGCTCAAATTACAATTAATTTCAGAGTGTTGGCCGTTCCTCAAGCTGCAGCACTAGCTCTTCCGTTACCACAACTCACACTCCGCGCTACACGTCTTCTTCTTCTTCTGCTGCTACCCACACGCCCACACCCTCGCCCAGACCTACATACCATTCCACCACCACCAACAGGATGACCGTGAACTCGCAGTCGGGCCCGCGCTGCTCCACCAACAATGCAACCAATACAAATCACCACTATCACCAGAATCAAGCTTCTACTAATGCCAACTCAACATCGCACAGTCCTCACCCGCATCGCCCCAGCAATGCCCACCACCACGAGGATCTCATCTCTACTGCCACGTCCGCACTGCGTCGTCTCAACTTCAAGACTGCTCGGCTGTCAACTAAGGCCACCACGAAGGCTCAGGTACGTCACATGAGGTCTTTATTTTCATTGTATAAGTGGAGGAATCAATTCGACTTTGTTAAATTTCCGCAGTTCTAAGTTTTTGGTTACCAATGAAAGAAACGATTTTTTTGCTTAATATTGCAGAGTCAACCGGTACCAAAAGTAATAGTGATGGGTTCTAGTACAACATCAGAAACGACAATTAACACAAGTACAGACAGTTCCAATACGATAGTAACGACAATGACAGCAACCGACGGTGATAACACGGAGGATAGTTTAGACATGCACGAATCTTTGGATTATTTAAATTCTGATAATGTAAATCATCATCATCAGGTGTTGCAACCAATGCCAGTAGGATCACCTAAGACGCCACCAACTGCTTTACAACAAACGCCACCCACTGCCAAGAAACAGGAGACCAAATTCACGTTCGAGGTCGAACAGCAGCTGGTACCATCACTTATAAAAGAAGCGAAGATACAAATAGAAACCAATAAAGGGCATTCGTCGAATGCGAGGAAGATGGTCGATAACTTGATAGATGCACAAGTTGAGGCTTTAAAGATGGACGCGAGACGTCGGTACAGTTATCGCGCAGCTCAAAATCAAGAGGACTTAGATCGTATCGATATAGTGAATGATATTAGTCCGAGTAGTCCGAAGAAGTTCCCCCTGAAGCCCAGAGTCCTGGAGGAGACGACCTCAAAATCGAAACATCGTCACAAACGCAGCTCGAGAAAGCACCATTCGCCCAGTAAATACAAGAAACAACAACAATCTATTGATCAGTTCAGTTACGATGAAACGCACATCGCCACGTACCGAGAACAGTCACGGATGACACCGCCACTTCCCGACCTGCGTGTGGACTTTTTCAACGAAACCGTCGATCGGACTACTTGCCACGATGACGATTCATTATTTGTGCCAGCTGGTGTCCAACAGAAACGGGGCAGCGTCTGCCTGAACAAGTGTCTCAGAGAGGCGGGGACGCAGTTAGATTCATCGTCGGTCAACGCCACAGCGACCGTCACTTCGCCGATAAACGTGACCACGAACCCATTGGAGAACTCGGTGCACTTTAACAGTAGAAAGATCCCACAGGCGACGATCGTCGTCCAGCAACCCTCGCTCAGTTTGGACCAGAGTAGTGTGTCCACGATCCTGCTCAAGAACGGATCGGACTTCCTGTCGAATGTGGTGGACTGTAATAATAAGTTGAGTTTGAAGAAACAGAAGGTGGACAATATGAAACAATTGTTAGACGTGGCCAATAATCTGACCTTAGAGGAAATACACGATTTCGAAATGAGGTAAGAGATCTTATCCCAGTTAATTACCATTATTTAATTATGTTAAAGTCAACAGTTCATTCCATTTTTTTGAATGAGAGCCAACCTCAGAAGAAACCATTTAGTTCCTTGCATTCAAGAATAGATTTTAAAGCAGCGACGTCCAAAAATTCATAATAAAAATCATTAATATTTTGTACACCAAATTGCGCCAGTTATATTTTAAGCAACATTTTTTCATCATTGGTCCATGTGTCTTCAGTTTCTTAACTGTCAGCTCAATTTAGATTTCGTACAGCAGGTTTATGTATATTGTTTCAATGGCCGTGAATACAGAATAGTAAACAGACGATTATATTTTCGGATTCAGAATCTAAATATAATCCGAATACGTTTTAATTATAGTAGCGTAATTATACTATATATTCGAGAAAGATAAATTCTCTGAAGAATATCACATGGCAGTGCTAGTGACTATTTATAGTAAAATTCATAGCGTTTCAGCAGAAGGACGCCAATTTTCATTTGTGTACAAATTTAATCTTAAACCACGTCATGAGTTTTCTGGCTTTTCCAAATTTTTTACTTACTAATATTGCGCACAATAATATTTATGTTAGCACTTCTATTAATCATCAGACTAAGAGAAAATGAATGATGAACTTTCACTATCACAGTTTTTAAATCATATAAAATTGTGCGTGCTTACAAAAGAAAACTTATCTAGTGCAAATTTACGATGACTAATTCAAAATTTTATTGCAATGTTGAATGGGTGTTAATTTTTTTTGCAGATACGGTAGTCCGCATCACAATCGTTCACAATCGGTAAAAACACCGGGTCGTAGTTCGGGTAGGCCAAATTATTTGTGCTTACCCCAGCAGAGGGCTCGGGTTGCTTCCATGCCAAATACGGGATTTGAGGAAGAATACTATCGTCTGAGGCACTTCTCCATCACGGGCAAGGGGGTGGTTAATAGGGGTGACAGTTTGAAGAGCCGAAGATCTCGGTCGAATAATTCTGTAGCTTCGAGTAATTCTAGGTGAGTGATGATATATTTTTGTTGTTGTTACGTTTAAGGTTGGGTTTGGTTTCAAACTAGTTAATTTTATTTGTTAATTTGCAATTACTTTACAATTATTAAATGATCCACGAATTAAATTATTAAAAATTTAAATTATACGAAAAGCAGGGGTTCGGCACTGTGTCTAACATTTCCACAATTTCGATTATTTTTATACAATATTTTTAGAAAATGTTTCTAAGGGATGAGGCTTTTTAAGGGTATCTTTTTTATAGTTTTAAATTTTCAATAAAATGTCGAAAAAAAATTATAACTTTCATCAAAAACAGACGATTTTTCAGACGTTGTGTTATCAAGGAAGCTAGAGAAAAAATTTAAAAAAAGTTTGACCGTTCCATAACTAGATATCTTGTATACAATCGGTAAAAAAGATGTGATTTAATTTGCTTTTGTTTAATAGTTGGGCTAACGCTAGTAAACCCTTACAATCGAAACGGTAGAGGTTCGGCAACGTGTCTAGCATCTCCAGAGTTTTGATTATTTTTGTACAATATTTTTAGAGAATATTCCTAAACGATGGAGCTTTTGAAGGGTATATTTTTCATATTTTTAAAATTTCAATTACATGTCGAAAAAAAATCATAAAAAAATTCAATATCGTGGTCTATTATTCTGGTAACTAATTGAATGAAAACGTAACACTTGCATAATCTCTTAGAACGATTTTAGAAAAAGGAAAAAAATTCACTTTAGGAAGCTCCCACTAAATTATTATGAAAACTAGATACATTTTCAAAAATGCTTTAATTTTCTATGCAAAACGTTTCACGAATTATTTATTTTCAAATCTGTTTAGTAGAAGCGAGTAAACTATTTACATAAAAAAGTGAAAAGTTCATATTATAAATCATTCACGTTCGATTATCGTAAACTTAATTTATCAATTTTTCGCACACCACGAAATAAATTTTAAAAACATCCCGCTGATAGTATTTGTGCAATACTGACCTAAATTAACCATTTTTATTGCAGAATTATAACGCAGTATTTTTGTTTCTCATGTAGTTGGTATTTATAACATCTTGGACTTAAATTAATATTTCGGTTTCTATTTACGAAGCCAGTTTTACTATTAATAACCTCTTGCACGGTTCAGATATACTTGCATTAAAAATACACTAGCCTCATTAGTATACGTAATAGTTTATTATAGTTCGTGTGCATATTAATAAATGGAAATATTAAATGTAGAACCTTCAGCTTTCACCTTTTCTTAGACGGAAAAATACAAGAAATTAACTTATTGCGAGAAATTAAGTTGCTGCGTTTTTTTTTGCAGAATTATATTATTGTATTGCAAGTGCATGAAGTTTATAAAGCACATAGTTGTATTTGTTTTTTTTTGCTGTTTGTAAAGCACCTTTAAATTTGAACAGACGAAGAGTATGCTAAAAATAAATCCCTCCAGTTGAAGTTTAGAACAATAGAATTAGCTGATTTCGCAGTTTTCTTTTTGTATTGTAGTATGGGAATATAAATTAAATAAGTAAAAGAAACTTTTTCATCGAAAAGATACTATTTTCTTTTTTATCGATAATTTATTAGCTTTAATTACCCGCAGTGTTGTTTGAAAAGAAAATTCAACAATATAATAAATCACTGTACGTGTAATATTTGATACAATCGTAAAAAGAAAAAAATGTATCTTAACACAATTAAACAAAAATGATTTAAGCTGACGTTTCGACGTTTATTTCATCGTTTTCTTCAGTGCTTACAATTTTTTACATTTTTTTTATAATATATAATATATAGTAATAGTTGACTATTATTTTCGACCAAGAAAACTAATATTATTAAATAAATATTTTCAATCAATGACAAATATGAAAATATCGTATGTAAAATCTCGATATATATATACAAATAAATTAATGCGTGTAGAAAAATAAATCATTTTTGGACATTGAGATATCAAAGAAATATAAAAATGTTTACCTCATTTAATCAATCAAAATATAACGCATATTCAGTAATACGATGTGACCTTATTTTAAAATCCAAAATTATCTGAATAATCCTTAATAAATGCACGATTATTAATAATTTTCGTTGCTGGATTTTTGTGCTGTATTTTACAAGTCACTTATATATATATATCTTTTTTTTTCATTTAAAAAATTATAATCTTGTTATTGACCTACGTATTCGTAACAAGGTCAGTTTTATATTCATTACGAATTAAAAAAAAAAATGGAATTGAAAATATACCGATTGAAAATCTTTAAATTTTCGCACAGATGGTCGTACAATTTCGAAAATAGCTTTAATATGACTATCGATCGGTTTTTGCCAATACTTTTGCTCACTTTCGAGTAAACAAATGTTGTATAATTATTACAGCAAATTCTGACGCTCTTCCTCAAGCCAAAATAAATATTTACCGATATCAAAAGAACATGGAATTAATTTTTGATATATCCGACGTTGGAATGTAGGAATTATTTGCTGAAATGCAAAATTTATTTTCACAATGTTTTTTTTGTACCGAGCTTGACAGATATGTGTAATTTTTAATTTCTGGTTATTGCTTTGTTCCAAGAAGAGACAAGTCTGCGCAAAATGTAAAATTTAGTTGTGGTTTTGCAAATGTAATGATAAAAAACAATGTTCGTAAGTCAGTTTAAAGTTATTGTTGAACAATCTAGTGCTAATGAATACTATTTAACGATTTAAAAAAAATCGGTTAACCGTAGAAATTGTTTTAAAAGAGGAGGAGGTGGAGGAAAGGTTTGATTATACCGCGTGTTCTTTTCAAACACATACGTATTACTGCAATAATAAAAAGACGGTTCTAAAATATCTTTTTAAAATCTCGACTTTGAAATGGATTTTTTTCTTTACAAAAATAATGTATCACGTATCAAATTTCCGTATAAACTTTGTATTTTTATGATGGTATTTTATCAAACGACGTCATCAAGGTCTTTACGTTAACTCCTTCGGCGATGCGTGCTGTGCGGTGCGTCGTAAAGCGAGGAAGAGCAATTAGAGTTTTACTGCTCTATATTACAAGTGCAGGCGTGATTTTGAAGTGTTCGTTATATAAATTTTAATGGAAAAGCTCTCTACATACCCTCCCATAAAAGTTTGTATCATTGTTCAAATACATTAAGCCAAATTAAATTCCCTTATCGAAAGGCTAAATTAAATGTAAATTGAATCCTTCGAGGATATTATAAAAAAAAAGTACGTGAGCGTATAAATCGAAATTAGGTAACGTTCGTTTTGAATATATGTAAGCTATTTATAATAATGTATATAAAGAAGCGTGTCCAAAAATACGTGCTTCTTTTAATCCGAGTTCATTTTAAAGGTCGCGCAAAGTGGAAGGCCACTTCTTTAAAGGAAAAATAAAATATCACATTTCAGCAGAAGCTAACATCTTGAGACTATAACCGTACGTGTCGAATAAATTTCTAGAAACATATATTTCTTCTTTTCACGCTTCGCTGCTCGGGAAACAAGCTATCTAATTTTTACGCTAATAAGCAGCTGTATATCTCCAGAACGAATGAATCACATGTAACATTTACAATTTAAGATACTCATTCGGTAGTATCCACAATTTTCTTAGGCGTTCAATTAGTTGTCGACAAATTAAAATATATTGCCGCGATAACAAAAAAGATTAGATCATTTTATTGTCATGTATTTTATGTCGTATTATGAATTATTCGTACAGAATATTCGTCAAACTGAAAATTTATATTTCAGCACAGGAAAATTACGCCATTGCACTTACCATTTGTATACAATACAGCGAAATATAGTTTACGTGAATTCGTTCGCCAAGTGGAAAACTTATAACTTGCAGCTGGAGTTATATAATGGTAAACTTTGCTAGTTACGGTGCTGCAACTATATGCACGGGTAGAATGATAAGGGCATGTTATTGTTTTCGGTACTAACGGGCAACTGCAGCGTTCGTCCTTTGTCCTACAGGAGGTAATTTATGGCCACTGAACGGTGTAATGTATTTGTTAAGTTAAGTTATTATCCTTTATACGGTGTAGCGTATCGAATATTAATTATTTACGCAAGCAAGACGTCGGATAATAATATGGACTCATTGGAGAACATATAATTAGGAATCGCACAACAATATCGTCTGTACAAACTGACGTCTTAATGAATTGATTAAATGTTCATCGATGTACTCGAAAGCATTGTTAAAAGATAGTTGAAGAAATCACGCATTTCGATTTGATAAGGCATTTTTATCATCGTTTATTGCAAGTATGTTTCGAATAAAATAACGCGGATTTTTCAATTTAATCAAGTTGAAAATCATTATATTGTTGCGAAGGTTAACTGTTTCGAATTTATTTATGAACATGTTATATGCAACCAGTCGATTTTTCCAATTCAATAGCGACGTCCTCAACTGAATCGAGCAATTATAATTGCAGTACCATGGAATATGCAAAATATTCAATCCGAATATGATTTATAAAAAGTGGATTAGATTAAACTTACTTAATTTTTTTTTTTCAAATTATAGTAGTGACTTGGAAAAATCGCGTAACTTCAAACGCGCTTCTTCTCAGCAACAACAACATCGAGTTTGATATATTCTCCATAACATTCTTATTAAAAAAGAAAACTTCGCTCACTTTTATAAACTTCATTATAAGATGTCTCATTCTGTCCCATTTTTAGATGCATTTATTTTTCTCACCTCACCACGTCCATTCGTCTCCACTCCAATATTATTTGCACGTTTCCGTAATTACGTAAATCTTAAAATTTATATACGCTTGTCTATAAAAGGAAGTAGATCAATATAATATTTGGACATATGATTTGGTTTCTTTTATGATTCTATTATTATCAGCGAGACCAATTAATGTTTTGTATCTACAAAAGCGTTCGTTCATTCATCAGTGAGTAGAAGAAGGCAACAGGATGAATACGGGAAAGAAAATGCACTAAGGACTAAAGAAATATGATGTAAAAAGGACTAATTTTTGGCTGTTATGTAGTATACGAAGAAATAGTTAATGAATCTTAAAGGATTTAATGAAGAAGTATAATTTCTGCCTGGATCCACCCCGTTCAATGTCCTGCTGCTGTTGCCGTTGATGATGATGATGATGATGATGCTGCTCAATGATCCATACAATCTACAGAATGCTTGTCTCCTCTCTTCCAATATGTAACATGTCATCTATTAATAACCCCCCCCGGCTCAAATGTGGCATCCAAACATCTCCACCACAGGCTTAATCTACCACCACACCTCGTATAACATTCTCCCATTTACTAATCAATACTTCAGCACAAGATACGTGTGTTAAAACACTGACAGTTTTGGTGACAAACACGTTGTAGCTTCACATTGATTCTGTGTTGTAAACTGGAGTATAGTAAAGTAGATCGACTCGTTCGAATTGGATGTTGCGCTACTCATCGTCCTCACATTGACAGCGGTTCTGTGGCAAGTTGTTGGGCTGTTTCTTTCGCCGAAGTGATAAAGTTATGTTGATTGGGGGCGGTGCGTCTTTCAGGAAGCATTCGAACAGAAGGACGAAACCTACTCCGCCGGTACCGCCGCCAAGGAAGGACACCCTCAATGTCCATGGGTCGAGAAAATGGAAATGGTACAAACAGTGCCTACAAATACAATTCAATATAAATAAACTTACATCGTCGCCACTTTTTGTCTTCGCATATTTGGTTTTACTTGTTGACGTGTCATCGTTTCGAATACTTTATGTAAAGCTTACGCAGACTATTATACGCATGTCCTTTGCTTGATTCACCTAAGAATATTACACATCTATTTCAACGTATTGTATTTTTCGAGAAAAAAAAACAATTTACGCAGAACTTTCCAAATTATACACTACATTTGTAAATAATGTCCATTTCCACTTGCCACGAATCAATTTTTGCTTTAGTCCATCTCTTCCGGTTCAGAAGACGATGCAAATCCCCGTGGACTTCAATCAGCTGTCACACAACGAGATAAGACGTAAGATTTCGCAGTTCACACAACAGAGAATTTTGAACTGGACTATCCCAATAGAATACTTGATAAAATAATAATTTGTTTTAAACGCGAAATTTCGACGTGTTTTGAGAAACGGATAATTAGTAGTTAAAAATGATTGTGTATTAAAAATCGTAAATAGAGATTTTTTACCATCTCTAAAAGATGTTTTGTGATGAAAGTTGCTTAGCTGACTATTTATTTTCGAGTCACTTAAATTACAAAAGGATTACCAAATGTCATTTCTTCAACAGTTTCGTAAAATAAACAATATCTGGAGCTGATTGGTAGACTTTCCCTTTGTTTTAGTACGGAGCAACTTCAAACCGCCGTGTCCGCCGGTTCGGCGAAGACAAGTGCCACCTGTAGCTTAGCATCGTCGAGGGAATCATCTACCAGTCAACCAGCACAGAGCCCTTACAAGGTACTCATGCTGGGTGGACCCGCTGTGGGCAAATCGTCCTTAGTGTCCCAGTTTATGACGTCCGAATATTTACACGCGTATGATACTAGTATAGGTGAGTAAATTTACACTATATACACTTATATACGCAAGCTACTCAGCCACACCTAGTTTTTCTATTGACAATACATAAGCGTACCCACAGCACAGCATATGTGCCGTACGACTGACGCCATACTGTTTTGAATAGCACTGCTCTGTACTGTATTGGTCAAGTCATTATATAGGTCTTGATTTATGATGCGTGAACTTCTGTCACCTTCCACCACTTAGAAAAAAAACGGTGTATACCACTTGACTTGACTTTTAAACTCGGAAAAGTCATTAAGTGTCTAGAATAATTAGAGTTGGGTAACCGCGGGATTGTTCAATTGTTTTAACAAATATTTTTATGCGTTTTCTATATGACATATTTGTATTTATATTTGCATAAAAAAATAATCATATTAAAGCATTGGTTTTTAAAAAAAAACCGGTTATTATAAAAGTACCTTCATGAAACTGGAATCGATATAATGTAGAGTTGTACATATTTCGTTCACAAATTAAAATATTGTCGATTAAAAATATTAACAGCGCAGATTTTGAGTGTAGTGTTAAAGCTATAAATAATGGAATAGAATTTTTTTTGCTGTTATTCAGAATTATTTCTATAATCTGTGTTTATGGATTTTATTGATAATCAATTATTGGGTAAATACTGTTGAGGAAAATGCTTGTTTTGTAGTATGTCGAAATATATGACCATTTCCGTGAATTCAATAAAATACAAATCACCTTAGAAATTTTTATGTATACTGTGAATATTTACCTATATAAGTATAGTTATATTCTTTTTTAATTTTGCGCCTTCTTAATATACATTTATATATCCACAATATAATGTGAAACTTTTATTTTAAATTACCGAATCAAACTATTAAGTTAAAGAGTCCGCAATCCTAAAGATTGGTTGGAAACAGCACGCCATGCCGATCTATCCTGAGCTAATCCCTTCATCTCCCTATAGCTATTCATCTCAACGTCTTCAACTATCTGACTCACATACTCCAATTTAGGCCTACCTACCCCTCTCTTTCCCTCCACTCTACCTTCTATTATCAATTGCATAATCCCCCCATGCCTAAGGATATGCCCTACTAATCTGTCTCTCCTACGCTGTAACACTCTCCAAATACTTCTCTTCTCCCCTACTAACTCTAGTACAGCTTCATTTGTTACTTTATCTTCCCAACCAATCCTCATCATCCTCCTATAACACCACATTTCGAATGCTTGTAATCTACGCTTCTCTTCCTTTCCTATAGTCCACGCCTCACACCCGTACAGTGCTACACTCCAAACATATACCTTCAGTAATCTTTTTCTAATACCCAAGTCAATATTTGATCTTAAAATCTGTTCCTTTTCTACGAATGCCTTCCTACCCTGTGCTATCCTACACTTTATATCTACCTTGCTTCGATTATCTTTTGTGATTCTACTGCCTAAATAACAAAAATCTGACACTTCTTCGATTCTATTATCTCCTATTGTGATCCTCATTTTTCTACTGCATTCCTTTTTGTCACACCTCATCACTTTAGTTTTACCTATATTTATTTTCATGTTAAAATCCCTAGTCAATACTGCCTGCATACCATTCAATACCCTTTCTAAATTCTTTTCGCTTTCTTCCAATATAGCTATATCGTCGGCGAATCTCAGCATATATATTTTCTCTCCCTGTACATTCACACCTACACTATACTCTTCTTTTACTTTGTTTATTGCATCTTCTATATATAGATTAAATAATAACGGTGAAAGTGTACATCCCTGCCGAACTCCCTTCCCTATTTTTGCTACCTCTTCTTCCCCCTCAATTCTAACTAAGGCAGTTTGGTGTTTATATAAATTAAAAATTATTCTCCTATCCTTATAATCTATACCCGTTTCTTTTAAAATTCTAAACATTATGTCCCAATCTACATTATCAAATGCCTTTTCTAAATCTACAAAAGCTATGCAATTTACCTTTCCTACCTTTAAAACTATTAAACTACAAAAATTAAATGTTCGTTTGTTTCCAAGCAGATATGCTAATATAAAGATTATATGATTTACATATGAAAAAATCTACTTCATTTTATTTCGCACAAGTAGTAATTTATAGCCAAAAGTTCGCTTAATATATTCAAACTTCACTTTTGGCGTATCATAAATTTATTTCCAAACTTGTGCGATGATTTAAAATTACGCGCACAAATCTTTCAAGTTTCTTTTTTTTGTGTCTAATATAAATATATCGTCTGCCCTCAAACTAATCATTTTAAAATTTATTTTTTGGTGTTTTAATCTTCTTCGTTTAAACTCACTCGGTTTTCTTTTATATAAATAAATGGCGTTTCTTCTTAAAAATGAATATTTCCAAAATCGTTCTAAATTTCGCAACTAATCGAAAACAATTCACCAAATTGAATTTTCAAACTTCCAAATGTGAAACACCTTCGGTACTTTTTATATAATTAACTTATATTGCGGTCTATCAAATACAAAAGTAATAAAATGACCGAAGCACTTCTTTTATGTGTCGGAAAATACAAGAAAAAAAAAATTATAAAACACAATGCTCTGTAAATACAATTATTCATTTTATGATTAAAAAACTACAGCTTTATTTCGCGTAAACATTGCAAGTCCATTCGACATGCAATTACGGTTCAATTACGATTAAACACAAATTCTTTTATCCTACATTTGCTAAACAAAAGCCTTCACTTCTTCGTTTTATTTGTAACTAGATTTCCCTAAATGACATTTTGAATGTTAAACTGATACCCCACACATGAAGCTATAGAGAAAGTTTTCCAATCAAATTGCAGCAATCTAAAGTTTCCCAATCGAATTTGAATTTGTTAAATAACAATCTTTTTAAATACTATTCCGTGTCGAAATTTTGCCATACCAAATACATATTTTAGCCATTATATAGCAATTTTTTAGTACGCTACTTAAAACTCATTTCGGATGTTTGTAATATTAGCTGAAAAACGTTTTAATTTTCCGGGAAACGAATTATACGTTCATAAAAGGCAAAGGAACATATCACGTTATTACTATTTCTGCAATATCAACAGCTACAAACAAATTAACTGGAAATTCGTTATAGAGTTGTAGAAATAATTTAAAATAATTACAAATTTAACGCTTGGAAAATTACATACGCAATTGTTCATAGGAAGGATATAAGTTTAATAGTATTTTATAGCTGATTCTTCAGCTAACATTTTCAGATTATATTCTGTATGCACAAATCATTTGCAAACTTTAAATTAAAAAACTAAACTTGTTATAAAAAAAAGGAGTGATATAGCTTTATATACAAAGCATAATCTTGAATTAGCCTCTGAAAAACAAGTTTATGCATGTAAAATTTGTAAAAATATATAAAATTATGTTATAATAACAAATCTTTATTCATGGGTCACACAATTTTTATTGTACTTAATTTTTTTTTCATAAAAAACCTATCGTTTGTTTGTTACTCCGATGATGTTTTCTAAATATTTATTCTTATAACCACAAAAAAAATTGTAAACGTTTGTTATTATTGATTTCTCAAGTGCAAATGTTTTTTACGTTTTGTATACTTTATACTTTGTCAAAGGATATTTTGGGCGTGACATAATTCGCTGAATTAGATAAGTTTTCGTTGGTAAACCTATTTTGTATTCCATGAGCTCTCTGCAGTCTGGACAGGGCTTAAATGGGCATAATAGGGTCCTTCGTTCAAGATAAGCTTTCAGGATTAAACTATCGGATAATATCGGATTATGTCGCTCATTGAAAGAGCTTTAAAACTGTTCGGAATAGCACTTTTTTACCAATCAAATAACATAAACAATTTATTTAATCTGCTCTAAATAAAGTAAAAAATAAAATAAACAACTCATTAGGAATAATCGATAAAGATATACAAATCAAAGATTGTTTAATTAATTTTGTTTATTAGAATATGTATGTTATACACAAACGTCAGTTCTGGTTCATACGTCGTGTAGTTCGGTTGTATTAATCAATTGTTTAATAATTCTTATCATTAGAATTTACATTTCATTTAAAATTTCGTTATTAATTTGGATTGATTTTAAGTTCAAAAATGTATTAAATAATAATATTTTATCAAAGTGAAGTTTGATGGGGGGGTGGATCCCCCATAATGTCGATCGGAGAAGTTATAAGAAGTGCTATGAACACAATCGAAAATGAAAACAATGTGGGAATGCAAATTGAAGAGTTCCCATTTATAGAAAATTCATCAAATTCCTTCAGGTCCTTGATAAATGCAGACCTAACCGAGGGTCCAAAACACATTAGGGAGGTAGATATGTCGCTGAACCGTACGGAATTTTAAAAACTAAAAATGGAAAACCACGTTTCTAAAGAAGACAACAAATTGGTGAGAACTGCCCAAACAACAGACAATAATCAGATAGATCCGATAGTTAATGTCAATAAGGTCGTTAATTCGAATTCTGATAAGATTGTAATAGAGGTACGGTGTAATATCGTAGTAAATAATAACGAATCAAATAATATGGCTATAGAATCTCAGCATAGTAACAACTCCGGTACGAGTGTAAATAACAACAATTTGTATATAAAAAATTATGTAATCAATAGAGTTGTACATAAATTCGTCTGGTCTGATACAGGACCCTTCTTAATTTTTATTGAAGGCGAACAAGATATAGGTAGACTACATCCGATGAGTTTGGGGAAGCAAATTTTTTATAATCACAAGGAGATGGAGAGAGATGTTACTGTAAGTATCAGTCAGGCAGGGAACAAAAGAGTTAAAATCGTTTTAAAAACATACTCTTCAGCAAACGCTTTAATAGATTCTGTTAGTTAGTTAAAGAGTCCGCAATCCTAAAGATTGGTTGGAAACAGCACGCCATGCCGATCTATCCCGAGCTAATCCCTTCATCTCCCTATAGCTATTCATCTCAACGTCTTCAACTATCTGACTCACATACTCCAATCTAGGCCTACCTACCCCTCTCTTTCCCTCCACTCTACCTTCTATGATCAATTGCATAATCCCCCCATGCCTAAGGATATGCCCTACTAATCTGTCTCTCCTACGCTGTAACACTCTCCAAATGCTTCTCTTCTCCCCTACTAACTCTAGTACAGCTTCATTTGTTACTTTATCTTCCCAACCAATCCTCATCATCCTCCTATAACACCACATTTCGAATGCTTGTAATCTACGCTTCTCTTCCTTTCCTATAGTCCACGCCTCACACCCGTACAGTGCTACACTCCAAACATATAGCTTCAGTAATCTTTTTCTAATACCTAAGTCAATATTTGATCTTAAAATCTGTTCCTTTTCTACGAATGCCTTCCTACCCTGTGCTATCCCACACTTTATATCTACCTTGCTTCGATTATCTTTTGTGATTCTACTGCCTAAATAACAAAAATCTGACACTTCTTCGATTCTATTATCTCCTATTGTGATCCTCATTTTTCTGTTGCATTCCTTTTTGTCACACCTCATCACTTTAGTTTTACCTATATTTATTTTCATGTTAAAATCCCTAGTCAATACTGCCTGCATACCATTCAATACCCTTTCTAAATTCTTTTCGCTTTCTTCCAATATATCTATATCGTCGGCGAATCTCAACATATATATTTTCTCTCCCTGTACATTCACACCTACACTATACTCTTCTTTTACTTTGTTTATTGCATCTTCTATATATAGATTAAATAATAACGGTGAAAGTGTACATCCCTGCCGAACTCCCTTCCCTATTTTTGCTATCTCTTCTTCCCCCTCAATTCTAATTAGTATATTAGATTCTGTGTACTTTAAAAAATGAAATTGAATGTATATATACCACGTTTTGTCGTGAGGCGACTTGCTGTAATTAAAGCT
Source organism: Leptodirus hochenwartii (assembly GCA_947310635.1). Lineage (NCBI taxonomy): Eukaryota > Metazoa > Arthropoda > Insecta > Coleoptera > Leiodidae > Leptodirus > Leptodirus hochenwartii. The sequence goes on from OX371182.1 coordinate 13,036,574, forward strand.
GTGGATTTGGATTTGTCAGAAGAAGAATTAATAGACAATATACAGCCACTAAATGGCCATATTATAAATGTTTCATCGGTAAAAAGATTATATAGAAAATCATAGACATTTATAGAAACAAATACCTACTCAAGTCAATCATTTAAAGGTCAACAACTTCCCACTCATGTGGGGATTTTCAGAACATGTTGAACCTTACGTTCAAAGAGTGATTCAATGTTTTAGATGTTGGAGATTTGGACATATTATGTCCTTATGTAAAAGTAATGCTCAATGTTGTCGCTGTAGCGAAAACGTAGAAGGTCAATAATGAAAATTGTACTTTTGACAAATTAAAATGTATTCATTGTTCTGGTAGACATGAGTCAAATGACCAAATCTGTCCAAAATCAATTAGTTGTTAAAAAGAAAATGACGTATGAAAACATATCATATAAGGATGCAATACGTAGTGTTAAAAATTCGTATGCAAATGTAGCGCAGGTCAATCAAACAGTTTGTCCCATCAGTCCCATCTATTTTAATCATCAGTCCCATCTAATTTAGCAAGCCGTAGCAGTTATCCTCCAATAAGTGCAGCTGCAAAAGGCGCTCAACCTCCTTTCTCAAACTTATCCTTTACCGAAAACACAAACTCTAAGAGACAAAACTATTTTACAACTTGTCTAATCGAAGTAGGCCTATGTCGCCTCCGGTAGCAGGTAATAGACTAGTAAAACAACATAAGGAAATACTAGAATCATGGTCTTCTTACAATAAAAAGAGTTCGTATTTACTATCCAATTACGGAAATAATTCAATGTCTAAGATTCAGACATCAAACCAAACTAAAGTCTTCTCGAAAAATGTTGGTGGTCCAATGGGATTAGCCCTTAGGCCATTGTATGTTTGTATAAATTTAATAAATTAAAAAATGGTATAAATGGTAACTTAATGGTATAAATACCTATCCCCCATTCAGGTGTATCCTGAGTGTGCCTATGAATAAGTTTATTTAAATATGTATATACTGGCAACCTATAACACTAAGCGTGGAGCCACTACAGGATAGGAAAGCCTTCAGCGCTCATGTTTTTTTTTTTATAATAAATGTATGTTATAGAATCAGTAAAGAAATTTTTTTTTTTTAATAAACAAACAATATAATGCGTTGTTTAACACCAATGCACCAATTTCTGATTTTGAAATGCCTATAAAATCAACTAGAGTAAATATATTTTGTAAATAACACAATCCTTATAACTTTATCTGTCGCCGAATAATTTTTTCCAATTGTTTTTCGAAAAAAATGCGATTTGTTTTTGTCTCTCCCCGCGCACTTTACATTTCCGTGCCAGAGCTCATGCATATATTTATTTACATTCTATGCACTTCCCTGAAGGCATTTCTTCTCGCGGCACGAAACATTTAATCCCACATCGCTCTGTGGCTTTATACGGCCTCTCTTCCGCCTCCAGAAACTACGCATTTATTTTTAAATATAATAGCGAAATGGGAAATGGCGCAGGGGCAAAAAGGAAAACTACACTACACAGGATTTGTTACTACATAAAAGTAATTTATTTGTATGAGTTTTCAATATAATTAATTAGCATATATACCAAGTATTTTTTTTTAAATATATAAATGGTTTTTCTTCGAAATTCTTGAAGTCGTGCAATTTGAATATGTAAGTTGAACAACGACATGGTTTACCCTGTATGTACCGTGCATGATTCAAGATAAAGAGGAAAATATTGCTTGGCGTGTAGAGGGTTAATTTTTTATTTAATTTTTTCTATTCGTTTTCATGAGTGATTCGTTGTACATTTGAAATAAAACAATTGCAAGAGAAATGGTGAAAATGCGTTTCTTTTGCAAGTAATAGCTTGAATAGAAAACATTACCGGAAAAGCGCACATTATCTTTTAACACAGATTCAACTTCGCCTTTGTTGTTAAATATAACGTGAATGAATGATTAACGCAACACAAAATAAAGGAAGACATAAATTATTTCTACCAAATGGAATAAAACAGAAATTCGTGATGGGTTTTTTGTTTTTGTTTATTTATGGGGTGAAATTTGATTATGTTCTACAAGATATATGTAACACGAATATTTAACATAACAAACATCTAATTTTTCAGGTATTGTAAAAAATATAGCAATTAAAAAACAGATTCATTCAGTGCAATTTTGAATTATAATAAATACGACGTAAGAGCAGAAATTTTTACGGAATTTCATAATACGTTGTCTAAGTTAATTAAAAAATGTCATCGCCAGAAAGTTTACAATTTTATTTTATTTCTAGACAGTTCCTTAAGAAAATGTTGTAATTTCGATTAAAATTTCGCAGTTAAGAAATTTCGCTTCAATTAAAAACGGTAAAATTCGATTTTAGTGCTAATTAGATATTAATTAGTGAAATGACAATTACCGAAGTAATCTCGACAGAAGATTCCAAGTTCTCGTACCTGTCTAATCTTGACAAACGTGAAGAATATTCTAGTTCAACAATCTGGAATATAGTGTGCAATTTTCAAGAAAAATACCATATTATGGTCAAATATAATTTCGTATTCATTATCAGTTAATAATTGTACGTATTTTAATTAATTTTATCGAATTGAAAATCAACAATTCCCCCCGAAACTTTTACCATCGGTAATTAACGTAATTAACTCCATCGACATGGAGGAGCTAGAAAGTGTGGAACAGATAGATGAGGATGACTTAGGTCCTAGCATACTTAGGTCAGAGTTTCATAGAGCATTAAATGATTTACGGAATAACAAAGCAGCGGGGATTGATATGATACCAGCCGAATTAATAAAACACGCAGGGGAAAAAATGCAGGAGCGATTATACAGGTTAGTTTGTAAAATATATGAGAAGGGAGAAGTACCACAGGATTTTCAGCGTAGTAGAATAGTAACAATGCCGAAGAAAATAGGAGCTAATTTGTGTGAGAACTATAGGACCATTAGTCTACTATCACATGCATCGAAGATATTGTTAAAGATTATTTATAGGAGATTAGAAAATAAAGTAGAGGAAAGGCTAGGAGAAGATCAGTTTGGTTTTAGGAAAAACAGAGGGACGAGAGAGGCGATTCTAGCACTAAGAACGGTAGTAGAAAAAAGAAAGAGGGTAGGAAAGGTAACTTGCATAGCTTTTGTAGATTTAGAAAAGGCATTTGATAATGTAGATTGGGACATAATGTTTATAATTTTAAAAGAAACGGGTATAGATTATAAGGATAGGAGAATAATTTTTAATTTATATAAACACCAAACTGCCTTAGTTAGAATTGAGGGGAAGAAGAGGTAGCAAAAATAGGGAAGGGAGTTCGGCAAGGATGTACACTTTCACCGTTATTATTTAATCTATATATAGAAGATGCAATAAACAAAGTAAAAGAAGAGTATAGTGTAGGTGTGAATGTACAGGGAGAGAAAATATATATGCTGAGATTCGCCGACGATATAGCTATATTGGAAGAAAGCGAAAAGAATTTAGAAAGGGTATTGAATGGTATGCAGGCAGTATTGACTAAGGATTTTAACATGAAAATAAATATATGTAAAACTAAAGTGATGAGGTGTGACAAAAAGGAATGCAGTAGAAAAATGAGGATCACAATAGGAGATAATAGAATCGAAGAAGTGTCAGATTTTTGTTATTTAGGCAGTAGAATCACAAAAGATAATCGAAGCAAGGTAGATATAAAGTGTAGGATAGCACAGGGTAGGAAGGCATTCGTAGAAAAGGAACAGATTTTAAGATCAAATATTGACTTGGGTATTAGAAAAAGATTACTGAAGGTATATGTTTGGAGTGTAGCACTGTACGGGTGTGAGGCGTGGACTATAGGAAAGGAAGAGAAGCGTAGATTACAAGCATTCGAAATGTGGTGTTATAGGAGGATGATGAGGATTGGTTGGGAAGATAAAGTAACAAATGAAGCTGTACTAGAGTTAGTAGGGGAGAAGAGAAGTATCTGGAGAGTGTTACAGCGTAGGAGAGACAGATTAGTAGGGCATATTCTTAAGCATGGGGGGATTATGCAATTGATCATAGAAGGTAGAGTGGAGGGAAAGAGAGGGGTAGGTAGGCCTAGATTGGAGTATGTGAGTCAGATAGTTGAAGACGTTGAGATGAATAGCTATAGGGAGATGAAGGGATTAGCTCAGGATAGATCGGCATGGCGTGCTGTTTCCAACCAATCTTTAGGATTGCGGACTCTTTAACTAATTAACGTTTTAGTTGATTGAAAATAAAAATAAAAATTTCAATTGATAAAAAATTGCAAACGTTTGATTTTAACACCAACTTTCTTATGAAAAATAAAAATAAGTAATGGATAATTTATGGAAAATCCTCTGAGTATATATTTTAATATATACACATACTTGTTAACTTTGTACATTTTCCCTTGCTTCACTTTCACTCAAGACACAAAGAAAACAAACAACATGATAATAAATGTTCATTAGTTGTACAGAAAAATGAGCTTTTGTTGTTAGCTCGACATTATCAAAGATTTAATATAATAGCAGCAACATTTAATTTCAATTAATGTTAGAAACTAATTACTTATTATATTCATAATTTTTGTCAAATAAAAAAATATTCACCTTAGTTTTCGTAAGATTGTTTTTTCTGAATAATAAATGTACATGTATAAACTTCATTTGTAAATTGTTTTATTAAATTCTACTGCTGGAATTGTTAGATTTCCTTTGCAGGCGTAATTCATCAAAAATGCTCTTTGACTACCTCCAATCTCAGTGCTAACTAATCCTTCGCTGAACCAAAACATATTGCTTTGCTCAACTAATAATTATTAATTTCGAAAATGCAACGTTGCAGTTGAATATAAAGGGTGAGTCACAAAAATTACGGTTTCTTCAAGCGGTTCGCTTATACGGTGCAGATTAAGTGTTTTTGCAAATCATTAATAGAAGCCATCTTCGAAGGGGGTTAAAAATATACGAAATAATCGATACTGCTATTTGAAAATTCGCGTACGAAGGATATTTGAGCGATAAACGGTATTTTATTAGAAATTACACTGAAAATTCGTGAAAAATTAAACAGAATGTACCTCGTGCTTGTATACGAAGCTCAAAGTTTTTGTTTGGTTTTGTGCTTGGTCTACAGAGCTTCCCTTAAACAGCCTATGATGTAATATTATGCACAATTTACACTATTCTAGTATCTATATGCTGCTATGCTTTCAAAGTTGTCCTAAATAACCCAATTAGACAAATTTCCAACATAAACTGGAACAAGGGGCTTAAATTACGCAAACTAAAGTAAATATTATATCTTCCACGTGCCCTTCATTTGCGCCTATTTGCAGAACGCGAACAATAAGTCGTATGTTAATTTGATCTTCGTTATTTCCAATAATGCGATTGTAAATCTAACGTCAGTCATGAGATTAATGAATACAAAACGGATTATGTGCCCAGTTTTACGATATTATGTTATCGATTGGTTTTTTGTTATGACATTGCAGATGATGAGAGCGGCGAAAAGTCCGTGTCCGTTCTTCTCGCCGGCGAAGAATCCGAACTGACGTTCATTGACTTTGCAACAGCTGATCTATCGGTAAGTTAGCTAGATCGCACACCTACCTCAAACACGTTTCTGATTTTTATCAGCTTAAATATCATTACGCAGATTCTATTTTATATATATCGATGGGTTAGTTCAAAAATTCATCATTTTGTGGTAATAATGCCAACACGTAGCTTCAGAGGTACTTTACCCATTCGATAAAGTGCCAACTGAAATATTATTTTCAACTTGCCTTCTATGTAATTATACCAAATTAAATTTTCTGACATGGTTCATTTGTACAATGATACTTTTAACGTTCGTTCGATAGTCAAATTACTGTTAAAAATATTAATATCTTCACTATCTCTAAGTATTAAAAGAATCTGGCCATGTAATTGAAAAACGAAATAGTTATTGCTGTTATATTGCGTAGCAAAAATTTAGAAGCCAATTATCTCTTTGAAGTTGTTACCCTGTTGAACTGACCCATCGATATAATATATTCCGCAAAGGTGTTTCTGATGTTAAAAGTTAAAAATTAAAGGAACTACGGTTCATTCAGTGATTGCTGGTTGTTTTATAAAACGCTGGATAAATTTGAGCGAATTTTGATGATTGTTGACATGCGCCAATTTATCTTTTTCAGCCAGATTCGTGTATTGGTAAGTATCAGGATCCGCACGCCTTCTGCGTGGTATTCTCCAGTGCCGATCGAGGTAGCCTGGAAATAGCCGAGGCGATCCTTCAGACCTTGTGGGCTCTGGACACGATTAGTACCAAAGCTGTTATTTTAGTCGCCAACAAAGCTGATCTGGTGCGATCGCGCGTTGTCAGTACTGAAGGTAACTTTAGACTTAAGAATATGTATTTAACGCAAATCGGGTGACTGAACCATACACCTCCTCTTGCAGCATTCCAGTCACAAGAATGTAATTAAAATTAGAATTAAGCGACCCCATACAATAGTGGTAAAAAACACACAAATCTATGAATGTTTTAAAAGAAAAACAACATGACAATATATTGCACACGTCATAACTCAAGAACTTAAGAAGGAATTTTTAATGTATATCTAACACAAACAAAAAGTACGAAGTAAACAGAAATGAGTACTAGTGAGTCGAAAGAACACAATGTCGTTTTTCACAGTAGCAAAGCAATTATAAATTTTATTTCTGAAAGCGGATTTTTGGCATGAAGAAGATCGGTCCAGAGTGCAAAGAGAGTTATATAGACGAGACATTCTACCCACAGGAGAGTTACTTCCAGAATTTGTATTAAATTGAGAAATTGAATAAAGATTGATCTCTAGTTGGTCCAGAAGGTATTCTCGATGATATCTCTTTCAGCTATTCATTATAATCTAGTTCGTTCATTCATTTCGTACAAAAGGAGTGAATCTGAATTTTTATGTCGTACATTGTATTATATACATTCAGAAAAAGATTACTGAAGGTATATGTTTGGAGTGTAGCACTGTACGGGTGTGAGGCGTGGACTATAGGAAAGGAAGAGAAGCGTAGATTAGAAGCACTTGAAATGTGGTGTTATAGGAGGATGATGAGGATTGGTTGGGAAGATAAAGTAACAAATGAAGCTGTACTAGAGTTAGTAGGGGAGAAGAGAAGTATCTGGAGAGTGTTACAGCGTAGGAGAGACAGATTAGTAGGGCATATTCTTAGGCATGGGGGGATTATGCAATTGATCATAGAAGGTAGAGTGGAGGGAAAGAGAGGGGTAGGTAGGCCTAGATTGGAGTATGTGAGTCAGATAGTTGAAGACGTTGAGATGAATAGCTATAGGGAGATGAAGGGATTAGCTCAGGATAGATCGGCATGGCGTGCTGTTTCCAACCAATCTTTAGGATTGCGGACTCTTTAACTAACTAACATTGTATTGGAAATTTGGATTGTCTTTGAATTTATTTGATATTTTATAATAACAGATTCTAACTTATATTGCCGCCTCCAGATACAAGAATCATATTCTATTTGTGAACTTTGTGATTCGTAAATTGCTTCCATGTTCTTATGTTCGATAAGCTTTTTTGGCAACATATATGACTATCAAATACGAATTTATTGATTATTTAAATTATTAAAATAACATCGACATTGTGCTTCGACAAACGTTTCCTATTTCACACTTGTTATGCCAGTTTTCCAATACGAATCTGGTGTTTTATTTACCAATTTTCTTTGTGCGAATACAAATATTTATCGGTTCACCCGCACGCTGTTTTATATATTACGGTGTCTTGTCCCAGATCCTTGGCACAGGATGCATTGTAGAATTTATTATGTAAGATTACCACTGATCTCAAGGATACACTTCACTAGTATATAAAAATTCTTGTATTTATGTGGTATTTCCCAACAGGATTGAAGATATCTTGTTTATATTTCCCAACAGGATTGAAGATATCTTACTAGAGGTGCCTTATATTTTAAAAAATGCGTGAGACTTTCGCGCGGTAGAAGTGAAACTTCTTAGCTCGTAGGAAAAGTTGATTTTATGCATTGCTGTTTTTCCATTTGTTAACGATTTGATTTTGATTGATTTTGATTGACACTCTGATCATGAAAGAAAGCATTATTAACTGTAATGTCGTATAGTCTATAAAGAGGAGTTTGGATTAAATTTTGTGTATGATGCACTAGTGGGTGCATTTCCATTTGTTGATGGCTCAGCTGCATCAGATTCATTTCGTTGATCCCTCACACCGCGTGTATCTTCACGTGCCTGAATTAGTGGCATTCAAATTCTCTATACCACTCACTGTGTCCTCACTTAACGTCGGTATCGATTCATTCAGTGTATTTGCGGTCGTTGGAAGGTTATTTTGTCCACCGTGTTTATTTAACGCCATTTGCCTGGCTCGATACTCTCTACTTCTTTCCAAGGTACTCGTTGGTACTTTCTTGGCGGTTTATTCGCTTTCTTCCGTTCTCTAAAGGCTCGCACTCGGTCTGTACTTGTCCTTTTCTCCATTTCACTTTTCACGCAATGGAAATTGTTAGCTAAAAGATTAAGCTGTGTTTGTGTAATATATAATAAAATACGCAAGCGTCTACTGGTTGGCTTATGCTACGTATACACTCAGTACACGCGGCGCATATATTTCTGCAATTTTTGCAGAAATATAGTTCATGCGATCACGACAAATTTAACGATTTATTTTCGAGAACTTTTTTTTTATTGTTACTTCAACATTCAGGTGGTTTTTGTTTAAATGATTTGGCGTGAGGTATGTTCAGTGTATGCGTACTTGTAGAGTAGGTTGCTATTTCGTCGTTGTAGCATGATTATAAAAGGAGTAAAAAAACAAGGACTCTAATTATCTCGCTGTATATTTTAATAGCTGTTCTACTAAAGCTCTCACTAGAAATTAATCGTGCTATATGTAAAAAGAAACTGTAACGGATACAGCAAAAGAAATTTAAAAAGAAACGTTGTTTTTGTAGAATATCCTCATTGTGTTGCATGTCTTTTAAAACTGCTGTTAAGAGTATCTATATATTTTTATCGGCTCCGTAAATTTATTATTAATTTAAACATATTTATGCTTCTTAAGTTTCAATTGAACATCATACCATTTCGTGTTACTACAACTATCTACAACGTATCTTTTAATTCATGTCCTTTGTAGATACGCTTTGTAGTATTTCTTGCGTTTCAATTACTTCATTGTCGGGCAATGTCGAATACCAGATCCTGCCGTATTTCAATTATGCTGTACTTATGTTCTTCCTTGGTATTTTATACTCTTCATAATGTAGAATTAGCTTGGGGGGGTCAACTATTTGATGCCTAATCAACATGCGCAGAAAATTATTCACGATTTGAGAGTTTTCTAGTAAAATCGAATATACAATTAAAATTAAGGACCCCTGTAAAATTAAGGACCCTCATAGAGGACCCCTGTGATAGGGATTCGCTATGAACAGTATAGGCTTTGGATATGCTTACTTCATTCGCTATTCCTAACTGGCAATCAACATGCAAAGCAATAATTCATTTGTACACCGGCTAATAAATTACATGTTTTCTTTTTATTTATTTTTTGTTTATCGCCCACTCTTTCCCTATAGCTATTCTATCCTAAACATGTATTTGAAATTCTAAAATTTAATTACGCTAACATACCATGAGATACAAACGCAACTAATACTGGAAAAACGTATAAGGTGGAGCACCTGCTAATTATTAATTAAAAGTTTTTGTATATATTTTATAAAATAATATCTAATTTCCATTAATTTAATTAAAGTACACGTTTTACGATGGAAGAGTTATTATTTAACAGTTTTGTAAATATGCGGAGATGGTGAGTTTTTATAATTTCAATATTTAAACAATATGCAGGTATATATTTTATGGGCATAAAAAATATAAGAATCGGAATTGAAATATGGTGCATAAATATATTGTTAACAAAGGCAATGGCATTCTTTCCTTTTATGTGAAAAAATTAGTTTAGTCAAAATATGCCATTTTTTTGATAGAAAATTACCGTGCAAACGAAATATTTAATAATTGTTGCTTCGCGTAAAATATTGGCCAATTGATCATTGCAATTTTTTAAAAGATAATTCGCACCAAAATGAAATTTTACCAAAAAATATTTCACCAGATCTAATTTGATAAGATGCTTGGTATATAAATGTCGAATTTCGGTTAAAATCTAAAGTAAAGAGTATGTCTGTTTGACTGGAAACCATTGAGGCGTACATAAAGACGTCCCTTCGCATCTAGTGAAGGAATTTCATTGAGCCGTCGTCAGAAAATTGCGTTTCCTACTATAATAAAAACGAATTTTAACATCTACTTGACTTAGAAGAACTATATCATATATTTCACTAACTTCCCAAACAAAACTTAAAATAAATTAACCAATTTTCAATTGGGAATTCGATATTATTTATTTTAAAAACAAATGCCCCTTCGACTCAACTCATATTTTTGTAAGAAAGAAATTACAAAGTCAAATATTTTTTCAACATCGGCATCAATAAACGAAAAATCAAACATTAATTTAAAACAATCCTCACCATCCTGTATTCTCACATGACCATCCTTGATTCATCAAGGCAAAAGGCCACGCTCTATTTCCATCCTCTTTGGGCTTACCGTGACTCAGGACCACCGAAGACATGATCGTTAAGTCCCCGGAGCTAACATACACAATTCAGTAACAGATTTGTAAGTGGATGTTGGTGGTTGCGCCTCTTTGAGATCACAATATCCGTTGTCCCTAATTGTTCTGGAATGCCAAATAATACTCGAAAGTCCAGAGCAATTTGGGTATGTTAAATGCAGTCGGGCGATGAGAAATGAAGAGTTAATTTTGAACAAAAAGAAAATTTTGTATAAGTCAACATGAATATTTAGAATTGCAGTTATTGTCTGAGTAAAATATTATGTTATAGTGTAGATGAAGATTTTTTATATAAAAAATTGTGCGATATGGATTTTATTGCGAAAATTCTAGTGCTGAGAATATAAGTAATTTTTTTTTAAATTTGCAACGTCATTTATTTTTGATCATTTGAACATATTCACTTAATATTAAAAAATATACATTATCTTATAACGTAGCAAAAGTTAGTGTTAACTGAATATTTAGATGATTGAAATTTTATTAATGAAACTTAATTTTAACTTTAGGAAGTGATCGCTTTTAAAATTGCAGCCTTTTGAAGTAAGTGTAATATTCCTAGGGGATGTGTGTCGAAGTCGTTGACCTCTTGGCAACTATAGCAGTCACCCTTAGCTAATATATAGGCCAGGGTTGTAAGGACGCGCAGGAATTTCGTTAGGAAAGGACATTTTCGTATATTCTATTAGTTTTAAATGTCAAAGACGTGTATTTACCCACTATATAACTTGAATTTATGATTCAGTTTTAGGTAATTTTTTTTTTCAAAATTAACTGTGCGATTTAATGTTAACGAGTTATATTCAGTTTTAGTGTTTCATAAAATTGAAATTGGAAATTTGTCACATCCGGCGTTATCCAATAAAAAAATACGAGCACATTACCTATAAGGATTTGATAGCTTTTTGGCTTTTATAAAACATCTGGCGTATCGTTTAACTTCTCACACATATAAAGGTATGTTTCCACTTATTCCATTTGTTTAGAATTCAACTACAGGAAGAAGAAAGTGATTTTACACAATCCACCTTACATTTGAGTATATTCAGATATCGGTACTTCATCAAAAAAATATTGATATTAATTTAACAAGAAATGTATCTTTGTTAGATTGTTGTCAAGTCTTTTCGTAACTTTTTAAACAAGAAAGAAGAACGTGATTTTACACAATCCACCTTACACCTTTGAGTATCTTCAGATATTGTTACTTCATCAAAAAAATATTGATATTAATTTAACAAGAAATGTATATTTGTTGGATTGTTGTAAAGTTTTTTCGTGACTTTTCGAACAATAATTTCGCCGTTTAAATGGTAGAGCTGAACGCACCTTCGACGGTGTGCCTTCGTCCTTAGAAATTGGAATATTACGCTTACTTTCGCTGTCTTGTCGATATTAAAAGCATTCATCAATAACCATCAGAAAATAGAATCGTTGTAACAATTTGCAGCGTGTGGAGATCTGCAGATATGTAAATTTTACGAGAAGCTACGAAACGCGAAATCATAAAGAAATGATGGAATACGCAGTCAAAATGGTAACACAATCGCTATACCACCGTTTATGTGGTAATTGTTGGTATGTTCTTGCAATCTCATTTTAATATAAAAATGGTATTGTCCTCAGATTTAATACATTTGTAAATAAAAACATTTTCACTATAAATTTTCGGACACAAGACATCTAGTATTATTTTTTAACTTCGCAGCTTTCAATGATTTTTAAATGATTTCCAAATGCAGTTGACTTACATATTGTACAATTTAAAACGCTAATTGCGTAATATTCTACATTAAATTATACTATTGCGACAAGTGAATTTATATATTGAACTAACTTGCATAATTTGCAATGTCCGATACAGTACTGAAACTTAAATTAACATTTTCGCGGTAGACGCAGCTTAATTGATTCGAAATTTGTTATTTACAACAAAGCCGACTACAACACATGTTTGTAATCTCGGCGCAATATTTAATAGTTTACGCGAGTTATATCTTTGTTACTTAACTTGTAAGGGCCACAGATTTTGCGTATATATAAACCGCGTATATATAACAATATCAGTTTGGTTTTAGGAAAAACAGAGGGACGAGGGAGGCGATTTTAGCACTAAGAACAGTAGTAGAAAAAAGAATGAGGGTAGGAAAGGTAACTTGCATAGCTTTTGTAGATTTAGAAAAGGCATTTGATAATGTAGATTGGGACATAATGTTTAGAATTTTAAAAGAAACGGGTATAGATTATAAGGATAGGAGAATAATTTTTAATTTATATAAACACCAAACTGCCTTAGTTAGAATTGAGGGGGAAGAAGAGGTAGCAAAAATGGGGAAGGGAGTTCGGCAGGGATGTACACTCTCACCGTTATTATTTAATCTATATATAGAAGATGCAATAAACAAAGTAAAAGAAGAGTATAGTGTAGGTGTGAATGTACAGGGAGAGAAAATATATATGTTGAGATTCGCCGACGATATAGCTATATTGGAAGAAAGCGAAAAGAATTTAGAAAGGGTATTGAATGGTATGCAGGCAGTATTGACTAGGGATTTTAACATGAAAATAAATATAGGTAAAACTAAAGTGATGAGGTGTGACAAAAAGGAATGCAGTAGAAAAATGAGGATCACAATAGGAGATAATAGAATCGAAGAAGTGTCAGATTTTTGTTATTTAGGCAGTAGAATCACAAAAGATAATCGAAGCAAGGTAGATATAAAGTGTAGGATAGCACAGGGTAGGAAGGCATTCGTAGAAAAGGAACAGATTTTAAGATCAAATATTGACTTGGGTATTAGAAAAAGATTACTGAAGGTATGTTTGGAGTGTAGCACTGTACGGGTGTGAGGCGTGGACTATAGGAAAGGAAGAGATGCGTAGATTACAAGCATTCGAAATGTGGTGTTATAGGAGGATGATGAGGATTGGTTGGGAAGATAAAGTAACAAATGAAGCTGTACTAGAGTTAGTAGGGGAGAAGAGAAGTATTTGGAGAGTGTTACAGCGTAGGAGAGACAGATTAGTAGGGCATATCCTTAGGCATGGGGGGATTATGCAATTGATCATAGAAGGTAGAGTGGAGGGAAAGAGAGGGGTAGGTAGGCCTAAATTGGAGTATGTGAGTCAGATAGTTGAAGACGTTGAGATGAATAGCTATAGGGAGATGAAGGGATTAGCTCAGGATAGATCGGCATGGCGTGCTGTTTCCAACCAATCTTTAGGATTGCGGACTCTTTAACTAAACTATAAACCGCGTGTTTAAATTACGCGTTGGTTTTTTGACAATTAAATATTAATTGCCACTTGAAAACATGCGCAGAAGTATAATAAGCGAAATACCTTCTGGCGAAAAAAAATTATTTGCTAGTCGTAAAAAATATGAAACTGAAACAGTTTTATATAGCCATGTCCTTCGTTGTTTTAGCCTGGATTTTATAATTGTTTATGTAGAATAGTATAAATTTTATACCGAAGAAACTTTATCACGTGGAGCAATAACGTAACAATAAAAAATATATATTTGCGCACGTGTTAAGCTCAAACGGATAGCAAAATTGCAAAAAATGGTAATTGCGTTAAATTCTGCATGAAGAAATCTTGTTATTCTGCACAGATAGACGACGATGAATAGAATAGAATACATTTGTTGTTAAAAGTTCTACAATTTGTCATAAATAGATACACATAATAGTTTTACATTACGTTTTTATTACTAGTAACATTTAACATGTTAAATTTTATTTTAAAAAAATCGTCGTTTTCATACAGTTCTTCATTAACTAAAATTCTTTTTAAGTTGCTTCTGAATTTCTCCATACTTGATATTTTTATTTGATTTGGTAGAAAGACTGCAGAAAACTAAGAAAAATATCAAGATGTTTAATAGTCTGGGGAAAATCTTTTACAGTCAGATGATTTCATCGATTTTTTTTATAAAGCCGTTTAACACACAACAAAAATTAGTTGATTATTACATACATTTTGAATTTTTTTTGTAGCAAAAAGTTTCCACTATTTCAAATACACAATACTTATCCATTTTAATTGCTACAAAACAATTTTAAAGTCTGGAGCGAATAATGCTGAATATCCTACCGCAGCTATAAAGGACCTTTTGCAGGACCGCAGTGTCTATACAACTAACACGAATGTATACGTAGCAAGAATAAAGGATTATGCGACGACCGGCATTGGCTTCTTCTATTTGTAAGGACCATCGCTGTGAATGCTTTATTGAAATTTGGCGTAGACCTTAACCAACCTTTCGGAATATATCTTCTTCGTTTTGGTATGCAATGGATAAAGGACCATACACAAAGCTAAAGAACAGTTAATTACATTGTAGAACAAACGCAAATTATGAACGATCGTAACATTTTTATTTAATCGTAACATTCTATTAAGCTTCAGTATTACTTCTTGTAGCATATTGTTGAGTGTGCGATTGTCTTGGCGTGAATTTGCGTCGCCTACAGCTTCCCATAATAGCAGAAAAGTCTGCGCACGTATTCACGTGGTAAATATCAACCGAATGGTTCAGGCCTTATTCTGAAATAACTGCTAAAACTATCACCGAAGTAAATATTAAAATGCAGACTTGATTTGAAAGTTACTTTTCAACATCAAAACTAATCAATGAACAAGAATATTTAAAGTATGAGTAGCTTCTTCGAGTTGAGATTTTTTATAGCGATTCGCGCATAGTATCTAGTTAGAGTCTTGTATTATGGTCGCAATTTGCGCAGACTTATTAAATTATTCCCTCGCAGAGTTCGCTAAGATTCGGCTTATTCGATAGTTCTCGAACTTGTAAGTCCATCTCTTTTGTTCTTTACACCCATCTCTTTTGTTCTGTAAGTGTGTCAACATTTAATAGGATCTAATTTGTACAGCCACGTGCAAAACAAACACTGGAAATTTAAATGCATGCAAAAAATTTGCCTTTTTATTTGTTAATTGCGAAAACAACGATATCAAGTGAGATATTATTTTTTATAGGTACTATTCTTAAAGTAGTTAAATTATTAAAATTATTGTTCCTTTATAGACTAACTTATATTCTATTTTTCGAACTTCATCTGCGCACACTTCCCTACGTCTCCACCACGATCATCTATACATCAATTGCTGAGATAAAACATGCTGTCTTATGCAGAGCAGAAAAAGACATCTACTACAAGAATGTTCATTATTACTGTATATACAATTGGCACAAAAAATAGATTAGGATATGCGATGCATATTGATATATATACATATAGCATGATCGAGGACATATATACTTCCACAATCCTCCGTGGATTAATTGGATTGTTATTGTTATGAAGTCTTGCGTGAACGCCGTTATTAATGTCTGTTACGTAGGGTTGATTCGTAAGTGGAAACCTCCACTTACCGAATTTTAATTGAATATGTTCCATGGCGAAAATAATCCGGCTTCTATTTCCACAGCCGGATCGTCCTGGAAAAATTATGGCATTATACGTTTATGTAACGCGACTGATTCAATTTAAATTGCGACATTTATTTATTGCGGTAAAAATGTCGATTGATTACATCTTGCAGAATTTTCATTTCGCCAAATTGATGGGCGAAATTTTCACAATCAATCATTTAGTATTTGTAAATATTGTAACAATATTGGCTTTATTTTGAGCATTATACTTTTGTCCTTGCTTCTTTTCTTATTACGTGCAATATTCTTACTATTTCGGTAAGTCTTCTTACAAACTTTGCGCCGGTATAAAATGATTTCATAACCACTTTGTTTGTTCGTCGCGCGGAAAGTTTAAATTAAAATTGATATTCTTCGCTAAATCGAGCGGCATCGATCTTTTTAATAAGTTACTTGGCGATATATTCGAGTATGCAAATTATAGCGCCCACAATATTTAAACCACATTAAAGTTGCAGATTTCTTTGCGAATACCTGTTTTTTTTCTTTGTACGGACATGAAAAAAAATCGCACTTGAATCGATATTCAAACCCAACTGATTTTTTCGTGCCATAATTTAATTGAGGTATTTATAAAATTCGTTTAACAAATAAATATATCTTGCATTTTTGAAATATTTATAATATAAGTTATATAAAAAGTACCTATACTCTACAATTTTTTTTTTTTTTGTTCAGTTCACTTTTAAATTACAAAATTAAAATACTTATAAAAAAAAACTGCGTTTTTAGATTTCCTCGATGACACAACGCTTTATCAATGTTCGCATCTGCGATTTCTCTACCATATTGCCATCTTCATTGCAGAAGGTAAAGCGACAGCCACCTCGTACGACTGCAAGTACATCGAGACGAGCGTCGGCATAAACCACAACGTAGACGAGCTTCTGGTCGGCATCTTGTCGCAGATCCGTCTGAAGCTGGAGAATCCGGAGAAGACGCGCGATCTTTTCCGTAAACGGAGCAGCAGTAAGCGGAACCTGAACAGGAATAGGTCGCCGCTGTCAGGTGGCGGCACACCGACAGTGGGCGCGCAACAGGGGGCGTCCGCCGCCAGCGCCCAGAACAGCCCGAAGAAGTACCGGGGCTCGCGAACCAGCGCCAGCTTGAAGGTCAGAAGTCTATTGGGCAAGGTGTGGGCTAGAGATAGCAAAAGTAAAAGTTGCGAAAATTTGCACGTCCTGTAAGATGGCGGTGGTGGAGGATGGGTGGAATGGTATACTGGGTGTATTGTTTTTAATGTAAACTATCGTTCGAATTATTATTTTATACCAAAGTGACGTATAGGTGCAAGATAATGCGCTTGGATATTGCTGAGATTCGATTTTTTTGTGTTTAGATATATATTTAATTTGTAATTGGACGATAAAAGAGAATTATTTGAGTACGTTATGACGCAGCTAAAGACGACTGCTTTAGAATAACCGCGACCATTAATTATATATTATTCAGATGTTATCCGGTGAGGCAAGAATGTAGCTGTAATACGTTTTGCATCACTTAATATCGCTAAAGAGAAAGAGAAAAATTTGTGTAAGTAATAATAAAAAACATATACGGTATATATACGAGATAATGGTTTACGATCATTTTAAAATATTACGTATAATACATTTTTTTAATTAATTAATCAAACACCAACATGCAGTCAAATCAACTTTCCATGGCACATACTCTTTTGTGTTGATAAATTCAATTTTTGCTGCGAATAATGTTGGTAAATTTGTCGGGAGTTCTAACATTTCTAATATAAGAAAATATGTAGGTATAAACGAGCCTTTACGAACTTTGCAGTGCATAGCGTTGATTTAGATGACGAGCAAGAAAATATTAACGATTGCATTTGTTACAAACTAAAGATCGTATGCTTTAGCAACGTTTTCAACAAATAAGTAGTCCTTTTGTTCTAGTTTTCTGAAGAGAGTATTGGAGGTTAGAGCGCGCATTAATATAATGATTAATTGCAAATATAAATAGAATAATGCGACTATTCCAAGCTGTAGATAAATTACTAATTAATTGCGTAATAGATAAAAACAAAAATTAATTTTTAAATGTTGAAACTTAATTTCTTTTTACAATTAAAGTAAGTCCGAATTTTTAAGTTGATTCGTATTTAATTAAAATATTAGCTGTCATAATCCAATATCGCTATAAATGAGAGAAGAGCGATTAGATAGCTGTAAAAATCGTAATTCCTTAATAAATGGTAAATCAGAATTATTTAATTAAATGCGACGAAATATTAATTCTTATTAATATATAAACGGTAAGATGACCCAAAAAACTCTTATTTATAATATTGTCCTCTCTAATTTTATCTGATGCAATTTTTAGGAATTCAACTCAAGCGAATTATATTTTATAACTATACAAGGTGTTTTAAATAATATATATTTTTCAATTATTGATTTATTCTCTGATAATCTGTTCGTTCAAAATTCATCAATTTTTGAAACACCGTGTATTACATTTTTCACTGAAATATTATATTATTAAATTTTACCAATTTGGGCATATTTAGTAATCGCTTAAAAAGAGAAATTTGTTCTGTATTGTTAAATTCAAATCAGAGCTAAAGATGAGTACAATTGTGATATTGTGATGTATTGAAAATAGTTTATTAGATATATCCTTTTAAAATAAAATACAGTTACGTGTGATAATCTTATTTGTATGTTTATATTAGTATTTAAATTTAATAACATTGTCATTTAGTATAGGTAATGTTATTAGTAAACGTTTCTAATCCATCATTATTTTAACATTCCTAAAAATCACTGACACAAATTCAATTTGAAAATGCGAAAGCTTTAATGACGTAGTTATTGGTAATTGTATTACAAATTCGATTTAATCAAAATATTCTTTGGTGGAAAGTAGTGCTAATGTTCGGTATTATTAATTTCCCATTTATGTATATTAATCTATAAAAAAATATCCTTCTTCGGCATATCTTCTATACAACATTAGACGTATTTTTAAGAATACCTTTTTGACGTTTCGATATTTCCCAAACGAATATGAAATCAACCAAAACACCAAAATTTGAAAACATGCTGCACTTATATAAGCTGTAATTAATATTGTAACCAAACAAATTTTCCTCATTTATATACGCAGGGTGTATAATTGAATAATGACAATTTTAGAAGTCTCGTTCGATTGTCAGATGAAACTAATCTTGGCTTTTAATGCAATTTAAAATACACCCTGTTTTTTTTACCAACGTAGTACCGCAAAACTAGAATATATTATTAATAAATGTATTTATTCTAGAAAATTTACCCGAATTCCCTAGGTATAAATCCAATATACAAGTATTAAATAAAAATCATTGATGGGGTCCATATATAACACGGGGGGTGGCTAAGCCGCCCCCCTATAAAAAATATGTATAAACACTTGTATATTCATACTTACAAATAAATTATGTACTAATTAAAAAATAGATGCGTATATAGCTTAGAATATAAAGGCATTACGACTTATAGAAGTTAAATTATTGACAGTCGAAATCAAAATCACATTAATTTATATTCGAAAAATGCCCGTACTTTAATTGGCCTACGTTAAATAAAGTTTACATTAAATTCCGCTAAATTAATTTTAATAAATATATCCCTCGACAAAGTATTGAATCAAAATAATAATATATTTTATTTGGGAAACATATATGATATTTTATTTAACAACTTTTTTCTAACGTTCTTCACGAAGCAAATTATTCAATAAATTATATATCTTTTGAAACGAAATTATATTGTATTTAATAAAATTCGGCGATGCAACAAATTCGTTGTAAATTCGTGAATATTATAGTATTTTTTCCCAAACACGATCAATTGATTAAAAATTAATTTCCCAATAAAATATGTATGAATTCGATTTGTTTTTGTAGAATCATTTGATATATTTATCAATAGAAACAGCGTGACTATTTGTTAAAAAAAAAAATAGTATGATTTATTGTATTTATTACCGACTTTAATCTTCCATTAGTATTTATTTTGTATAAAAGTAACCTTAGTTTTTCTATATTTAAAAAATACGATTTGTTCAAGTGCCAAGCGTCTTAGAAAAATAAATAAAGAAACTATTGTACAATATAAATAACTGGGTGACGTATAATTTTCGATAAGAGCTTATTTTTTTGGAACAACATTTAAATATATTATAATTATCCGATATTAACTGTAATTTATTGACTTTGTATAAATACTTGGTGTGCTAATTACAAACCATTCGATGTTAATGATTATAGAAAATATATCGCGCAGATTGAAAAAGTTTATAATACAAATTTAAATGTATTCTTTAGAAATTTCCATACAATAATATTTAACAATCCCCATTGTCTTCGTTGGATAGTCAGATGAAGACACTTCGTGGCTTTTTAATTAAATAATATCGTTGGTGGAAATAGAGACTTGCCAATGGTAAACTGTCAAAAATGAAATAGATACTCTGTCTCTGACATATCTAGGATAAATGCATGATGTATTTGATCGTGGCAAAAGAATCTCTCTGCTTAGACTTTAGATAACAAGCTTATTTCAGTAAATATTACTGTATAAATCTTAAGGACTGGCCTAGGCGCAAACACAACTAATTGTTACAAGACCAAGTCGCGACAACATTGCATTTTTTTTTGGTTAAATTATATAAACTGATAAACACAAATTATATAAACATTCAGATGTTACTATATCATATAATTAATTTAGATCATCTTTGGCCGACGAATTATTTTACTATTCGCCCGTTAGATTTGTGTTATAAACATCTTCGATCTACAACTAGAAGAATTTTCATCAATGTTCGGAAAATCGGGTAATCAAATAGTTTGTACATAAACACTTGGCGACTTGAAAACCAACAAAAAAACTAACTTATTTGTTAAGCTAAATGTTTCTAATAAGTAAATGTGTTTGCATATGTTACCTCTTCCAAATATATTTTACATTTCCGAAATCGTACTTTATAAAATAGTGTCGAGAATTTTTGTACTTAATAAACAATACATTGGTAAACAATTACAAAATTCATCCGCATTATTTTTAGTCATTCTGCTATATTTATTACAAGCTATTCTTAAAAATATATATATATTTCTAAGGTACTTCAAAAGAGTTTTTAATTAACTATGCCCAGGTACTATCAAAATGTGCTATAATTATCTTTACACCATACAGTCCAATGTAAAACTTATATATACATAAATATAAACGATCACAAATATTATATAAGTTATATTGAGCACAATTTGGAATTTTGATATTTGTAAATTTATATAAAAACAAAATGTACTGTTATATATAATATACCACACATTATTATCAATGTATTATAAATTGTGCAAGGTGATTAATAATAATAAAATAATTTTGCCGTCAAGATTCCGATTGAATTAAGGCTCATTTTAGTCCTGTATATTTTAGACAGTAGATTTATACATATGGCAACAAAAATTTGTTTAGTTCTAGTACCATTGTCTTGTATTTAGTGAAAAAATTACACACCCAAGTTTAATCCTTAATATTTAATCCTCACCATCCAAATAAAAGAACCAAACATCCCAATGTGACAACTAAACGACGTATCGCTCTTCCACCTGTTCGCCTCACCAATAATAATCATCCTTTTAACACCATCCTCGAGCCCACAAACAGCGGCTTAAGTCACGATTAGCAATTATCAAATTGCGTTCAATATTTCTATAGTGGAAACACCAATTGTAATGTATTTACTTCCCGAAGAGAAATTAAGCACATACCTTATGCATTTCACCAATTAAAGCAACCTGAATGTATGTGTATGTATTATTGCATATTCCTCGGTAGAAAATAACTCTTTTCTTAGTTTATGCGTCGTAGTATTGCTCAAAAATAGGTTAACAACATTTTCATTGATAGCTGCAGATATTTGATTGAAAATTGACCAAAAATTTATTATTTTGAAAATGAACACGGGATATGTATAAACAAATGAAAGCTTATAGTATGAAATTTTTTTTAAATTTATTGCGCACGTTCTTGGCGAAATAAGAATTTTATAATTCTAGCATCTTCCGTAAAGCCCTTGTGTTTAAACAATTACTTCTTAGAGAAATGGCTATAGAAAGCAAGACTTTTAATAAAGCTACTTTTAAGTCGTATGATATGAAGCAAAGGTACACCGTATTTTAAATTAAAAACTTAATGTATTGTGTTGTAAATTATATAATATATTTTACAAACGTCTATATAAAATAAAATAACATAAAATCAATCACTTTGTAGATAAACATTACTCAAAAAACTAGACAAACTTTACTACCGTTTAAAAATTCATTTATACACTAAAACGCATTTTTTATTA
The DNA here is from genome assembly GCA_947310635.1 of Leptodirus hochenwartii. NCBI lineage: Eukaryota > Metazoa > Arthropoda > Insecta > Coleoptera > Leiodidae > Leptodirus > Leptodirus hochenwartii. The sequence continues at coordinate 13,059,103 of OX371182.1, forward strand.
AAAAAATATATAACAACACGTATCAAATTATCCCTGCAAAGATTTTTGATATGAACAAGTAACTTATTGCAAAAATATTTGAATTTAAACATTGAAATGTGAACAAAGCTACAGGAAATAAAATTGGAAATAATATCGGAGTTCTTGTATATGTATTTCTATCATTATTAGTTCATCCAAATACTCCGAGGAGTCGTATGTAAAGCACACTGTATGTATTTGAAAAAATTTATAACTTTCGGCAACTTAGCGACATATTAACATGACTGCCGGAGATTTTAACATAATTTTCGCGTCAGATTTTATGTTCCTTAATATGGACCTGCGTGCGTAATTAATTTACTATTTGGTAAAGAAATTTATTTATAGGTACGTCGAAGCCATTAAACCTATAATTCGTTACGAATAAAGTTGGATACGTGATAATATCTCGATGGCCCCATTTCTTGCGCAAACTAGGTAATTTAAGATATGAGGACGAACGATTCACACTACCTGAAGGACGTTCAGTAATACTTTCAAATCTTTCCGAAATTGAGAAAATAAATTCATTGCGATTTTTTTGGGGGACACAAAATAATCCTCCGCGAAGAATGCAATGGATATTACAACTACCGGGCGTCCCCCGCAAGTTTTCGAAGCAACGAAAGTTCATATTCACATTTTTTTTTTATTACTCTGATTTTATATTATATAAAACTTTCGGCTAATCCTTCCTCTGGAAGCGTCTCAAGTAATTACATTTGGACACTCCCTGGTACAAACATTTAAGGACAGCAGCAATATTTTCCAATATTTTTATTACCATTGTCAATATAAAAAAGTCCTATGAAATATAATTACGAACATCTCAAGTCCATTCGTTTCATCATTATGCGTTGGAAATAGAAATTCGTGGTATCATTTTTATTCGCTGTACCAGTTTGATGTTCATTTAATCTAGATGGAAATAAATTATAAGGAAATGTCTTTAATCTGTCAATTAAATCACTGTTTTAACAGGGCTATAAATATCACCTGTACCTATATTTTTACGGAAGTTGTAAAGGAACAGTATCTTCAACAACGACAATTGATATTTTATGAACAACTGTTATGTCATTATACCGCGTGAATCGAACAAGTATTTTTCGTATCTTTTAATTACACAATAAAGGAGTTTAATAGGCGATAGATAGTTAATCGTACAAATACACGTAATATTTCTTTTATTTCAATGACTGAGCAATTATCTAATTTGCGCACATTATCTTCATTTCGAGCCTCAATAGCAAGCGATGCAAAGCGGAAGACAGTCCACAAATCAACAAGCCGATAGGCACGTTGATTACTCGCAAATGGTAAAGCAAAAAAAAGTTATACAACTTTGCGTAAGTTTGTGCATAAGGAGGTGCTGATAAAAGCACTAAATCAATTTCTCCTTTGTTAATGGCACCGCATACTGAATTGCTGATTTATTACCGCAGCAATTGAATATAAAATGTACGATTAAACTTGTTTTACTACCGTTCTTATCTAAACTTAAAGAAACAGTATCATTGTATCTTATATTGCTCTTAATGTGTGCACAAAATCGCAAAGAATCGTTAAAAAATTTACAGACCATTTAATTTTGGTATTTCTTTCGTTTCTCTTCGCATTTACGCCCAAAATCGTAAACATTGTTAGCGAGTTTAATTAATTCTGAGTGACATTTTAACGCGAGTTAGAATTCGTTTCAGTTCTGTTTTGTTATACCTTCGCTAAACCAGTAAATAATGCGATCGTGAAAGATAAAACTGCCGAAATAAAAAACTATACAAGCGAATCCTGCAATCGAAATGTACGTGTTTGTACCACTTTATCATACAATTGGTAATCAGTTAACAAATTTAATTAATTATTTTTAGGGAACTGGATATATTACGAATTGATTTTGCGAACAAATTATAATGCACACTCGGTTAATAAAAAAGAAAATTTGAATCAATCAACAGCTTAATTATAAAAGTATCCACAATTTGAAACAACATATAACTCATACACACGTGTTATAATTTACAGCTGTTTGTAAATGTGTAACGTACAGTATATTGCGATTGAAATATAAATTGTTAACTGAATGAAGACTATATATAATCAAGGCTTCACGAATTGCATTTCCCTTGCAGTAAATAATAGCGCCGGAAAGTAGGTAAATTACACCACCCGATCATATTTCATCTTGAGGTCGCCGCGATGACCTCTTTCAAGGTCATCGACGAAAATAATATTTGTACGTATTGATGGATATATCATGTGGCAAAAGGAATTTTTTTTTTTTGAAATCTAGTTGGATACGATCCAGAATTAACATCGCTGTAAGATTGGAATTTAAAATTTATTTGATAACTTTCTTTGATTAACAAGACCCAAATTCTCACTAAACTGGTCTCCAAAATAATTTTAAGCTATAATTTCTTCGAATAGTTCAATTTAACATTAGGAAATATATAAATAAACTACTTTGCTTTTATACAACGAAAACAATTTATTTGCTCTTTCGAGCATTGCCGAGGAATAACATACAAGTTACATTTTTACGACATTACAGAGGTTATATTTAAAAATGCATTAAGATATGAGTCCAAAGAACGGTGAAGATAGCAAGTGAATTTGGGACATTAATAGTAAATATAATTTTCCGTTTTTTGAGCAGGCATGTAAAATTTTTAAGTTACCTCTCGTGTGTTTACATTCTGGAAAATCGTTAGCAAATTGCTATGGATTTTTTTGTTCTTATACCTGCCTGAATGTTCATTTTGAAACTACGGCTTGTTTGCATTCTGAACGTATTACCTTATACACTCCTCATTGGTTAAATTGATCATTTATCAGCATTTCAAAAATACAGCTTCAATTTTCTGTTGTACATATTTTTTTTATTTAAACTATACACCATTTTAATGTATCCCTTTTACCATTACATTACACCTAATGGTTAAGCACCCATAAATATTGGACACGATGAATATTATTAGATATTTTTAGTACTCGGTGCAATGAATCTCTTTGAATGTACTGGTAGAGTGCGGCCAGTAATGCAAATATACTTCTTCATAATACCTGATTGTGGTTTAGCTCATTATACGATCCGAACATAAAACTAGAAGCCAGAGGCATAAATATGTCGAAAATTTTTACAGTTTAACTTACTAATGACTATTCGCTCGTCCATCGCTTTCGTTACTTAATATATCGAAATGAACAAGGCGCAGGTTGGATGTAAATATTTGGTTTACTATCTGATGTTATATACTCGTACATACAAAAAGAAAAAGGAAACATTTAACAGTAATTTGCACAAAAATGTTAATCCTGATGATGGTGACTAACACCTGAGAAGCACAAGTGGAAATTGGGCTACCACAAAGTTTTGAGATGGCAAATTTAACACAACCAAAGCTGTTCTTCTTATTTTAATATTTCTTATGTTATTAATATTGCTATTTTCTTCAGATTTCTTCTAAATTTTAAACAAACCAAAACTGGCGTTTCTTCTTAAAAACACTTCCTCGATGTCGTCCTACTTTCGAATTAATTAAAGTGGCAAGTACAACAAAGTATCAGCCACATTTGAGTTTGTAAAGTTAAATACAATTACCGAAGTCTCTTAACTTTGACACAAAAAGATTTGTGAACATGTTGATGTTGTTGTCTTAAGCAGTGAGTACTAAAAATGGCATCGAATCCCAAAATTTTGAAAGGTATATGGCTCGAATGCCCTGGCTTTAATGATTGAAACGTAACGAGCTCAAGTTGATTGAATATCAAGAATATTTTGGTTTGTTTTAGGTATTTTAAATTTAAATTTACGCTAGCTGCATTTTTTTATTGCCGAGGTTCTGTTGCTGTTTAGTCAGAGCAATTGTGAGGTTTATTTCCCTACAGAAGTTCCTTTTAAAAATCTGCTCGGCCTAAACAATGAATTTTTTAACAATTTACGATTATTAAATCGTAATCAACAATTGAAAAATTATACAACTGTCGGATATATGCACGCAACATAAACGAACATTTGCAAATGGTCTTACATGATCTTTTCGGTTTTATTGCCACTGCGATAATGGCGGAGGAAAAACCAACGGCAATATTTTACACTAATATAACCTTAATATATTTGTGAAACGTTCATGAATTTCGCAATTAATATGTAGTCAGTGGTCAAAACCATAAATGGCAATCAATGAGAAGTAGCTTCTTCGGAAGACAAGATTGGTGAGCGCGTGATCATCATCATTCACGCGCAAATTGACAGTGCCAGTGAAAACGCGGCGAAAGAGAGAAAAATAAGAATAAAAGCCTGAATATGGATTTGGGTTAAGAGATCGGGCATTCCGTACAAGAGACTGTTGCCTGGAATGAGTACTGGCAGTGGTAATTAGTGCGATTGTACTGCTCAAGAGCAACGTTGTTATATAGTTGGGTACGAATTAGCGAACTGACCATCGCCGCCGTTCTGTCTGCATATTCATATTATATACCGCTGCAAATCCATGCTCAAGATGGCATTCAATCATCCGGCGATACTTATGATTTGGTTTATGATGCTGCGCAATTTGTATCTGGTATTGTAGAGTTTCGAATTGTATTTTTGTACCCGAAAATGTTTATGGTTTAAATTTTATTTCGATGGCCTAATTTTAGTTGCAGATTTTGCAGAAGAAAATACTCTTTGTTCAGGTATGCGGAATCGATGCAAAATGGCAAAATAAAAAAAGGTAGAATTTTCTTTTATGCGAGATAAATTAACCGCGGTGCAATTATTGTTGAAGCCTGAAGAATTTTCGTCAATATTTACTCACTGATTTTACGTTTAACCAACATATTCGCAAATAAACTAATATTGTGGTTGATTTTTGAATATATAGAAATATAAGTTTAATTAATAATTCATTTTCCTTCCAGTTCAATAAATAGAAACTTTTGCTACCATAAATTAATAGTGAAATTTGTCAATTTTGAAAAAAATTGAACATAATCTATGATTCCGTTAAATTGAACCGGAACTAATAAAAATTGGATTTTTAGAATTAAAATAAAATAACAAATCTAATTCGACGTTGGTATTACAAAAAAACGAACAACGAGGCAAATAATTGATATGAATTTTTATGCGACAAAGTTTATTTTTACGAAATTATATAATTTTAATAAAACGTTTTAAATTTAAATTAGTTAAAGAGTCCGCAATCCTAAAGATTGGTTGGAAACAGCACGCCATGCCGATCTATCCTGAGCTAATCCCTTCATCTCCCTATAGCTATTCATCTCAACGTCTTCAACTATCTGACTCACATACTCCAATCTAGGCCTACCTACCCCTCTCTTTCCCTCCACTCTACCTTCTATGATCAATTGCATAAACCCCCATGCCTAAGGATATGCCCTACTAATCTGTCTCTCCTACGCTGTAACACTCTCCAAATACTTCTCTTCTCCCCTACTAACTCTAGTACAGCTTCATTTGTTACTTTATCTTCCCAACCAATCCTCATCATCCTCCTATAACACCACATTTCGAATGCTTGTAATCTACGCTTCTCTTCCTTTCCTATAGTCCACGCCTGACACCCGTACAGTGCCACACTCCAAACATATACCTTCAGTAATCTTTTTCTAATACCCAAGTCAATATTTGATCCTAAAATCTGTTCCTTTTCTACGAATGCCTTCCCACCCTGTGCCATCCTACACCTCATATCCACCTTGCTTCGATTATCTTTTGTGATTCTACTGCCTAAATAACAAAAATCTGACACTTCTTCGATTCTATTATCTCCTATTGTGATCCTCATTTTTCTACTGCATTCCTTTTTGTCACACCTCATCACTTTAGTTTTACCTATATTTATTTTCATGTTAAAATCCCTAGTCAATACTACCTGCATACCATTCAATACCCTTTCTAAATTCTTTTCGCTTTCTTCCAATATAGCTATATCGTCGGCGAATCTCAACATATATATTTTCTCTCCCTGTACATTCACACCTACACTATACTCTTCTTTTACTTTGTTTATTGCATCTTCTATATATAGATTAAATAATAACGGCGAAAGTGTACATCCCTGCCGAACTCCCTTCACTATTTTTGCTACCTCTTCTTCCCCCTCAATTCTAACTAAGGCAGTTTGGTGTTTATATAAATTAAAAATTATTCTCCTATCCTTATAATCTATACCCGTTTCTTTTAAAATTCTAAACATTATGTCCCAATCTACATTATCAAATGCCTTTTCTAAATCTACAAAAGCTATGCAAGTTACCTTTCCTACCCTCATTCTTTTTTCTACTACTGTTCTTAGTGCTAAAATCGCCTCCCTCGTCCCTCTGTTTTTCCTAAAACCAAACTGATCTTCTCCTAGCCTTTCCTCTACTTTATTTTCTAATCTCCTATAAATAATCTTTAACAATATTTTCGATGCATGTGATAGTAGGCTAATGGTCCTATAGTTCTCACACAAATTAGCTCCTATTTTCTTCGGCATTGTTACTATTCTACTACGCTGAAAATCCTGTGGTACTTCTCCCTTCTCATATATTTTACAAACTAACCTGTATCATCGCTCCTGCATTTTTTCCCCTGCGTGTTTTATTAATTCGGCTGGTATCATATCAATCCCCGCTGCTTTGTTATTCCGTAAATCATTTAATGCTCTATGAAACTCTGACCTAAGTATGCTAGGACCTAAGTCATCCTCATCTATCTGTTCCACATTTTCTAGCTCCTCCATGTCCTGCCTACCTTTATATAAATCTTCAAGATACTCCTTCCATCTTCTAGCTTTTTCCTTATTTTCTGTGAGTTCCTTACCCTGCTTATCACATATAATGTTACCCTTTGGTTTTACTTTAGAAAAATGTGACTTAATTTTCCTGTAGCCCAAATCTACTTTACCTTTTCTCATATCCTCCTCAATATCCTCACAATTTCCTTTTATCCACTCTTCTTTCGCTAGCTTGCATTTCCTATTAATTAAGTTCCTTAGTTCCTTATATTTTTTCTGTCCTGCTTCTGTGTTTCCAATTTTAATTTTCCTTCTTGCTTCTATCATTTCAACTATTTCTTCCGTGATCCATTCCCTCCTACCTGCCCTTTTCTTTGTGCCTAATACTTCATTTGCTGCTGTAGTTAACCCATTTCTGATTTCCATTATATTTAAATATTATACAATATTAGAAGCTTCGTTGATTTTCGTGAGATTTTTTAAACGAGGCCCTTCGCCAAATAAGAAAACAGACATAATAATTATTAACATATTTTATAATTGAATCAAAAATTAAACCAGTACAATCAAACTTACATAATTTTATTATGTGAGCCTTAACAAGACCCAATCTAAATCGTTTAATCGAATATCTTCAGTTACATGCGGGTCCTTATTCGTAATTTGAATGCTATCGAACTCGATAGCATTCAAATTAGGCAATTCATTGTTCGAAAAAAACACAACAATTTTCGAAATATGCATTACATTTTAAATTTATTATTTGACTTGTCGTTTTACGACCTACATTTTTTTTTTTTTAATATATGGCCTTTGTGATTGATAATGGCGAGGTAAACTAAAAAGATACAGAATCGCGTGAGGAAGATTCTCTAGTTCTCAAAGTCTAGGCAAATTATAACAATTAATTAGTGAACTTTCTTGTGCGTTGTAATAAAATGCAATCATGTTCTAAATACATCTAATTTCTTAATAATAAGCCGCATCTTGTTCCCTTTCAATCAACGTTGTTCCGAAGATGTATACAATGGTAGATGCTTTTCTCGAGTCAGTTCACAAATCAGGCATGGTCAAACTTTGTCTTGGTTCTATTCTTTTTCTAATTTTCATATATATTTCAAAATTTACGACAAATTCCTCAGACGTTTCAAACTTACTTTTCTTTGTTGCAAGAGTTATAAGATTAGTTACATTTAATTCTTCTTGAGATGACTCATAGTTTGGCGACATGTTCTATTGATTATAGAAGATGTGGCAATTTTAAATAATTATTATGTGCAGAGCCGTATTTATAATACACACCGCCGATTATTCGTTTACTAGATTAAAAAAAAATGAAAAAGAACAGCTCTGGGCAGACTGGATTGATGGCGCATTTAAATTTTTACGATGTAAAAGTTTAATGAATAACTTGATTAGTACTTTGACTAGCTCGTGCTTATTTTTTCTATGTAAATATCAATTTATTTTACAGTAATTGAGCCTGCATTCTATATTGTGCACGCTTCGATTAACTAGTGCTATTAATTAGGTGGTGAAGACTTTTTTTTTGTTCAATCAATAAATACCAAAATAAGAAAAGTTCTTGCGTTTTTGTATAATATGCTTTTTTTTTTTTACTTCGTCAAGAGTAGGCATTGAAATTCCAGCGTAAATTTAATCATCGGGATATAAAGTGGGTTAATAATTAAAAGTATATTTACATTTAAGAAATATTTTTTATAAATATTAGTCAAAATCTCATCGTAATATATATTGTTCATATTTCGCAATTTACTACGAGAATTGCTCTACATATGCACATGATTCATTATTGACCATTGCGAAATAATCATTAAGCTAACTTTAATAATTCCTTAGCGGTCGAATTAATAGAATAGAATAATTTTTGCTGCGATTTTCTATGAAGATATTTATTGTAATTATATCAGTTTCTCTTGTTCGTTACGTGATAATTGCGGCATAATTATTTAATTACTTGTACAGTAATACAAACAGTTCGCATTTTAACTGAACTTGTTCGCTATGTACGAAGACAAGATAACAAGAAGCGGAGAATATTTGGACGTGCACAAAACATAACAGCAATCTCGTCAAAACCCGCTGCGAAATGCTGTAAAGCAACAGTCATTAAATTAATTGTTTATATAAAAAAAAAAGATTTCTTTCACTGCCGCTTGTAAATATTGTACATTTAAAATAGACGTCAACTATCAATTCAAGAAGTTTAATCGTTCAACTTTACCCATCGTAACATTTAATTGTAGACGGTGGATAGATTAACTAAAATCCCTTTATTAACTGTTAAGTATCAAAAAAATACTTGGCGCAGTTAAATAGCTTAGTTTATTTAATAATCGACTTTCACAAAAAATGTACGTGAAATTGTTAAATTTAACAGCAGGTCTTCAAATAATTTTAATATTTTTTTTTTATAGGTTCTTAAGAATATCACAAATTCTCTTATTTCTTTTATTGATTTGAATATCATCGTAATAATTTCAAATTTAGTTTTCACGACATTCGTTTTAAGGATTTCAATAATCGAGATTAAGGACCCTATGTGATAAAATTAAAATACCATTGATAATGTACCTTATCTATCTGTAAATTATAGAAAAAAGCCCTTCACTCAAATATAGTATTATTTAATTTGACACGATTGGGCAGATATTTAATTTCGCAATGAATGAACTGAAGAATAGCGTAAAATTTTATGATGGAAATGGAAGAATTATAAAAGAAATTTTCAGCGAGTGTATGTAATTTAATTCTTTTCTTATTTGACATGTAATGTAAAAAACAAAAAGGAATGTTAATGATTTATATTTAAGAACAATAAGTATAAAAGCAATAAATATAAACAAATCGTTTATTTAAATTATAAGGTTGCATTGTATTTATTTATTATAAAAAAAATTTAAAAAATCTATTAAAGATGTGAGGGAATTTAGTTTTATTACCGTGTTAAGATTTAGACAGTTCAAAAAGTTTATTTCAGTTCATGTTTGAATTGAAAACAGAATATTAGATTTGGTTGAGATTTTTACAATCCGAATATTTGGAAGATATCAGGCAGGTGGCACCAATGTCTTTTGTAGTCCAATTTCTTTGGCGGAGTAGGATAATAATATCTAGAAGAACGTACGGACAATATAGGCCAGTCGGTACCAACCGCTCGTACGATCTGAAGACGCATTTCAGGTACGTTCTTCTTGTGTTTCTTCTTTGCATTGAGTGCTTCGAGATCGCGCCGCGCGTCTTGGTTTATACACAAGAAGACCACGGCGAGAGGACATACGTTATTTGTATACACAGTTCCGAACCTCAGGCAGTTCCGCAGAAATTATCCAACTAGTGGCTTTTACTAACGGTGCCTTTATCTCACGTGGACGGAATAATCGAAGCTAGATTTTGAAAATTTATGACGATTATTAATAGTATTTCAAATCAATTTTTTAATTAGTGCCTAAAATTTTATATAAAAAAAAAAAACGTAGTGAAAATGAACCACCAGTTGTTGTGTTTTTGTGTTTTTTTAGCAGCGGTTTTACCAGGTAGGTGTTATCTAACAATCAAAAAAAGATAATTGGGAATAAGATAACTTCATCCTTTTATTTTAAATAAACAAACCTTATAATATATATCAATTAATCGAATCATTGTTGGATTTAATTTTGTACGTGCATCAAGGAAGAGTAAATTTAAATGAACGTTATATTTAACTGGATATAAAATAAATTTGTGCAGAAACAATGGGTATAAAAAAAATTAATTAGTGCCTCTGGTCATAACAAATTAACATCATCGCATGGAAATGTGTTCCAATTGCGCAGAATCATTAAAATATGCTAAAATATTCAGTAAACAGCAAAAGCTGTTATTTCGCAAAAGCTAATATGTTATTTTCTAATTTCTTAATTATACCGCAGGCGAAATAATAATTATATACCTTCGTCCTAATTATATGTAATGACAGTAAACGTCTTCGCGTTTAATATCACGCTAAAAAAACTATTAACAGCAACAATTGAATGTATCTTTTCAAAAAATATATCTTACAGACATCTGGTAGTGTATAATTTGCGAAATAATATGAAAATTATAGGGGACTTGACATCAAAATTATAATACAGTGGACACAATATCTTGAAACATTCAAAATTCGACCAAAAAAAAAAACAATCTAAAGACATTTAGTGTACGGTGATATTGTCTGCCAAGAAGATCAATTATATAATTATAATTGATCTTCTTGGTCGACAATATAATTATAAAATACGAATTAATAACAACATCCTGTATATTCAAAATACTTATTTATACTCCAATTCTATATGTGCGTATGGTGAGTTCTTCTGCGCCAATTTAGATGCCCCTTGGCTTTATTCTTCTTGCAATATTGCAAGTCTAAATGAATTTAGCTACTATATATACGACAATTAATTATAATGAGTACTATAAGTGATAAAAGATATCACATGTAATATAAAATTCATTCTACATGCAAATTACGATGTGTGGTACGTCTTCTAAATAAAATTAATACTAAGTAAAATTAAGTAATTTCATCGCTGTATTTAATTTTGTCAATTACGATGACCATCTTTAATCCCACATTCACAGGTTTTCTATTGAACAAAAAATGTTTCTTTCTTCAGTCGTTCTCGTCCAGCAGATTTTCTATTATCACTTTCCTCAAGTAATCTCTTCATTATCGCATGTGAAATAGTCACGGAGATTTAACTCTATAGATCAATATTTCAAGCTTGCCGTTTTGATGTCTTCATATATTAATTCGATATTATCGTAAGCTATAATCTTGAGTGAGCTCAAACACTTTCTCCAGTTTGGAAAAGATCTTTTGCATTTGAATTCCGGTAGTCTGTGAACATCTTTAACGTCAAGATGATCATTAACCTGATTTGTCTGGCATTCGTAAATTTATGAATATCATATTAGAGTAAACGAACGTGTTGGCTTTGATTGTAAAACAAATATTTGTTGGAAAGCAACATTTTGCATTTATGAAAGTAGTTAATTTTATATTTTTACCTATGACGTGTTTGTACACATCCTAAGGTCGTAACATGATTTTTTGGGAATATTTTTCAATCGTATTTTAAGCTATTAATTAATTAACATTTCTATAGTATAGAATATCAACCAAATATATTTATATTCCTATATTTAAAAATATGAATTTATTAATACCAATTAGTAATATTCAAGATGAACAATATTTGACAAAGCTCAATAGTTATGGTAATATTCAAAAATAGTTACGCATTTAACCTAACCAATTAAGAAAAATATAAAAATGTTTAGTTCTGCTCAAGCACCGTTAGATATACATTTATGTGTGATGAAAGAATATTTAACGAATCTAACTACAATTTATAAGCATTTGATATCGATATATTTGCAAAATAAAAAGCAATATAAAATTTGGATCTTGTGAATAAAACTAAAAAGGCGATTAGTAGATTTTTGTTAATCAATTAAAAGATGGTATAAATAATACTGGTTTAATAGGAAGTCTTCGAAAAAATACGGTTAAATTTAATATACATTTTGTTTAATCTATAGTTTTAGTGTTAATTAAATATTTATAAATCTTTATTGGATTTCAATTACGAATAAAAATCAAAACACTCAATCTTAGTGTACCGAAAGAAGAATTTTCCCAATTGGTATTTAATTTTATTATTACTTAGTCCATATTCGATAATTTTTTTTTAGAAATTAAGTTCATTTAAACACCAACGAACTTTTTAACGTAATATATAAATTTAAATGGTAATTAAGGTACTAGAAGTTAATATGGAAGATAAAATGGTACAAATCTTATAGAAGAAGTCTTCTACGTGACTTTTAGCTTTTGCCTTGGTTAAATACATCAATTTATTACGTGTTAATTGAGTACCAAGCGCATAATTTTTCTTTCTGAACATTTACAATCGAGGAATATATTTTATTAGCTCCAGCGAATGTTAATCTTGATTCAAGTGGCCATACGCAAGAAATTCTAGTCCTCGAAATCGAAGGCTACACCAGATACATTAATAACAGTATCGCGTATTTATCATGGCACTAACGCCGAAGCGAAATTTGCAAAAGGATTATGTCTTCCAGGCGAAGTCGAGGAGAGTGCATAGTTATGAAAGGGCAGCGTTAAAATCTGCGCAATTAATGAGTGTTTGGCAACGTTGGTAATATTAAAGCGCAATAACAATGGCAACGTTTTCTACGCCGGCCAGACACTTTCCTATAAATACGAATTAACGTATTGCGATTAAATGGGAATTTCAGTCCTTAGAATAAATGGAAAGATGGAACGAAAGTATGGCTCAGATAAATTAAATGGCAATCATTTCGAAGACGTGTATCAATGACCAGATTATTCATTATAGAGGACAGGTGATTTGGGACAAGACGTACCAATGAATCGTAAAACTATGTATGGACAATAAATTATGCGAAATTGGAAATTACTTAAATTTAAATAACAAAAAAGCCTGACTAAGCTACACTCTTCAGTAGACGAAGTAGATATACATTGAGGAGCGATGTACATTATAAGGTACTGTTACAATACCGAGTGCGTCATATAATAACATAATAAATGAAAGTGAAATGAATCTTGATGGAAAACGGTACATACAATTTGGCGTAATCGTTCAAACAATTCATAGAAACTGTACATTAATAATACATAAATGAAATTTTACTATACTTATAATAAATAAAAATTACCGTTGTTAGTTTTAGATAGTCCTCAAAGTCAGTTATGTAAATTATTTGAAGCACATTCCTTCGTTTTATTTATTTCTACACTCTGCCCATATGCTCTCATTCATGAATAAATCGCAATTAATAAATATTTTTCCATATATCAAAAATCACGTCCATTCTAATAACGTTTAGTTAGTTAAAGAGTCCGCAATCCTAAAGATTGGTTGGAAACAGCACGCCATGCCGATCTATCCTGAGCTAATCCCTTCATCTCCCTATAGCTATTCATCTCAACGTCTTCAACTATCTGACTCACATACTCCAATCTAGGCCTACCTACCCCTCTCTTTCCCTCCACTCTACCTTCTATGATCAATTGCATAATCCCCCCATGCCTAAGAATATGCCCTACTAATCTGTCTCTCCTACGCTGTAACACTCTCCAAATACTTCTCTTCTCCCCTACTAACTCTAGTACAGCTTCATTTGTTACTTTATCTTCCCAACCAATCCTCATCATCCTCCTATAACACCACATTTCAAGTGCTTCTAATCTACGCTTCTCTTCCTTTCCTATAGTCCACGCCTCACACCCGTACAGTGCTACACTCCAAACATATACCTTCAGTAATCTTTTTCTAATACCCAAGTCAATATTTGATCTTAAAATCTGTTCTTTTTCTACGAATGCCTTCCTACCCTGTGCTATCCTACACTTTATATCTACCTTGCTTCGATTATCTTTTGTGATTCTACTGCCTAAATAACAAAAATCTGACACTTCTTCGATTCTATTATCTCCTATTGTGATCCTCATTTTTCTGCTGCATTCCTTTTTGTCACACCTCATCACTTTAGTTTTACCTATATTTATTTTCATGTTAAAATCCCTAGTCAATACTGCCTGCATACCATTCAATACCCTTTCTAAATTCTTTTCGCTTTCTTCCAATATAGCTATATCGTCGGCGAATCTCAGCATATATATTTTCTCTCCCTGTACATTCACACCTACACTATACTCTTCTTTTACTTTGTTTATTGCATCTTCTATATATAGATTAAATAATAACGGTGAGAGTGTACATCCCTGCCGAACTCCCTTCCCTATTTTTGCTACCTCTTCTTCCCCCTCAATTCTAACTAAGGCAGTTTGGTGTTTATATAAATTAAAAATTATTCTCCTATCCTTATAATCTATACCAGTTTCTTTTAAAATGCTAAACATTATGCCCCAATCTTCATTGTCAAATGCCTTTTCTAAGTCTACAAAAGCTATCCAAGTTACCTTTCCTACCCTCTTTCTTTTTTCTACTACCGTTCTTAGTGCTAGAATCGCCTCTCTCGTCCCTCTGTTTTTCCTAAAACCAAACTGATCTTCTCCTAGCCTTTCCTCTACTTTATTTTCTAATCTCCTATAAATAATCTTTAACAATATCTTCGATGCATGTGATAGTAGACTAATGGTCCTATAGTTCTCACACAAATTAGCTCCTATTTTCTTCGGCATTGTTACTATTCTACTACGCTGAAAATCCTGTGGTACTTCTCCCTTCTCATATATTTTACAAACTAACCTGTATAATCGCTCCTGCATTTTTTCCCCTGCGTGTTTTATTAATTTTTATTAATTTTATTAATAACGTTTAGTAAAAATATTTTGAAATAAATAGTTCGTTAAACAGTTTGAAAGATAATTTCCTGGCAAAGTAATTTCCCGAGATTATATTACCACACACATGTTTAATATCCTGTAAAATATTTCGTACGATTTTTAAAGTGACCGAAAAAGTGTTCAGTGAGTGCTTAAGATATATAACATATGGCGAAGACAATATATTCGATACTCTCTCGTACGGATGAATTGAATGTAACAGCTATACCATGAACTGCTGCTGTAAGAAGTAGGTGATTAGGTCAAGTCCCATAATTACTCTTTCAAACAATGTACTTTTATATACAACACACAGTTTGTACAGTCGAACATACACGGCAGTATTCTTAAGTATATTTACGCAGTTGTCCTTCTTCGTGTTATACATATTTTACTTCCATCCTGTATAGTCTTCAAGTATGTTTT
The DNA here is from genome assembly GCA_947310635.1 of Leptodirus hochenwartii. Classification (NCBI taxonomy): domain Eukaryota; kingdom Metazoa; phylum Arthropoda; class Insecta; order Coleoptera; family Leiodidae; genus Leptodirus; species Leptodirus hochenwartii. Next base: position 13,074,667 of record OX371182.1, read on the forward strand.
CAGAAATTTTTAAAAAAGACATTTAATGCTTTTTTAATCAACGAGCAATATTTTTTTAGTATAAAAATAAAGAAAATTACGTTTTCTCATTGAGGAAGTTATGAGTTTATTTTTGAGGACCTTCGAAAGAGTTCGCAATAATTTGTTTTTTCTGGCCCATGTTTTGCTATCATCTGTATTTGTAATAGCAAAATTTCGACAGTACCAAGTGCAAAATGATTTCCTCTTGATACCTAAGAGGTTGCGGTAGGGTTGTAAGTCTGTGGTAAGGTCAAGATTTGGTAAGTTGCAACTCTTTGCCATGTAGGCGTAAATTTATTACAGTACACGAGTAGAAAAAAATTCGCGGCATGTTATCGAACTGTACAATGGCCAAATTTAAATAAACAGTCGAATTTCGCTAATAAAATACCTGTAATTATATATATGGTATACATGTATATAATATAAAGTTGTAAAAGTTTAGTACGCATCCAAAGAAATTAAGTGTTAAATAATTTACTTTTTTGATCGAACGTTAAAATCTATATAAGTATATTAAAAGTACAATTAATTATGTATATAAGATAAAATATTGAGGGTTACTTTAACAAAAGAAAAGGTGTAGTAAATATATGACTAAAAGGACATATGTTTACTTAAAAATGTATTAAACCATTAAAATAAGGAGTGAGGAAAAGACAGACTAAAATAGTGAAGCGTGTTACGATGAATAAGAAACAGCTCGGAGGTAAGGGCATACCATATCTAAAAATCTCTTCGATGGCGAAACAGAAGAATTTCAATACAATTTAAAATTCGACTACGACATTTGCTGTGGGAACTGTCCGCGTAGTCTCGTTTTTTTCTTTCTTATTTATAATATTGGTAGGAAGCGTGATTTAAGTATGCGGTGTATGTTAGAAAAAAGCTTATTGAAACTCACCGTGCTCGGTGCCATCAACTGTGACCGTTTAATAACATAATAATGCAGAAGCAACGCCGAGACTAAAGCACCGAACAAGTCATCGAGTTTGTGCTCCCTAGATGGTTTATACACTATATAGTTTATATTGATAGAAGCGGCCGCAAAGACATTACTAATCGAATGTAAATATCATTTGCATAGCAACAAAATATACTGCCGAAGAACTGTCGGCACTATACTTCGGATATCGCGTATATGAATGATATTCTTTGTTTAAAAGGTTTGTGTATAAGGGTACGCTGCTTTATTTAAAAAAAGTTACATTTTGTTAATTATTCGTTTTACGAAGAAATTTTGCTTTTGTTAAAATCAATGTACATACTCAAATAAGGGTCAATCTGGCTGAAGGAGTCAATCGAGTTTTATATTCATACATTACCTCAATATATAATTTGCTTGTCTTAAGAATAGATTATAAGGATAGGAGAATAATTTTTAATTTATATAAACACCAAACTGCCTTAATTAGAATTGAGGGGGAAGAAGAGGTAGCAAAAATAGGGAAGGGAGTTCGGCAGGGATGTACAATTTCACCGTTATTATTTAATCTATATATAGAAGATGCAATAAACAAAGTAAAAGAAGAGTATAGTGTAGGTGTGAATGTACAGGGAGAGAAAATATATATGTTGAGATTCGCCGACGATATAGCTATATTGGAAGAAAGTGAAAAGAATTTAGAAAGGGTATTGAATGGTATGCAGGCAATATTGACTAGGGATTTTAACATGAAAATAAATATAGGTAAAACTAAAGTGATGAGGTGTGACAAAAAGGAATGCAGTAGAAAAATGAGGATCACAATAGGAGATAATAGAATCGAAGAAGTGTCAGATTTTTGTTATTTAGGCAGTAGAATCACAAAAGATAATCGAAGCAAGGTAGATATAAAGTGTAGGATAGCACAGGGTAGGAAGGCATTCGTAGAAAAGGAACAGATTTTAAGATCAAATATTGACTTGGGTATTAGAAAAAGATTACTGAAGGTATATGTTTGGAGTGTAGCACTGTACGGGTGTGAGGCGTGGACTATAGGAAAGGAAGAGAAGCGTAGATTACAAGCATTCGAAATGTGGTGTTATAGGAGGATGATGAGGATTGGTTGGGAAGATAAAGTAACAAATGAAGCTGTACTAGAGTTAGTAGGGGAGAAGAGAAGTATCTGTAGAGTATTACAGCGTAGGAGAGACAGATTAGTAGGGCATATTCTTAGGCATGGGGGGATTATGCAATTGATCATAGAAGGTAGAGTGGAGGGAAAGAGAGGGGTAGGTAGGCCTAGATTGGAGTATGTGAGTCAGATAGTTGAAGACGTTGAGATGAATAGCTATATGGAGATGAAGGGATTAGCTCAGGATAGATCGGCATGGCGTGCTGTTTCCAACCAATCTTTAGGATTGCGGACTCTTTAACTAACTAAGAATATGCGCCGTTTTTTGCTTCATATCGTGTACTAATAATTTTTCTATATACTTGAAATGTGCACCAAAAAGTTGCTAGTTTTAATCTTCAATCACAACACCAAACAATGTATTCTTACATTAAAAAAATTAGAAATTTCGGGGAATCAATTTACATTTTACAATTCGCATTTGACGAAAAATATTTACAGCTTAGGATTGTTAGACTTTAAACCGTTTGTTGTGCAAGATGTACTGTTATTACTTTATTAGAGTATAAGGAAGTATATTGTCACACATATGTAACCACGTGTGTGCTGACCGTGAATATCCACCAAAGCGCTCTTTCGTACACGGCAGTATAAGAACAACTTAACATTAGATCGACATACGTTGCTGAAGCAATTGCATGGCGTTTCTTAATATACCGAACGTTACTACAGATGGTAACGTAAATGGCAATTGTTAAAACGCATTCTACATGAAAAAAAAATCCTTTTATGAGAAAATACACAAAGACAATGTTGATGGTGCGACAACAGGGATTGACAACGTCTTTTAGTTACGATTAAAGTAATTTAGAAGGTGCTAGAGACTTAGGAATAAAATGTATTTATATATACTTAAACAGGAAGGAACAGAAAGAGCGTTTTGATCAAATTTGAGTGAAAAGGGAAATGCGGTGTCTTCTCTAGGCACTTGTTTGTCTTTGCACAAGCAACGGCAATCGGTGAGGTTTTGTTGGCGAGTTCTTTTTGCAAGTGAAAATAAATGGCCAGTACCTGCTGTATAGCGCAAAGCACTTAGATTTGCTAAGTACAAGACATGACATTGGGGCATTGCACTTTATCGCAATGGGTGCGTTATAGATGGTGTATAATATATCAATTTATCAGACCGAACTATATAAGACAATTAATTGTGGTAGATGCAGATATGACGCAGGTATTCTCATATAGTTTATAATGTGTTGTCTTACGCTATACTGAGCGTTGCGATATCGAACAACAATATATATTTACTCACCAACGAAATTAATAATGTCGACTAGCGAATTAAATTTGTTGTATTTTTCGATTTGCCCCCAAAAAGAAAAGAGATATCGAAGAATTAAATTTTGTTCGTGTGCTCTGAAAGGTTTCTCGAGGTAATCCATCGAACGAAATACGATATTACGGTACGGTTTGTTTCCCTTTTGATTTAATCCACGGACAATACAATAGATTATGCTAAACACGTTCACTGTGTATATCGCAGGGCAACGGATCTAAATCTGAACTTATGTTCAACAGAGATTACATATCCGTAGGACGTGTACAGATGCTTTAAGCATGCTTACGAGAAATAATTTTTGAGTTTAGTCTGTTGGACTTACCATAAAGTATAAATATTATGCCCGTGATAATAAAGAATGAGCCTAGAAAGGTTTCGGTTGACGAGGAATTTTTTTTTCGAGTATATAGTACAAACAATTTTGTATAAGATAGTGTTAGATATACGCCGTTTTTATGTAAAAAAGTTTGAAATGTTTATGCGAGATGGCAGACGTCACTCGGTTGAAAATTTTCTTCGATATACAAGATAAATGATCGTACATCGTGCATTCGTATACCGAAATTAAGCAACGAAGATCACGCGATGAACAGTTAGAAATGATCAATTTTTGGATTGCTAATGATTGACACATTCGGGTTAATTCGTGAAATAAATTTTGCCTATACCGTTTTAAGTATTTCAAAAATAAGCTATAGACGTATATACATTGCATCGCTATATAGATAAATCAAATGCGATGTCAGATATTAAAAAATTACTGCACGCGTTGAAGGAAAATTTATTGCCAGTCTTAAATTGTATTTTTTTTTGTACGCATTTAGTAGGGTCTCAACGATTAATAGGTTAATGGATACGTAGATCTACTTCATAAAGACTGTATTAGTAAACCAGCACCATCTGTTATGAATACCTTACACTATGCTGTGCTAAATGTAGCCCAAATCAAGTAATTTCTTATTTATGCTGAATACAATAGTTGGGCTAGCTAACTATTAAACGATAGCAAATTGAAGTACGCAATTTTTACTGAATGTAGACAAGATGTTTAGCTATGGAACGCTCATACTTTTTTCAATTTTTTTTATTAGCTTCCTCGATTAAATAACGTCTGAAAAATCGTCGTTTTTTTTTATGAAAATTATGATTTTTTTTGACATGTTATGGAAAATTAAAAAATATAAAATATATACCGTTCAAAAGCCCCATCCCTTAGGAACATTGTCTAAAAATATTGTACTAAAATAATCAAAATTGGGGTAATTCTAGTTACCCCTGCCGTTACGATTGCAAGGGTTAGCCCAACTATGAAACGAAAGCAAATTAAATTACAAAATTGTTATTCTTTGTAGAAAAGATGTCTAGCTATGGAATGGTCTATTTTTTTATTTTTTTTTCACTAGCTTCCACGATAAAACAACGTCTGTAAAACCGTAGTTATATTGATGAAAGTTGTGATTTTTTTTCGACATGTTATTAAAAATTTAAAAATATAAGAAATATACCATTCAAAAATACCATCATTTAAGAACATTCTGTAAAAATATTGTACAAAAACAATCAAAATTGCAGAAATGCTAGACACGCTACCGAACCCCTGCTTTTCGTATGATGAGACGCTAGCATTAAGCGTCATTTAACAATTTAAATTAGTTAAATTTGAAGACCTTTATGCTACATATTCATTATTTTGCCGTTTTCATTCCCTCTTCTGTATCTACATAGTTTCTGCTCTAATCTTTTTGGCCTCTAACATTCTCGCGCATTTAATTGAAACAACTAATAAGTCCACTAATTAAAAACTAATGACGTGACAAATTAACTAATAATTATACCCGCATTATTAATAACCATTTCTCAATTTTCCATCTGCACAAGATATGCGGCGCAGTTTCTAATTAAATGAGACCACCCAACATTTCATCGAATTATAATCACCTAGAATATCGAACTGATAAATGCAATTTAAATTATAAGAAATATCATAAATCTAGCAATTTGTATTCGAGTAATAAATAGTAATTATTTCTCAGATTTCCACTTGGCAAGAGGCATGATTTAGTGGGAAAGTAGATCATAGTTCAGGCATTGGAGATTCATCATAAAAACAGGCAATTGCAAACGTAATTATGTGACGCTTAATTATAGCGTTACTGAAATATTGTAATTTGCGAAGATGTAATTCTTCATAAACTGATATTTATAGATAATTACATCATTTTTTTCTCTTCGAAGAAAATGGAACAAGAAACTGAATTAAAAATTTGAAACGAATGAAATGAATCAAATGTCATATATATATTTTTTCAACATTTCAAGTAGTAACAATGTTTTTTTTTTAATTTATAAAAATGCGAATATATTTGAGACGACTTATTTCAGTTTACTAATGTCAGATGAATTAAAATTAAATTTTGATTTCTTGAGCCAAAATTCAACAAACCGGAAGATCGTTTTTCATGTGCACAATAGCCTTGTTAATTGCAATTTTGAATCGAATCATCTACATACAATTCTGGTGTAAATCATTCAAATTTCCCTGAAGAACTTCAGCGCTAAGGTTAATGACATGGATGCGTTTGCAGACAAACGCCTCCTCAAGCTGTTGAATCATTTATTTCGTTTATTTATGCTTAAGAAAGCTTGGCCTACCACAAATACTTCTTCGATAAATTGGAGGATGTTAAAAATTTTGGCTGAAATCGATTTTTTTGTAGAGAATTTGCGATAGAAAAAAAGGAATTTTTTAAAAAATCTAAAAATCTTCACTCAAACAAAAATTGTAAGTTTCGTTTCCTTGCCCTTCATTTGATGAACAGGTGCTTGTCAAAAGACGAGCTGCAATTCCCTCGATGGAAAATTTCTAAGAATTCACGTGCATATTTTTTCTGCACGTGTTTGAATGTAACATACTTCGGGGTGTGAAAAATAAACAAACAATTGGCGTTGAATAGACAGGAATGTTAATTGATGGTTGCCGTTTGAGTATTGAGCTCCCCTATTCTTGGAATTTTCTTCCACCTCACCGAGGGAAGAGTAATAAAATGGCACGTGGACTCTTCGATATTTTCCAGGAAATAAATTCTATTAGCTTATTGTTTGATGTCTGCAGCAGGTGCAAAATAAATACACAAAAAATTGTGAAGAACAACAAATTATAGATATGTGTTGAATGGATGTTCGTTCCCCTATTCTTGGAATTTTACTTTGAAAAGGGGTGTAAAAATCGTCGAAATGGCAAAGAATTTTTATTCGATAAAGAAAAACGGGTATAGATTATAAGGATAGGAGAATAATTTTTAATTTATATAAACACCAAACTGCCTTAGTTAGAATTGAGGGGGAAGAAGAGGTAGCAAAAATAGGGAAGGGAGTTCGGCAGGGATGTACACTCTCACCGTTATTATTTAATCTATATATAGAAGATGCAATAAACAAAGTAAAAGAAGAGTATAGTGTAGGTGTGAATGTACAGGGAGAGAAAATATATATGCTGAGATTCGCCGACGATATAGCTATATTGGAAGAAAGCGAAAAGAAATTAGAAAGGGTATTGAATGGTATGCAGGCAGTATTGACTAGGGATTTTAACATGAAAATAAATATAGGTAAAACTAAAGTGATGAGGTGTGACAAAAAGGAATGCAGTAGAAAAATGAGGATCACAATAGGAGATAATAGAATCGAAGAAGTGTCAGATTTTTGTTATTTAGGCAGTAGAATCACAAAAGATAATCGAAGCAAGGTAGATATAAAGTGTAGGATAGCACAGGGTAGGAAGGCATTCGTAGAAAAAGAACAGATTTTAAGATCAAATATTGACTTGGGTATTAGAAAAAGATTACTGAAGGTATATGTTTGGAGTGTAGCACTGTACGGGTGTGAGGCGTGGACTATAGGAAAGGAAGAGAAGCGTAGATTAGAAGCACTTGAAATGTGGTGTTATAGGAGGATGATGAGGATTGGTTGGGAAGATAAAGTAACAAATGAAGCTGTACTAGAGTTAGTAGGGGAGAAGAGAAGTATTTGGAGAGTGTTACAACGTAGGAGAGACAGATTAGTAGGGCATATTCTTAGGCATGGGGGGATTATGCAATTGATCATAGAAGGTAGAGTGGAGGGAAAGAGAGGGGTAGGTAGGCCTAGATTGGAGTATGTGAGTCAGATAGTTGAAGACGTTGAGATGAATAGCTATAGGGAGATGAAGGGATTAGCTCAGGATAGATCGGCATGGCGTGCTGTTTCCAACCAATCTTTAGGATTGCGGACTCTCTAACTAACTAAAGAAAAATTAACACCCACAAGAAATGCATCTTTTTAAAAAGCAAAAGAGTCAAGATTTTTGTAATTGACTCGTTATATTGTATATTGTAAAAGAAGTAGATTCTAAAAATGTATAGGAAGTGCTTTTACATGATGTTATATAAAAGAAACTCGATGGAAACAATGGATCCTAAGAAGAAGAATATACCAATCTGTTTAAATAAGGTCCAGATGCCTTTTAAACCATTATTTCTAAAAAAAACCAAAACGAATTTTAATTTTGTTGTCGATTATTTTCAATAATAGTTAAATGAAAAAAATCATTCAATATGATTTGGAGTAGTTAAGTATCTGTACAATGAGAATACTCTCACTCTCATTAAGTTCAAAGCGCAAATGCTTCTTCGTATAAGGTGAAGAACTTATTATACGTTGCAGAAAGTTATGCGCGCTTTCATTTAATCGTGTTTATATTATTTGCTGGAAGAACACAATTACAAGATCCTCGAAAAATTAACAGGAAAATCATTGTTGTATATTAAAGCGCTTGTTTAGAAAAAATTTATAGTGATGAATCAAACTAATGATTAAAATATCGAAAATTAAAGTTTATTTCATTTTTACGATTGTATTTATTAATTTTCCATGTACTTTAACAAAATTTGCTATATATTTTTAAAGTAAACTATAAATAATTAAAGCATATAATTTACTTGCGTAGTTTTTAAATTATTTGTTTCTTACTCAAGAACCGAGACAAACATTTAAATTTTAAGATCACTTGGAAATTTTATTCATCTTTTTTGAACACGTATGTTATCATCATGTAAAGAAATCTTATATTTTACATTAATCCAAACAGCCACAGTATAAACTCGCTCAAGCAGAAATTTACATCCTTTTTTAAAGGAGCAATTTACAATTCGAGGTCGCCAGGTCATTTACTGTCTTTATATCCAACAATTGTCCAAATTTTATTGCGTTTAACATTTGCATATAATAACGCGGATCTCTTTTTACGTACGCAAAGAATATATGTTCTCACACTTGTCACTGTGTTCGTAAAAAGGTAATAAATGTGAAGATAAATGTATAAACAAGAACAATGAATTCTATTTTAAAGTTGCATCAAACTGAAACGAATGGCAACATTTTTTATAACAATAATTTAAAAAAAAATTTGAATTCCTTCTAACAATAACATTTCTTTATAATTCCAATAAAGGACCAGTGATAACAATGCTTTTGGTTGCATTATTAATTAATTTAGTATTATTAAGTATGAAATCTCTTCTTTGCAGTAATAAATACATTACGAGATTCATCGTGCCCTAGGATATGTACACCGCACGCATATGGAGATCCGGTATGCGGATCGGACGGTGTTATTTACCCAAACATATGCGAAATGAAGAAAAAAACGTGCGGAAAGGGTAATCACTTTCGAACCACTCGCTTTTTTCACGAACTTAACACGTTTTGATACATCGCCATGTGGCGTAACAACGAAACTATTATCATTCAAACGATTTTTTGTAGGCGTTAAGTTGTCTTCAGAGCCTAAGCTCTGCGTCCGATCATCGGGGTCGAAATGTGACCATAAATGCGGAAATGACAAGGATCCGGTTTGTGGCACAGATGGCCGTACCTATCTAAATAGATGCATGCTGCAAGCTGAAATATGCAGGTAATGTAATCAAAAGAAAACAGGTAAAAAACGTCAAAAGTACGCGCAATCAAAGCGATTATTATTGAGTCATCATAACGATTTTTTCACCGTAATAATCTTGGATTATCTTCGAGAAATGTTGGAACTACTTAATTTTTTCTACGTAGAATATGGGAGGTTTTTGTTTGATTAGACCAAATGGTTCTCTGAACAATACATAAATATATTGCGAAACCACAGAATCCAATCTGTACGTTTTAAATTTACTTCATCGCGGATTGATTTGTGTTAACATTCCGGGCAATGTCTAACAACTTTTATGTTGTAGGGTAGGTATAAGCCTTTCGCACGTGGGGCCTTGCAATAACATTAGCGCCCACCGGGAAAACTGCCCCGTGGACTGCAAACAAGCCCCACTCGATGGCCCCGTGTGCGGCAGTGACGGAAACGTATATAAAAGCACGTGTCAAATGAAGATTCTAACATGTGGGTGAGTTGTCGTTAAAAAAAAAATTTTAATTCTCAAGTTATTCTGCAGTGACTAGTTGCTCTTCTATTACGTACCGTGATTATTATGTCTTAATATACGTAAAAATGACGTGTAAGAAGCAAGATATGACTGCATACAAATCCGAGCTCTAATTGAGCAATTTTCCGAATCGATTAAACTCGACAATGCGAACTCGATGGTAGTTAAAAGAGCGTGTCGGACATCAATCGCTATTGTTGCCGCCAACAATTCAGACATTCGCTGTCAATAAAACGGCGCGAATTTAATAAATCAATTCGCTGACGCGAATAGTTCCTCTAACCGTTTTGCAATCGGATCTAACCCAATTGTATATGGTTATATCGTCGGCACGTTTGAAAAAAATGTGGGATCTAATCAACTCGCTACTTCTTCAGCGAAGGCCGCAAGAATACCGCCACAATTTTGTGTTTCAGGCAAGGTGTCGTACGGACGAATAAGAAATACTGCCAAACAACGAGACATTGCAGAGAATCATGCTGGCGAAATGCCCGACCAACTTGCGGATCCGATGGTAAAGTATACGCGAACGTTTGTCGCATGAAGAGCAAGAATTGTGGGTGAGTTTTCACAGTTTCTCAGTTCAGTCTATGAAAAACTGGTTCGATATCATTTTCTTTACGAATGAGCACAGTTCAGCTTATTTACAGCTTACTAAACGGTTAAGAAATTTCTTGGACGCCACATCGCTTTTATATTTTCTTATATATAACATATAAACAAATAAATAACAAATTGCTTTAGATACACTTCGCTTGTGGTAATTATATATTATTATTTGTGAAACTTAAATATCTTCACCTACAATACCATTAACGCAACATCAATTTTTCACAGTAGAAGTGCAGTTAACGTGGTCAATATTACGCAATAATGTTACTTTCTTATCTGAGTAGGAAATGTTTATTATATCCGCTGTGGTCGAATCAGCTGAGAAAAAGCTCCTTAAAATCGTGTAGCGTTTAAAATGCATTAAATAAACCGCAAGGGTATTGTAGAACATTAAAATTGATTACAACAGTAATTGATTTTCTTCAGTTAACATCTGCAGGCACTCGCTTTTAAAAATATAAGCACACACTACGTTCGATAAAAGCCACCAACGTAGTAAAATTGTGCCATTCCAGCTAACGAAGCTATTTTGAAATTGAGATTTCTTAAAAGGTTTAGTGCCACATTCAGGACTGGCTTGAGTACACAAAAATGCAGATTGATCCAAAATTTGTATTAAATTTATAGGATTATTTAAAAGTTTACCATCTCTGGTCGAAACTGTTTATGTCGTAAACAGATTTAGGAATTAAAATAATGTACGCTTAAATAAATGTCTTTGTTTTGAAAAGCACGCTCTGAACATTACAATAAGGTAATATATAATCAACTTAAAAGGTAATGCACGTCACATAACGTGTCAAATGCGTTAACCGTTATGGTAATTGAAGATGTTCTTGAAGAACGTATTTATCTGACATGTAAACATTGTATATTAAAAATGTGGACATTATTATTGAAATACTTGTCGATTTTTCGGTGAAGTAAAAAGAAATCTAAATAAAGGATAAAATACAGCATGTACTTTTTAAATTAGCTGGTGAGTTGGTCCTTTTTTGTCCTTTACACATACTTTTGTTTTTTTGCCAAATAACTCTGCAATTAAGACATTGGTCTTGTAGTGTTTGCGCAATTCATTTAAAAAAAATTGTAACTTCTAACGATGGTAAAAAATGAAAATAATTATGCGTCTTCAGAAAGCATGTGTTCGAAGTGCCGATGGCATTCTGTGCAAGTCAGGAACGGACATCAGGAAGTGTTGGATGTCCTGCTGGATGCGCAAATGAAATCGACAAACCAACATGCGGTTCAGATGGCCAAGTCTATAAAAATGAATGCGAGATGCGCTTATTGAATTGTGGGTAAGATATGTCGAATAGTTAATTGTTTTATTATCGAATGTGGTCGAATTTTCAACAATGAAAATAAATTTATTCATTTCGCAACTCGCGGTACCTCTAATTTAAATAAACGATAGTCCAAATCTTGCAAAAAAAAATTGGACAATATATAGAATAAGTATTGGAAAGTTTAATTAGTATTTTTAGCTAGATTTGTATAAATCAATTTTTTTTTCTAGATCGAATAAGCGCGTTCTTCGTGTAGACTTCGACAAATGTCGAAATCGTCTAAATAAATGTCTGAAGACTAAATGTCCGGCTGATTTGGACCCTGTATGTGGTACCGATGCTAGGACGTACATAAATCAGTGCCAATTAAGTTTGGCCACATGTCTGAAGGGTATACAATTGGCACATTTGGGTAACTGCACTATTTTGAAGGAGGAACGACCCTGTCCTGACAAATGTGCACATGATGCGAATGAAGAACCAATCTGTGGATCGGATGGAAATGTTTACAAGTAAATGATGTTATTTATTTTATCACAGTTTTTTTCTTTCGTGTGTTCGAAAATCAAATAAAAAAGATTGGTCACTTACCAAGGGATTGTGTAAAATCTTCGTCAAAATCTGATACTTTTAAGTCACGAGTAAGACATACGTAAAAATTGGTAAAGTAAATATGAGATGAATAGGATATAACTTTCTATCAATCATTAATGTAATTTCATATAGTTACTAATGTAAATCATCGGGGAAATGAAGAAAGGCGATTAACATCGCTACAGTATTTAAACAATTCCAACGACTTATAATCAGGTTGTGCATACATTCAGTTGCTCCGAATACGAATAGCAGTTCTTCTTGTACTTTTCAATTTGTTCAAGTTCAGTGCGTAATGGCAATAAAATCCCACGTTAATTTTTCAATTTACAGCACATGAATGAATCAATTCTTTAAGAATAGTGCAGATTTCAATTTAAATTATATGAAAGATTCAAATTATGGCCATTCGAGTCAATAATTGCAATTCCTCATGGCAAAAGTGGACCAAAATAAAAGTACTGGAACACGAATATATCAGTGAAGCTTTTAGCATCAAGAGTTCTCGTCGCGTCTTCGTAGGAAATTAATAATAAAGAAGGAGAAATTCCTATTAAGTCTGACCGAACTGCTCGCTGCTTACCATTTTGTTCGTTCGTGTTTGTTGGTAATTTCATTGAAGAAAGTACCAAAGTTCAAATTGATATTTATACTACGAACAATACGTGATATTTCGACGACGAGAGACTGTAATACAAAAAGTACATCGAGGTGAAATATTGATTGATTTGACCTAGAATAAGGCATCTGAAATTTTCATTTATTAGAAATGTGTAAAGTTGTAACTGCAGATTTGCAATTGGCACTAGTAATTGCCTAACAGAATACCATCGTGCAATTGAGACGTTCAATAAACCTGAAATGTAATTGCACAAAATAGAGATTTCACCTCAGACATACCACTGCTGAAACATATCATTATCACACGGTACTATTAACTTTTAGAACCACATTCGCACATAGAAATGCAAGAACAAAACGGCCGTTTTATCTCTTAATTTGTTGTTTCATTTCCCATTAAGAGAACCTATCCGTTTGAAATGTATAAGTTATATAGTCTTAATGGTGATATGGAAATTAAATTGTACTTCGCCTTGCCATCGTGGTCGATAGTTCGCGGCGAGAAATGGAAGAGAAATTGAACGAAGCAACGGTCAGAGAATCTAAAATAAGCGTTAGATTGAAGCGAAAACACTCCATCTGAAGATTCATAGTTACTAGAATAAAACCGAGACAGATACTATGCAGTTTACTTGACTTCCTTAATTATCTGGATAGTATCTGAATGAATACAGGACCATCAAATATACTGTTGCTCAGATGGTTTTGTGCATTGATTTTTTTGTTATCCCTTTAATCATATAGAAAATAGATCGAAGCAAAGGGTCGTTATATTTCATGTATCGATTGCAATAGTATTTAGATGTGCAATCGAAACTTAAAATTTATAAAGTACTATTTATTAATATTTTGTATTATAGGAAGTTCCTAAAAAAAATCTGAAGAAAATATTCTAGATATATTTGTAGGAAATTTTTATATAAGGGACTAAACAACTTTTTATAGCTTGTATATTTAAGCATCAATTTAATGAAAAATTCTTTATTATAAACATTTTATCTTCTGGTTGTTTAATACTTAACATATTCATAGATAGACAATAGCTCATAAATTTTCCGAAAGTTTATTGAAGGTACTTAAAAGTAATAATATCTGAGATATTAAAACCAGGTGATGATATAATTCAGCAAAAGCTTTGGCTGCTGTTGTAATATTTACTTATTGTTATATCCTGTACATCTTCATCATGTTGTAAATAAATTTTATATCGTTGAAGGCTTGGCGAGAGGCTTTCGTTTATATCGCCGGCGGTGCTGTTTTGCCACTTACCTACTTCTTCTCTTGTACTGTAAAAAGCAAAACCTAACGCTTTGGATTCATTGTATTTGCTTAGCATTCGAAACCTATTTTTCAGACATTGTTTTATCGAGGAAGCTAGTGAAAAAAAATGAAAAGAGTTTTACCGTTCTATAAGTAGACATCTGGTCTACAATCAGTAATAATTGTGTACTTTAATTTGCTTTCATTTAATAGTTGGGCTAACTCTAGTAAACTCTTGCAATCGATAAGCAATGGTTCGGCAGAGTTTCTAGCATTTCCCCAATTTTTATTACTTTTCTACGATACTTTTAAAAAATGTTCCTAAATGATGGGGCTTTTGAGCGGTATATTTCTAATATTTTCAACAACATGTTGAAAAAAAATCATAACTTTCATTAAAAAAAAGATGAATTTTCAGACGTTGTTTTATCGAGGAAGCTGGTGATAAAATAAAAATAAAAACTTAAACGTTTTATAGCTAGATATCTTATCCATAATCAGTAAAAATTGCGTACTTTAATTTGCTTTCATTTAATAGTTGGGTTAACGCTAGTAATTCTTTACAATCATATTCTATTCAGCATAAAAACATATAAAATTATTTAGATGATAAACCAATTCCTTGAGAAACGTATAAATAATCCTACATCTAAAAATAAAGGAAGATGCAACGCCGAAATTCGAAAAGAAAGTGAGAAACAACCTTAGCGAAGAAATAAATTACAAATCTTTGGGGCCTTAAAAATAAGAGCCGCTTGGGCATAGTTTATCAAAAACTAATCGAAAATATAAAATAATATATTATTAAACCTGTCTGGACCATGGAACGCCGTATCCGTTTCATAATAACACGGTCAACTAAAATTGCTTCAAATTTCATTCATAATTTGCAAAATTATAGGTCTATAAAACCGTTAAAGTAACGATTACTAAAATCGAAACCAACGGATGGCATTCTTGCTGAACTGAGCGTGTATAAAATTAACTTTTCGATACTTACAGATAGATGATTTTTTTAAATCATTTTTTAAATAGATCTAATTCAAAATTAAATATTATAATATTAGAGCTGAGTGGAGGAAGTATTATTGCATTAAAAATCTGGATTAAAAAATAAGATGGTTCGTTTGTTGCAGATCCGAATGCGAGTTACGAAGAGAGACCTGCGGTCAATTGGTGGTGCAGGTGCCATCGCACCATTGCCGTACGACCGCAGCGTGCAATGATAAATGCGATTCTGAAGAAAGACAGTTCGTTTGCGGCAGCGACAATAAAATCTACAAAAGCGAATGTGAAATGAAACGGGCCAACTGCGGGTAGAACTTAAATCCATCAAAAACCATTCATTTTAGAAATTTACAACTGATTTTCTTCCAGTAAACACATATACGTTGTCCCGATCAAACGTTGCTTGGCCGGTTTCATCTTTCGCGGCTGCCAGAAGATCTGTCCGACGTATTATGACCCCGTCTGCGGATCGGATGGAATGACCTACAGTAATCAATGCTTTTTAGAGATCGAAGGCTGCAGATCGAGGTCCTTGGTGCAACACAAACATTTGGGCACATGCACAGAACCGATAAATGACATACCGAAAAATTACCTGTATTAAGAGATTTTGAATATGCAAAAAAAATCGAAGAAAATCATAAAGCTGTCTGTAAAAAAAAAACAGCGGATATATTGTTAGTGGTTAAAGAAATTAAAGAAATTGGTCTCGATCGGATTAAAATAATTGGAATATATGTGTACATTAGTAAATATTCAAATTCTTTATTTGCTAGAAGTATTGTTTTGTTAATAAGTAATATAGTAAGTTAATATTTCAGAGGTGACATTCTTTTAAATAGAGGAATATAAAGTGATCTTGTCCATAGTTAGAAATCTTAATAAGATGTTATATTTAACGAACTTAATATTAATTATTTAAATTTCTACAACTAAGTTCATTAAATTATTTGTATACCATCAATAGAATGCTTTCCTTATTTTATGAGCTTGCACTTGTCTGTAAAGTAGAACTAAACTATTTTAATTTATTTTATTACGTGTTTAAGTTACGTTTAGGGTATTTTCATTAATTTCGAATTGTTTGTAAAAAATGTGCCACCGCATTACGTATTGTGTAAAAACTATATTTTTTAAAAAGAAAAAAAAAACCGAATTTTCTTGCAAGTAAAATTTAAATTCCACAATAAAAAAAAATTGAATGTAATAGACCGGTATCATTTTTGCGAATTTCATGTTTTGAAATATATAATATTAAAAATTGTTGATTCACTAAATCAAGATTACATTTTGAAGATCATCTTTGATTAGGTTTAGCTTTTTATTTAAAATCTTACCTTCATTTTATAAAAAAATATATATAAATGTTCATCAAAATATCCCGTTGGAATCTTGCAAAAAATGCGTACTAATTCTTAGGGTAACACTCGGTACCATTTTCGAGAATTCAACAGGACTAATTCCAGAGAAGTAACACATGAACAGTATTAGTTATTAATTGAATCTTATAGATAGTTACGCGATTTAATACTTAAATAAATTAAATTATTTAATAACTCGCAACATTCTTTAGAAATTATTATGTCTGTATTCGAATACACGAGCCAGACAGAGAACTGTTGCAAAAAACGGCGAAAGTCTCGCTTCAACCAACGCAATCAACTATTTCGAGTTTATATGTTTTGAATTCGGCGCATTGTTCGTCGAGAATAAAAAACTGTGTAATATGTGTGTACGTTCATCGTCGTTGTCTAGTAGTAATATAATTTTAGATGGCGATATCTCCTTGGTCGGTATTAACTATTACTTGTTCAAATTAAACCGCGCTATTAATTGCCTAAAAATTTACAGATTTTCAAAGTCAGCATTTAAAAACATTTTTATAATGACGTACCTATGCTAATTTTTTTTATTTTTCGTGAAAAAATGATTGAATGCGACATTTTCTAATGGGAAATGATCTGTGGATTCGAAATTTGCAACTAGTTAAATATAAAAACCATTAAATGTGAAATAATATTGAACAAATTCGTGCTAAAAGTTTAATGAAAATTTAATTAATAATTTGAAGAAAAGCCACTAACTGTATGAAAAAACAAGGAAAATGATTTATATGGCAAAGATTAATAAAGTTAATTTTATTATTGTCAATTTTCTCTCGCAAATTATCACACCATTATTATTCTTTATTAGTTTGTTCATTTCTTACAATAAAATGTTACAATATCCACATATTAAATTAGTATTAGAAATATTTAAATAATTTAAATACAATCATTTCAAATGTTATGCAACCGAATGCGCGCATGCTACACCAGTTGCAAACATCATTTCGCGAAACTTCGCCTGTCATAACTGCAATTATATTATTGGGAATTTCTGCAGAATACAAAATAGTTTAATTTATTTAAATTAAATGGCTCTTTATAATTTGTGTCGCGCTTTCAGTAAAATCGGCTTGAATTATTCGAGAAACGTACGCAATATATCGACAACTCTCACGCGTCTACGAGACGTCGATGATCGAAAAGAAATGTATCGTTCTCTGCCGAGGGAAGACGATGGCACATCCGGCGAGAAATTAGCGGATATTGATTCATTAGTGCACCAGTACGACAATCTAATATCAAAATATAAAATAAAATGTTATATCAATTAATTGAAAACAATCGGCTTTTATTAATTTGCAGGAAAACCAACATATTTCCGGATATAGACACTCCAAATCGACTATTCAATGGTGTGCCTTTCAAAGAATTGCCCATCTTCAATATCAGAGTATCACCAAATAATACTATACTGAATTTAACAGATTTTAAAGGTATTGGCAATTAACCCGAAAAACGACGCGACATTTAATGACGTGTAAATCGTAGGTAATCCGAAACTCATTCGATCTTGTGGGATCGAAGGTTTTAAGAATACAAGGAAAGGGACTAATATCGCTGCACAAGCGACGGCTATTAGTATAGGAACTGTAATTACAAAGGTAGCTCATTTACGTACGGTATTTAATTTGCTGATTTTAGAGGGCTTTAGAAAAGGGAATTAAAACCGTTCGGGTTAGGGTGAAAGGGCTAGGACCAGGCAGAATGGTATTAGAGTTATAATTCGAGTTGTCTCAAGGGGGGTTAATTGTTTCATTGTTTCTTTTCTGCAGAGTGCGATTAAAGGTCTTCAAATGGCCGGTGTTGAAGTTGTGTCCATTACAGATAATACACCTGTTTCTTGGAATCCACCGCGACCTCGAAAAGCGAGACGATTGTAATTTTTATATAATAATTGTTTTAGTTAAATAAATTATAATTAATATTTTCAACTTTTTCAATCACCAAATTTCAAATTATTCTTTGATGAGTGCTAACCTCTATCGGCGCACTGCAGAACTATGATATACAATCAGAATCGTTTTGACAATTATCAGTTTTGCACGAGTATACTTGCTGATAAATTATTCTACATCCACTGATTTATAAATACATCTATCGCACTATCCACTCTCGTAACGTATTTAATTTAAATAATTTCAATCGTCAAATAATAAATCTCTATTGACGGCCAACCTCTATCGGCGCGTTGCAAAACTATGATATACAGTCAGTATCGTTTTAACAATAATTTGACAATTATTAATTTTGCACGAGTATACTTGCTTATAAATTATTCTACATCCACTGATTTATAAACACATATATCGTGCTGTCCATTTTCTAACGTATTCTCACATTTTGTAATCTGATTTTAATTCAGTCATCGTGTTTTACAGTGCGGTTCTGCTTGCAGTGTCTCATCCGCATTAGACACCTGACTAATACAGCCGAACCAATATGGTCGTATATTTGACGTTTCTTTCGTGGCTGTTTATTGTTATTATTAATGTTAATTATTGTGTTGTTTAATACGATGAATGAAATACGTTCGGCAGCGATTTTGAAAGTTGTAAGTGATTTTTTGATATATAACCCCAGTTTTTGATGCTTCATATCCATTTTCATATAGCTTTATATACTGCAAATATAATTGCTCTAATTGATTTTACAACACAAATCGTGATTTGATTTATTGCCATTTATATGGCTATATTATAAATAATCAAATATCTGGAGATTAGTCGGTAAGTTTATCGCCACTTTAAACTATAAAAATGGACTTCATCAAATGGGATGTTAAATTAATCCTAAATGAATTAACTACTCGATTATTTTTTTATTATATGTATTTGTATTTCTCCTGAGGATGTTTTACTAAACAATACTTTACGCATTTATTCCCTATTAGGATCTATAAACATGTTTATTGTATGTGTGGATAAATATATATTAGTGTCACCTTTCGAAACGGTAATGAGATTAAATAAAATAAATTTAATCAGATTTGATAAAAATGAACTACAATTTTAGTTTTCCTTAAAATTGCCTATAACAGAATCTTCAATAATAATTTAAAAAAAACCATTGACTTACTAAAAAGGGCGTAGGGGGTAATTTAGTACGATTCTGGCTAAGAATAGCCGGATAGGGAAATGAAAATTGATATAGGCAACGGAAACTACACGATAAAAGGCTAGTGTGGCAATAAAAAAATTGCAATTGATTTAAATATTCTAGCTACGTAATTAATAAATTAAGTAAAATTTAAAAAATATCCATATGTCAAAATAAGTCTTAATAGTAGGTATTAAAGATCTGATCTGGGTCCATAGGCCAGTTTCTTATTGCATCGAAAATCTGACAACCTTAATATACCTTTAAGAGTAGGCAACTTCGTAAACACAACTGTTTCGCGGAACACGTACTAAATCATTATTCAGCTATTCTCAGCGAGAATCGTACTAATAAATCTAATCAGATTTAATAAATAAACTAATTTTAATCATACTTGACAATTTCATACGGTTCTCTATAATAGAATCTTCAATAATAATAATAATAAAAACAGTGACACACTAATCAATTGAATTGATTACTCTTTGATTCTAACATACTAATATGTCGTATCAATGTTTTTTTTATAGGTTCCGGAAATAAAAATATTAGTTTATAAAAACTGACGTGACAAAATGGGTGGGTAACCACCTTTACCTTTTAGAAGTTAGCTTTTATTATGTTTGGTGTATATTGAAAGTATATATTTTTAAATTATCACCGCAATGTTAAATAATTCTATAGATATCGCCCATATACGGTAACTCAAAGGGTCTAATAGCTACATGCGCATTTCGAAGTCTACGCCCCTATCGTCACTAGCACAAGACAAAAACTAAATAAAACGAGTAGGTAGAAAGGTGGTTTTTGCACTAAAATGGATAGATTCTACAACTAAATAAAATAACTTTATTTTTAAGTTTTTATCTTGTGCTACTGGCGATGGTGGTTTAGCCATCGAAATGCGCATAGATGCTGTGAGTTAATTTGAGTGATGTAGTAATGATGCAGTAAATATGTAGTTTGAAAAAATAGCGAGAGAAGCTTCTAAGTGCCATTTGCTTGCTAATTAGTAGTCGAACGGTTTTTCCCTTTGCAATTCTCATTTCCGATATGCAAGTCAGGAACTGTTCGTCTTAGACGATGACTATATATGTTATTGTCCGGCTTTAAAATTGTTTATTGTTCAACGTTTCTTTCAACAGGTAATACGGAAGAGAATCGTAAGTCGTGTTTAGAATAATCGCGATTATTATTTTTACATGGAGTTGGATTTTTATGTACAATCGAAGACTATATAATCATTATATCTTCCGTTGTATATTGCACAATATTTTTTAGTGAAAATTTAAAACAATACACTCCTGGGCAGATAGTGAAACTATCTGAAAATATATCTTATTCTTTTCGCTCTTTATTCATTTCATTAAAATGTTGATCGAAAAGGCGCAAAGAAGGGATATTAACAATCTATTCTGAGCAATGTTAGGTGTCGTGACATTTCTTTGTAAGGGTAAAATTTCTTTTCACTATCCGTTCCGTACAATCCGTATTGCGTTGCGTTTTCGTTGCTAATTTCACACAAGTCTAAAACTCAGCAATCTACAACATATTACCCGTTATGTTCTTTATTGTTGAAATGAATAAATTATTATGTACATTATTATTTAATGATATACTTTTGGTGGCTATATACAATTTGGCGATGCAATATTTAATTAGCGGATACTTAAAAAATAATTATATATATTTCAGAATACCGGACGGAGCATTTTTTATAGGTGACCTAGCTCGATTTGCACTTTTTTTTGCGAAAGTTTGTCTTTATGGAAGTGCTTTTGTTGCATTTATCATTATAGTAAGAGTCACATAAAATGGTTACGTAGTATTTCTATTTATCAATCGCCTAAATCTATTAAAAAATCCAGTTCTTTTCAAGAAGAAATATTTAAAGCATTTCAAAGATAATCGCTATTTTTATAATTACAAAAAAATAATTGATTTCGTCATTATAACCATATAATTTCTTTAAGACAATTACTACATCTGCAGATATTTATTACAATTTTTTATATTTAATTTAGTATAATCTCTATGTAGGTAAAAAAATATAAACTTATTAATGTAATAATTTGTTTTAGAAGAGTAGGATCAATTCATGACTATTTAATCCCTGCAGAACTTAGATCAATCCCTTCTTCGGGTGAAAACCTACCATATAGCATAACCTTAATTTATCTTAAACTGTGGAAAACACAACACGAAGAATTTATTTAAATAAAAGCTGTATTTGATTATGTTTATCGCCAGCATAAATTTCTAAAATTTTTAATTTTTAATTTTTTTAATAACTTGCAAAAATATATCAAACTCCCTCTGTTAGTTACGTCACTAAAATATTATTCTTTGACATTTAATTAATTTTTAATGGGTCATATTCAATTTTATTATGAATAGAAATACCAATAAAATAAGTACCCCTATGTGCTATAAATATTTGATTGAATTTAACATTTATTAAATCCTTTGTACAAAATTATATCATCATTTACAACAATACTCAAGTAATTAAAATCAATTTGATAACAATAAACTTATACGTACATCATTTACGTAGCCCTGAATTATTTTTGAATTGTCCAAACGTTCTATACCGCGTGTTGCGTTGGACATAGGAAATCACATGATATATTGTCTAAAAAAGATTCCCTAGCCCCTTTACAATAAAATAGTAAATATAAAAGCATACGGGGATTTTATTCTGAATCTGGAACACTTTATTTCAGTTTTATAACTCGACTAGTTAGAAAACTGAATTGATTTTCTATTATCAAAGTCATATCACCAATTGTTTTCCGCAATTGTAGGTCCACGCATCGTCAATTTTCTTAAAAACTACTCAAGTTAGAGAATCGAAACAAAGTGCTCCAGATTCAGAATAAAATTGCAGTAAACTTTTATATTTACCATTTTATTGTAAAGTGATTATGAACTCTTTTAAACGGCCACTACTTCTAAATGAATAAGTGTTTTCCCGCCAGCGCACGCCCGGTATATAATACAGGTCAATTTGGAAATTAATGAATGCTATATATACGTGTCCACATCCGGTCACCGTTTTATTTACCATAAAATCCCTTATAATTACCACAGCAAAAGAAATTGCGTGAACACCTGCTTCCGTATATCGTTTGTACCTGTATCATGGACAAACATGTGCTCTTTCACTAGCAGAAACGATTAAAGGTGTTCAATTTATTATCAACTGCATTACGTAATGTAGGATAAAGAGTAAAAACAGCAGTCATTTGGCGGCAATTTGACGTGGCAGATATTATTGTCACATATTTTTCTACGGTGGTTTTTTAAAATCTACTTCCAATGATTTTTTTTACTTTAAATATTTGTACGTTTTTAATTTTTAACTTGCTGCAAGATACATGAAATATTTTCTATGTTTTTTCATCTTGTTACGTATCTACACTGGCACAATTTTTATATACTATCATGAGCCATATAGCCAATGTCACTACACAGGATGTAGTGTATATTCGTGATAGTTTCAATGACTCATTGCATTGTCGAATACAAATATATGTCTTTTATCCTTCAACGTGTAATCTGATTATACATAGCATTTGATTTCCATAGCCATTCGTCTTTCTGAAATAGACATTATTTTTTTTGTGAAATCATGGCTTGTAATTATTTTCTAGTTGCAGTATCTATCGTATGAATCAGAATGTATTTTTTTGTACACCTGTAACGTTGTTTACTCGAAACCAAATGCTCTATTTTTCCGGGAGATGTATCTAAATTTAGGTTCGATTGTTTATAATCGAAATTCGATTTAGTTCAAGTCAATTTAGAAACAATTTCTTTATGTACTAAATCGAATGAGCT
The DNA here is from genome assembly GCA_947310635.1 of Leptodirus hochenwartii. Classification (NCBI taxonomy): domain Eukaryota; kingdom Metazoa; phylum Arthropoda; class Insecta; order Coleoptera; family Leiodidae; genus Leptodirus; species Leptodirus hochenwartii. The sequence continues at coordinate 13,098,259 of OX371182.1, forward strand.
CACGCGGGCACCATTCATGAAAAGATAAACTCAAACATTCTCGAAAAATGTTTCTCTTCACAAACGTGCCGTTTATAAATCGATTAGCAACGTGTATAATTTTTTTTAACAAAAAAAAACTTTATATCCACGTGTTTTTTTTTATTTGACCCATCGTGATGAGCGTTTCGTTACGTAACTTGTCTGTCTTCGTCAGGGTTGGTTTTGTATATACAAGCGTATGTCGTTCATCCAATCCTACCCCAAACATTGGCATTTCTGCACACACGCAATATCTCCCCCAATTGTCCTCCCCCCGCTTCTGATGATGTTCTTGCAACCCCCCTTTCTCGTTATTAGCGATACCAGAACGGTCTACATTGATCGTAGAAAAAATCCCCTTTTAACAACAAACACTTCACGTTTCCTCGCACGTAATTAACAAGTCATTGATGAAACTACGAAATTTTTAATTACGAAATAAAAGATTCCTCAATTAGTTTTTTGATGTACTTTGTCCTTTTTGATGTTCGGAGAAAGTGTCGAAACTTCTAAACCTTCGCCCCAAAAATCAGCAAATTTCAAATATATGAACATCATTTATTGCGCAAGTAGAAGGAAGTGTTAAAGATGCAATTCTACTAAATCCTTGCGCTGAAATACAATTTCGATGTTGTTATTTGTTAAACGGGACACACCTGTGAAAGGGTAGTTTGCTACCGACATTGGGGTGAGACCCCCCCCCCCTCTGGACAATTGCGCATGCTCCGATCTCTGCGGGTGATACGTGTGTGTTGGCATGGCACAGTAATACGATGATTACTTTCAGGAACAGTGTTGCAGTGTTCAAGAAAACTGGTGTATTGAAACCTTTTGAAAATTTCGATTAAAAAAAAAGTGTTTATTAATAAAATGTGATCCTACTCAATATCAAGTATGTTTCGTGTATGTACACATCCATGGGTGCTTCAGGGTCCACCCCACTCTACGCCAGGCAACAATGCATTTATCTTCAGTATCGATGACGCGCCAACATTGAACATTGTCTCTTCGCATCGCCTATGCGTTATTCCGTTTATTTCCTTCCTACGTGCGTGTGCGTGAACCTTTTTTTTTTACAACAATCACTAGAACATGTTCGTCAACACATATGTTACCGCGGTGTGTATAGATTAGAAGACATTCTGATAAAGCCCTCGTCGAATTGATATGTTAAATTCGAACAAATCCCACGCACTGTGCAATTGCACCAAGAAATGATAAATAAACGCCGCTTGTCGCACCATGTTGTTCATTGATTTCTGTTGTATGCGTACGGATCAAACGACAGAACATTGTTCATAAGTACCATTGTTCGATCAATTGATGAGTACGCCATTTCAGTGTGTTAAACACATCGTCGAGCAGTGTTTCAGTCCTTCAGAACGTCCGTAATCGTTACACGTTTGTTTGTTTACCTGTCCTAAGAAATCCAGTTAAGTCGGTCTGGTTTAATCTAAATACGCACGTTTTCGATTGACGGCGGGGGAATAAAATTGTTTCAACTTACCGATATATCTAGTTCAATTATGTTTTCAGTTTGGTTGGAATTCCGTTTCGTGTAGTTTGGATTGTTATGCGATAAATTTGTGCGTGCTTTTTGCGGTAGTTTTGGTCGATGGTAATGTTACTATCGCCCACTAATCCATCGATAGTGTAGGAAACGACCTACGCATTTCTATAACGATGGTGGAAAAGGTCGAAGGATTCTTGATGTACCGGAAGCCGGTGTATAGGATCTTTCAATACGTGGAGACGTAAGTTAGCTTCTGCGATAGGAAAATTAACGTGCAAGTTAAAAATCGCAATTTTAACTGTGATATAAAACATTGTACCTTTATTTCACGTTTTTTTTTTTTAAGTTATTGCAACGCTGAAATAAATTCGTGACAACTAAATGCGAAGTTAAGTTAAGTTATATATTTAAAAATGTGATTGTACCTTTATTTCAATTTCGCTAATTTGGAATAGCACAATATAACGGCAAAATGCGTTAATATTGAAAATTTATTGTAAATGATTGATTTGACTTTTTATAAATCAATATGAGATTGATCGAGAGGAAGAGGTATGAAATAAACGAGTACTTGGCCATTTAATTTGTTCAATGAAATAAAATGAATTTATTTGTTACAAATGTTACGTATATGTCCATCTAAATTGAGATCTGATTTTAATTATAATTCTAAATATATATTTTTTTTATTCTCCTAAGAAAATAAAATTATAGTTCTTTTATCTTCATAATAATACAGGATCTGCTTTTTTTTGCAAATAATTTTTATGGCAATTTAATATTTTACATCTTTCGATATAACAAGCGATTCATAAAAGTACTAGTGGTCTGATGCTGCGATTAAAAAAAAAATCCTATCAACTGCAACATTTCATTTTAATCTATTTCTGCCATTAGCGGAAGTGACAAACCGTTTATATATATTTTTTTATTAACTGCACGACTACATATTTGCTTAACGTAACTTTGCATTTGTTTGTCACGAATCTATTTCACCATTGCAATAACTTTAATAAAAAAAATTGGAAATGGAAACAACCATTTAAATTATTCAAATCATCAATTATAACGGTAATCAATTATTTAAAAAAGGCTTTAAATATAATGACAAATCAAGCGTAACATAAATTTATTGAACCATCAACGTATTTCGTACACAACTATGACTTAAATACACTACAGGGGCGTTGTTTACGGTTCGTGTTGGAACACTTGAAGCGAGTATCTATTGAACAATCTCTTATTATAAATATCTGCACCAGCATCAAACATAGTCTAAAAGACTTTGTGTTCAAATTGATGTGCAATAAATAAAAGTGCATAATATTCAAAGGTATTATATGTAAATATTCCAGATCCGGATTTTTGCAGAGGAACTAGTTTTGTTTGATCGATACCACTTAGGTATAGATATATACAGGCTGCTTTATATAACCAGTTCAAACGGTGATGCAAATGCAATTCAACAGCGAAGTGGTGTCTTTTTATTTGACGTTCCTCTAATCAACAATTTAGTTGTCAAATATTTTTTTAAATATCGCAGCGCACATGTTTTTGTTAACTTTCATTTATTGTTTTTTTTTTTACGACATCTCACGATATAGTAATTTTTTTATTATCTCCAAAAAGAATATTTAAAATGATGAAAAATACTTTTTATTAATTTCTGTTAAATTAAGGTATATTTTCAACTGTTGCATTAACTCAAATGCTTGTTCTTTAATTAAATTATAATTTTTTCATTAATCAACCCGTATGTTGGATTGTGAGTGTCGTTATTTATACGATTGCGATCTTTTCGCTTATTAGACTAAATTTATTACATTGTCTCCAAATGCTACTGCATTTTGCATATTTTGTATGAAACACATATTAACTTTTACGCAATAGGAAAATATCCTTTAATTGGCTCAAAAGTGTAATTTATAACTAGATAGATTTACGACTACCGATAAAATGGATTATTGTATTATACTGGATGTAGATTTTAACAGTTTTGATTTTGGTCCTTTTATATAAAACGATACTACGATAATTTGTGGCATTTTCGTTTGACTATACCATGCGATTTTTTTGTAATTTCATTATATGAGATGATTTATATTTGTCGCTTTTCTAATCTAATCCCGCTAATGGATAATATTACGACCCACTTTACCCGGCAATCACCCTCTTTTATATTTTCTACTGTTACGCTCGTGGCTCGCTTCAACTACTTTCCCCTTCCCGAGTTTTCCCACAGACAAACTCAGTCCCACCAATTTATTAAAAATTGATACACAGGCGGTCCTCCTGTCCTATATTACATTTTGATGTATATTATACAGGGTGAACTATTTAATGACATGTTATGTGAAAGAAAAGGTTCAATATAAGAACAGACATTCAATAAAACTTGACTGATAATTTTCACATGTTTTTTTTTTTATTATATAATTCGACTGAAAAAAAAATGTAAAACCACTTTCATTTTGTAAATTATTTGTTAATTTATTATTATTGTTCTACGCAAATTAATATGGTATCTTGGTATGATATAGACAGGTCACTTCTTCACTGGTAAACTTTTGACGTGGAAATTCTCACCCGTTATGGTTGAAGTATTTACGCCACCCCTAATTCACCCTACGTTTAGTATGTTGATTCGCCCTTAATACCAACGAGCGATTACTAACCTAGAAGTTTTACATAATCTTCATAATGGTACGATTCCACCTGAATGGATCTCTGTATTACATTATTCTTTGCTTGAAAAAATATTCTGACTATAAAAGAAGCTTACCTTTATATTGGACGATTCTTTAGGGATGCTTTTTCGGTGTACCTTTTTTCTTTTGTATCGTCGCTCTCCGCTTCAGCTATTTCAATAATGTTATCAAAAATGGTAACGGATTTTATCTTAAATATTGACGCTATTACTCAACATCATAAAAAATGTATACTGTTTTTAAATTTTTTTTTATTAGGCATTTTGATATATTATGAAAAAAATTCTTCAAAGTACTGAGACAACGTTTTATAAGACTTTTTGAAATCTAACAAAATTCGACGAGATTAAAATTATCATCGTAAACAAAATTTACCTCCAAATTTTCTTTAAATACATAATTCTTGGACTATATGCTTTAGTTCATCCTGGGGACGTCCTTTTCATATCACCCTAATTTTTTTGTTATCCAGCGTATTAAATTCATATTTTTGTTAACAAAAGGACCTTTCACACATCATAAATCAAAGGACATGCTTTGAATTTGAGTTTTATCCTATTATACACCTATATATCCTTATTAAGACACTAGGTACTAAATACACCGGGTGGTTCAAAAATTATATTCAACGTGAGTTTGCAAACCAAAAAATCAGCCACTGAAATTGTTGTTATACTCATTATTAATTAATTTTTTAGGTACATTTAACACGTGCGTTTCGTTAAATTAACCGTTTTCAAATCAGCTGTTCAGTTGGAGTCCATATTCTTATCTCATCCTTAATCTAATACAGTTCGTTTTTTACCTACATGTTTAGTTACTTTTCCAAAACGATAGTAGAGCCAGTAAGTCTGCCTGAGTAGCAACGGTGTGCGCAGCCTCTTAACTTGATGGTTTAAGCAGCACTCGATGGCTTAAGTAACTAAACAGTATCGGCGAAGAGCGGCGTGTTTGCTCCATTCCGCTAGTTACGCTGGCGCAGATAGTTTGGTGTATTGTTTAGTTGTTCGGTCGCGATTTTTATTGTTCGTTAAACGTGATTGGTCACGCAAACTCCAGTGTCAACAGTTAAACGAAATTTTTTGCAATATTTAAGTGCACGTGGATTTTGAACACACTTCTTGTTTAGTTTTGTTGGCGATGTAATAATCATCTTTTTCAATTTGTGGTTGATTAATGGAACCACCACAAATTTATTCATAGTTCAAGATGACAACGTCACAGTGATTTCATCGTAATTGACGAAGACATTCCTTTTGTTGTGTGGTATTCTGAAATGAATTGTTGGATGTTGAGAGTAATCAAATTATTTTGGACATATCTGGGATGCGAAATGAAATTTTATAATATCTGTAAAAAAATGCATAGTAGGAAAAAGTTAATGTTGCTGAAACTTCGTGGGCATTTCCGAAAATAAATTAATTATAAACGATAAGGACGATATATAAAAAAAATTATTATTGGACATTGGAGATATTATGTGTTTTGTGACTACTCGGTGCGTTTTTTAAATAATTTTTTGCGCATCGTTTTTTTTTTTAATTCAAAGTTAAATTATAGACTGGTATATTCTTTCTAGACTGTAGAGGCTCTACTTTAGCGATCTAGATTTGTTAAGTATGCAACGATTAATTCTCCAAAGCAATACAATTTTCCACAAGTGTATGAATATGAGGTTATACAATTTAGTTTTTATGTAGGTTTATTGTTCCGTGTAGGTATTTTAAAGAAAATCTACGATTCCACTCTTTTATAAGCTAATTAGTATAATTTCTCAATTATTCCATATCAAAGCGTAATGAATTTTGTGTCGGTATGTTCATTAGTTTCAGTTTCAGTTAAAACAATTTAAAGAAGTGCTTAAATCGAAAAGTATAATTGGAATTTTGGTTCAATAGATTTCTAGGACTGTTCTGGTTTGCGCATTTGTGCGCATTTGTTTTTTCTTAAGTATTTTAATGGTAAATGCCAAACGTTTGTATGCGAACAATGTAAAGTTGATCAAAGAGTGCAGTTAACAGATAATTATTCTTAGCGCACCGAAACTTTTTACGAAAAACTTCTTCGAGTGTGTAAAAACTTTTCATCCAATATTGTCGCTAACTTCGAAATAACCAGACGTGCAGAATTTCGCGATGTTATAAATATTGAACCAGTGAAAAAATTCACGCACATTTTTATATTGATTTATGCGTATTTATTTTAATATAAATTATGCAGAAGCCGGTCTCTCTAGAATATGTTACTTTCTAAAATTTCGTGCTATTGGGTAAAAGTATTTGTTATATTTCTGATGCACTAATAAGCAATAAGTGAGTCTTGTATCAGGTATCAGTTAGTTGTTAATATTTCAATAAGTGAAAACAATAATATTTAACTATATATTTAATAATAATTATTATTTCGTTAACATTAACATCGGTTATTAAGTTACACGAGCTTCAGAAATTTTCAAGAATTATGTTGCTTTAATGTTGCTAGATTATTACAAATATATATATTTTGAATCCTTTACTATTTATTATTTAATGTCTAATAGTATAGCAATTTTCTTTTTTTGGTATGACGATTTAAATCAGTAGCTATAAAGTACCATACACAATTTTCTATTTATATCGTAATCTGTCGTACGAAATATTTTTTTCGAAAAAAATCAGTATTCTGTATATGTAAATCCGTAAAGACACTTCTTTGTTAACTGGAATTTCAGTACCACTGAAACTTTGCCCGAGACATACTTCTTTATTTGTAACATCATTTCTTAACGCTATAAAAAAAAACGTTTTAAGAAATTATTCATTCAAGCAAACTAATATTTTTATAATATAGAATATCACCCAAATACCGTAACAAGCATTAAGTAGCTAGATGTACATTTCAAGCGCTATGCGCCCATCTTTTTTTGTTTTATCTTGTGCTACTGAAGATGGGGGCATAGCGCTTGAAATGTACATCTAGCTACTTAATGCTTGATACGGTATTTGGGCGATATTCTATATTATAATTTAACACCGTAGTGATAATTTTTTAAATAATATTTTTATATCCACTAATGCCATTTATATTTTTCATCGTTTGAGCCACAATCACATTTTAAGGACCATCGCGTTTATATGATACTTATTCATTTGTGCTTCTGCATCATCTCGCGAAGAATTGTTGCCTACGCAAATATTTATTATCTGCGAATGTATGCGAAGGGTAAATAATCAAATTCCACATAGTTGGGGCAATAGAAACTAGAACAGGATTAATACGTGTTTCGAATCCAAGGGTTTTCTTTATAAAAAAAAATGTTGCTGCAAAAACGTTCACATATCATAGAAAATATTTGAGCTTTTAACCAAACATATATTTGCGCGCGAGATTTATTGACTTGTTTTTTTTTTTAAATCCAACTAACCTGAAATCTTCAAATTTAATTACCACTTCATATAGTCCCGAGACGACCACAGAAATTCCCAATTTAACAAGCCATAGCTCCAGATGGATTATTTGTCTTTTCTTAAGTGGGATTTAAAAACGTATGCATGTAAATCGAAAATCGACGTTGCATAAAAATGAATTTGACGCATTTTGACTGTCTTTATAATCACGTCATGTTTACGTGTGTAAATAGCGATATTTTGTACTCACGTATCTCAGATGACGTTCTTTATGCTGCGTTGAAAAATTATTTTGCACCTGCAAAATTATACTGTACGCTCGATCATAATTTACCTTGGCTGTATCATTTTTTAAACTGCCCATATTTGTATACCAGCTCCACGGATATTCTTGCGCCTAGGTATACGTAAGCGAAATTTGCATACTAAAATTTCTATGCTATATTTAGCCATGTAAATGTTCTTATTTATAATACACGAAAGTATTAAATTAATTCTCACAATTAAAGCATCCAATGATTTCGAAATTAATGTCGGGACTAGTTTCAGAAATATGAGCGAGACTTAAATTCAATTTTCAGCAAATCCTGAAAACGATGTTAATTATACATTGTATTATACAAATTCGCTGTAGGCTTAGCAGTTGTATTGGTTATTGATGATATTTCATAGTGATTGGTTTCGGAGAGTTGTCGACATTTACGACATGGAAGTTGGGAACATCTCACGTTATATAGTAGTCTCGACAATTTGCCGTAAGAATCGCATTTACGGCATTCGAAACCGTAAACAGTATCTAATAATATATATATAGCGTATTAAATTTATCGCGGTCTTGTACGAAAATTTAATGATTAGATTCGTGCGGAAGAATTTATTGAAGAATAATTTTCTGCTATTACGATATGGTGTGGTACCTATTGACCCAAATTCAACCGAGAAAATGAAGAAAAGAAATTCAACAGTATATTGCCACAAAGCGAAAAGGGGCTCGGTTTTATATTCGCTTACCATAGATAAGGCTAGAATCAATAATCATCAATGAATTGTTTATTTGCAATGTGTAATAATTTTTTTTTGTATCAACAATTTAAACTACTCCAAAACATCATATATGTTTAAAATTATAGTTCTTTAATTCACGACTAATTATTTTAAAATATAAACTTTTGAGTATTCTATCAAATATTGTCAGGTCCATTTTTACTTTTGCTAAAACATTATATAAAAGTAAAATTGACATCTATGAGCATTGGGATTTAATTTCTTCTAGAACCCGGAGTTATCGATTATAGTATTATGACGGGCTTTATGGTCATATTCAAATGTTTCAGGTGGGCGGCTTATATGCCGCCAAACTTTGCCGCAACTCCACTCGTTTAAACGAGCATAGAACAAGAAAAAGTTATTACATGTTTTAATATAACATTGTGCAATAATTAGAAAATGCGTGATAATTTTGTTGCACCAGCCGATAGCAATTCAAACAGATAGAAGAGACGCATGTGCAAACAAAAGGTAATATAAATTATTACCTTAATTCTGCACCTGAGTACCACCTGAGTAGATATTAATAAAATTAAAATTAGATTAATTGGTGTGTATAAAAACAAAATCGATCTTTGTTCATTATAAATATTTCATTTCGCATCAGTTACTTCTACAAATGGTAATTCATTTAGCAAAGACTTATTTATTAGATCGTTCTACAATAAAAACAAAGAAACACAGAGAAAAACAAATCTAATCGGGACTAAGAATAAAATGATGCACGTAATGAGTGGTCTCAAATACCTTCCATTGGATTTTACATACCACAAGATGCAGAAACATTTCTAAATCGTGAAAACGTAATAATAGAACTTTGGAGATACCATGTTGGAACTGATACGAAGAGCTTCTATGCTCGGCGGAAGCCAGCAGACCACCACGGTGGCGTACGACGCCTCACCCGGTGTATACCTACGAAGAAAGGGCAAGCGTGATAAGGCGCATAAACCGGAGGGAAAGCCCAGCGTACAGATAAGTATAAGGCCGCGGAGTTTACTGTGCGTCGGTGCGGACGAGCAAGGACGTAAGGACTCGTACGGGTACAAGGACTCGTATTATAGTAGGAGCAGCCAGATACCGAGCCATACGTGGAAGTTTCACAGACCCGTGCGACCGAAATCTGTTGGGCCTAGGTAATAATCGTTGCGCTTCGAGTATATTATTAAATTATTATTTTTGGGTCCAGTGATAAGGATTAATTTTAAATAGGGGTTGTAGTCAAGTAATTTCTTATCGAGACGTCAGTTACGTAATTATTTCTAAAAACATCTTCCGACGAAGATGTAAAAAACCATTTATTATTGTATATATAGGCTTCCGAGAAAATAATTATTGGTAGAAAAATGGTGCTATTTATAATTATTGGTACCTTTTTTTGTGTTATGAATGCGAACTAGAGTTTTTTTTTTTCGGATATATCGAGTATTAGTTAGTTAAAGAGTCCGCAATCCTAAAGATTGGTTGGAAACAGCACGCCATGCCGATCTATCCTGAGCTAATCCCTTCATCTCCCTATAGCTATTCATCTCAACGTCTTCAACTATCTGACTCACATACTCCAATCTAGGCCTACCTACCCCTCTCTTTCCCTCCACTCTACCTTCTATGATCAATTGCATCATCCCCCCATGCCTAAGGATATGCCCTACTAATCTGTCTCTCCTACGCTGTAACACTCTCCAAATACTTCTCTTCTCCCCTACTAACTCTAGTACAGCTTCATTTGTTACTTTATCTTCCCAACCAATCCTCATCATCCTCCTATAACACCACATTTCGAATGCATGTAATCTACGCTTCTCTTTCTTTCCTATAGTCCACGCCTCACACCCGTACAGTGCTACACTCCAAACATATACCTTCAGTAATCTTTTTCTAATATCCAAGTCAATATTTGATCTTAAAATCTGTTCCTTTTCTACGAATGCCTTCCTACCCTGTGCTATCCTACACTTTATATCTACCTTGCTTCGATTATCTTTTGTGATTCTACTGCCTAAATAACAAAAATCTGACACTTCTTCGATTCTATTATCTCCTATTGTGATCCTCATTTTTCTACTGCATTCCTTTTTGTCACACCTCATCACTTTAGTTTTACCTATATTTGTTTTCATGTTAAAATCCCTAGTCAATACTGCCTGCATACCATTCAATACCCTTTCTAAATTCTTTTCGCTTTCTTCCAATATAGCTATATCGTCGGCGAATCTCAACATATATATTTTCTCTCCCTGTACATTCACACCTACACTATACTCTTCTTTTACTTTGTTTATTGCATCTTCTATATATAGATTAAATAATAACGGTGAAAGTGTACATCCCTGCCGAACTCCCTTCCCTATTTTTGCTACCTCTTCCCGCTCAATTCTAACTAAGGCAGTTTGGTGTTTATATAAATCAAAAATTATTCTCCTATCCTTATAATCTATACCCGTTTCTTTTAAAATTCTAAACATTATGTCCCAATCTACATTATCAAATGCCTTTTCTAAATCTACAAAAGCTATGCAAGTTACCTTTCCTACCCTCTTTCTTTTTTCTACTACCGTTCTTAGTGCTAGAATCGCCTCCCTCGTCCCTCTGTTTTTCCTAAAACCAAACTGATCTTCTCCTAGCCTTTCCTCTACTTTATTTTCTAATCTCCTATAAATAATCTTTAACAATATCTTCGATGCATGTGATAGTAGGCTAATGGTCCTATAGTTCTCACACAAATTAGCTCCTATTTTCTTCGGCATTGTTACTATTCTACTACGCTGAAAATCTTGTGGTACTTCTCCCTTCTCATATATTTTACAAACTAACCTGTATAATCGCTCCTGCATTTTTTCCCCTGCGTGTTTTATTAATTCGGCTGGTATCATATCAATCCCCTCTGCTTTGTTATTCCGTAAATCATTTAATGCTCTATGAAACTCTGACCTAAGTATGCTAGGACCTAAGTCATCCTCATCTATCTGTTCCACACTTTCTAGCTCCTCCATGTCCTGCCTACCTTTATATAAATCTTCAAGATACTCCTTCCATCTTCTAGCTTTTTCCTTATTTTCTGTGAGTTCCTTACCCTGCTTATCACATATAATGTTACCCTTTGGTTTTACTTTAGAAAAATGTGACTTAATTTTCGAGTATTATATATCAACAAATAATATATACTTTAGTACTATTTTAAAATATTTTTGCATTGTTAGATACATAGAGAATTATAAATGATTGACAAATCCTACGATTCTCCACCTTCTAATTTACATTTTTAAGCCATATAATACCTATGACGTTTTTAATTGTTTTTATTTTTGAGATTTCATTTTTTTTTAATATTACAACACATACAATAAAATAATATAATTTTATTATCTATTGAAATGTGTAAAGGGGAAATTTAAAATGTATATAATATCTCTAGATATTTTTAATTTAATCTAAAATAGTTTAGATTTCACAAACCAATATTTTCGTTAGTTGTTAATTTGTATTGTTTTAAAATATTTATAGGTCATTATATGCCATTTTTGTAGTACTTCTGTCATATTGACTTATTTATTTAATAGTCACGATTCGTGACAGAGCTATTTTATTTTGTTTTACCTTTGGCTACTGAAGATGGGGGCATAGACCTCGAAATGCGCATCTAGCTACTTAATGCTTTAAGTTACGGTATTTGGGTGATATTCTATATTAATATTTAACACCATAGTGATAATAAAAATAAATAAAAAAATATATAAACATTTGTTATTTAAACAGGAAAAGAATTCATTACTTTACTTTATATAGATATAAGAAGAAGAACATATTTATTATAATAAAAAACCGTTTACAATGTGTCTGGTTCACACATTTTTTTTTTTTTTATAAAGCAGCTTACAATACGTTTGTTACATACATTTTAAAATTTTATTTCAAAAAATTCTGCAAGTTAGTATATATTTAAATTGCGACGAAGTTTCTTTCGACAGTCGAATTTGCGGAAACGGCTGTACTGATTTCAATGATTTTTTGGTGCTATATTAAAGCGATTATGGTCCATATTTGCCCATTCTATACAAAATTTAAATATATTTGGTAAATTGGTCGGAAATAAAAAAAATAGAATGACAAATTTTCTTCTACATTAATATATAGACCTTTATTTCTCTAATGCAGAAATAAACTGGCGATACAATTAATTTTTTTTTTTTAATTTATGCATATAATTTATTCCTTATTGTTTAATTTGTTATATTTATTATATTTTGATCTAGCTAATAAATGAAAAAAATTCTTCTAATACATAATATTTTTAATTAGAGTGTTAGTAAGAAAAAAATCTTTTCTAAAATAGGATAAGTAATATTGGGTGGTAATAATAGATTTTTTATATTTCAAAATCAAAACAAACTAGTTGACAATATTTACAAAAAAAATTGCTAATAGAAACACGTATAAGATTTGTTGACAACAATACTCGAGAGCTGCTGCAGGTGTTCTTGAGTGGCTCTCGAAGCGAAGGTAGTCTCGCTTCAACTGTTATGACAAAGTACCATTGGAACTGCTCATATAAAATAGCGTGTGCAGATAAGAGATTGCGTTTACGTAACAATGTATGCTAAGACTGAACTGAGCGCTCTGTACGTTTGTGGACCGCAAAATTTCTCTAAACTCGATCGAAGCGAATACGAAAAAGTGTGTAATCTGTGTGTATGTCCATCGTCGTTGTCACACACACCTAATACTAGAATTTGCAGACGCCGATATCTCGTTGATCAGTGTTAACTATTACGTCCTCAAATTATACAGCGCTGTTAATTGCTTCTTCAATTTCATAAGTTACAGATTTTCATTTTTTAAATTATCACTACGGTGTTAAATAATAGTATAGATTCTTATTTTAAAATAAAAAGGAGATCTTATGTGCACCAAAGTTGGCCACACCTGGTATAGAATACCACCCAAATACCGTAACTTAAAGCATTAAGTACCTACATGTACAGTTAGAAAATTAAAATGTATTTAGAGACATTTTATATGCGAAAATTTTCAATTTTTTTTTTTTATAAATATGTGCTTTTATCACATCTTTCGACGAAGAATTATTGATTATGAAAGGATAACGTACCATGCAATTAATTGTTATTAATTTTGGAAAAGTGCTTGTTGCAAAAAGGGTCGTATATATAGATTAATATATGAACACAAGAAAGATGACAACAGTTTGAGAAAGGCTTAGGCCTCTGTGTTTATATTGAAAATTAAGAAATATATTGCGCTTACCTAACAGATTTTTGCTTATTTTATTTTATATAAAATTTTATTGGGATAAAATTAATAACACAAATAAGTAAAGTGACCATACGTCCCGCTTTTAGCGGGACAATCCCGATTTTCGGTAATTTGTCCCGCTTAAAGATAAAAATCATTATTTCCATGCTTACTACAAAAGTTTACCATTTACCCGTATAAAAAAAATTCTCCGGAATGGCTCGACAGATTTCAATGATTTTGGTGTCATATTAAAGCGATTATGTCTATTTTTGCCCATTTTGTTCAAAATTTAAGTATATTTGCTAAATTGGTCGGAAATTGAAAAATAAAAATGACTAATTTTCCTCTACATTCATATGGACTTGTATATCGTATTCAAAGGCTTAGCAGCCATGTACAATCGAGTCAAAGAAATAGTCAATAATTGTGGCTTAAAGTGTCTGACTTAAAATTATTCTAGGCGAGACCTGGCGATGCTATATATATATAAATAATTCGTTTTTACATACATTTCTTATATTTAAATTTTTTTAATATTTTATTTTGATTTTTGTCAAATATTTTATAGCAAATTATGTTGGATTTATGAATTACAAAATAAACACACAATAGCGTCTTCAAACAATCGGTCAATAATTGTATTTTCTAGTTTTTAAACTACATTTATGTCTGATTTGCCATATTCTTGGCAGTAGGTGTACTAGTGTATAGATAAAATTCGGATAATAAACACGCGTTTGTAGATAACGAATACTCGACTAGAGCGAGAAGTTTCTCAGAAAACGGCGAAAGTCTCGCTTCAACCAACGCAATCAACTTTTTCGAGTTTATATTATTCACTTCAACTTACCGTTCAAGGTGCCATTGAAACTGCCCATATAAAATAGCATGTGCAAAGATGGGATTGCATTCACATAACCATGTAGTTAGAGTTGAATTCCTCGCCGCGTTCGTCGAGAATAAATAGTGTGTAATCTGTGTGTGTGTTTATCGTCGTTGTCGCACACATATCTAATATTAAAATATGTAGATGGCGATACCAACACGATCAGCAACTGTAAATTAATACGCGATGTTAATTGCCTGTTCAATTTCAAAGTCAGCATTTAGAAACATTTTTATATGAACTTGTCCATGCTAAGATTATCAATTTTTATTAAACGTGAAAAAATGATTGAATGGGACATTTTCTAATGGGAAATGACCCGAGGATTCGAAATGTGCAACTTGTTCAATATAAAAACTATATATAAAAATAGCAAAAGTTATTTTAGTAAATTCTCTCTTATTTTATTTATATTCAAATTTGTCACATAAATTTTATGACAATAGCTTATCGATGAAAAATTGCTATTTGCTATAAAAAGGATTAGCAGAAACGAAAGGTTATTTATGGTCTATGTAAATTATTCGAAAACCTGCCAGCAAATGTTCATCTTTTCTCGAGATTATTTTCCAACTAACTAACGCGCTATGAATGTACTAAACCAACTTTGCCTAACATACGTGACAGGTCATCTATTTGCCGTATTACATTATTTTCACAAGTGCTCTTATTAAACTCGTAAAGTGTCACTACATTAACGACCCAGGACTCGACACTAGCATCGGGTGCAGCCCAGCCATGTCTAGCTTCTCGTTTTCCTTGTGTTTAGGTCTAAAATTATATTGCTAACGCAGTTGTGGCTGTTCCTCCAATTCGGTACTATTTACAATAGTTATGCAAATGTCGTAAAATAGCAAGGAATTTACTTTGCGAAATTAACAGACCATACATTTTTTTAAACGAGTAATATCTCAGCACCGTTAAGATAAAAAATAAAACTCTCAGGATGGACAGAAACCTTAAAATAATAAAATCGCCAGAAGAACCAAAACACCAAAATTGGCAGAAGTATCAAAAATACCATATGATCGAAATGGCCGCTAATAAAAGTCTTTAGCAAGACCATTTTTGTTCATTGCTTTAATGGCATAAAATTTAGAGCATCTTCATTCTTATGTAGGGTAACGTATTTAGTACGGAGTTGTTGTATGTGCATTAGGTATTTTTAACATTGAGGTATTTGAACTCATATGTGCACATAAATAACAGAAATTTATTTGATAAATTAAACGTTCCTAAGTGCCACCGACTCATTGTACCGGACACACTAACAGTTTAAAGAAAACTCTACTAGATTCTTTTTTTCTTATTAAATGTTTCAACCTTATCTGTAATTATTCATATCGTAGCAATGAAATCTTCTATAGTATTGTAACCTTTAACACCTCTACCTTTTTCTGCAGCAACATTTATTGTTTCCCACAGCACATTTTCACCTGTGTAACCTTCCGTTAAAGATTATGTATCTATTTTTTTATAACAAATATTTCCCTGGGAAATATATAAGCTTCGATGCTACATTTGGCTTTAAAATACAGCTTTGTCATCTTATTTTCTGTAAATACAATTATAATTACGTCAATTGACGTGTATAGTCGTTAATTCACCATTATCCTAGTAACATATTTTGACCATCCATATTTCTTTATAATCCTCAAATGTCCAGAATCAACTCCGTATATATTTCCTCGCTTCTAGAAAAACAATTAACACGCTTTCCTGCTAAGACAACGACAGTGTACGCGTACTCTTCGAGTATACCATTCTCTAACCTTGCGTTAAGAATCAACATTACACAATACTGCAGTAATGTGTATTAGTGTTTGTTGTATTTGTACCCAATGCCATTTCACGTGGAATATCGTTGAAGATAATTATGATGTTTATTTACTAATAATAGTAGATCGTCCTAAATCAGTATCGATAAGGAATTGTATTAATTAATCATTATTTGTTTATTGACGTGCAAACGATCTAATACTGCAACATTTTTGTAGATTAAAATTTGTTATCTGATCAATATTTCGTGTATTGTTTGTTTGTTTAGTAAATATATATGTAATTTTTTTTATTATTTATATATTTTTTGGGGGAAATTGCAGTTAAATATAGCTGAATCCATAATACATTCGAGGAAAACAGAAAAAATTGGTCTACATAGATTATTTCTTTAATTTATTATAAATGCTATTTCAATTTTTTTTAAATGCTTTTAAAATTTATTCATCAAATCTAAAATGGACGTTTTCACAATAATTAAGTACGCTCCTGTTCTGTTTAGCAAAGACACCTACAGATTTCCCGTACTAATTAATTAATTAATTCTTCTCGCGCAGTTAATTCTACAAAGAAACGTAAATTCATTATTTATAAAAGTTACGCTTTTGTCCCGGATTATTTTCATCGCACCTTTGTTTGTTAGATAAATCGCTACAATCATTAATCACAATTTCATTCATTAGCATTTATGCACTTCTTTTAATTACGCATTATTCTAGCGCTCACGTGACTATTAAAATCAACGTCATCTTCGAACGGTCATGCGATATGAAGTCTGCTAAATTATTATTAGCGTCATTGTTTTCAACTCTTCGGTAGAATATTGTTTGTAACTTTAGTATTTGTATTCCACACTTTCTAGCTTTATCGCAATAATAAAGATTTTTAATTACTTCATTATCTGAAGTCGCTTATCCTCATGCGTGTTCATATAAAAAAAATTTCTTTTAATGATTTAGCTTTTAGCTGTTTTACCAATTTCTCAGGTAAATCGAACTTATCTTAATTCTAAAGACAATATATGGTACCATAATTTAATTATATGCTACTCGAGAACTACAAATTTGAAATTTTTTTAACATATTATAGTATAATATGTTAAAAAAAGATTATTTATAGGAGATTAGAAAATAAAGTAGAGGAAAGGCTAGGAGAAGATCAGTTTGGTTTTAGGAAAAACAGAGGGACGAGGGAGGCGATTTTAGCACTAAGAACGGTAGTAGAAAAAAGAAAGAGGGTAGGAAAGGTAACTTGCATAGCTTTTGTAGATTTAGAAAAGGCATTTGATAATGTAGGTTGGGACATAATGTTTAGAATTTTAAAAGAAACGGGTATAGATTATAAGGATAGGAGAATAATTTTTAATTTATATAAACACCAAACTGCCTTAGTTAGAATTGAGGGGGAAGAAGAGGTAGCAAAAATAGGGAAGGGAGTTCGGCAGGGATGTACACTTTCACCGTTATTATTTAATCTATATATAGAAGATGCAATAAACAAAGTAAAAGAAGAGTATAGTGTAGGTGTGAATGTACAGGGAGAGAAAATATATATGTTGAGATTCGCCGATGATATAGCTATATTGGAAGAAAGCGAAAAGAATTTAGAAAGGGTATTGAATGGTATGCAGGCAGTATTGACTAGGGATTTTAACATGAAAATAAATATAGGTAAAACTAAAGTGATGAGGTGTAACAAAAAGGAATGTAGTAGAAAAATGAGGATCACAATAGGAGATAATAGAATCGAAGAAGTGTCAGATTTTTGTTATTTAGGCAGTAGAATCACAAAAGATAATCGAAGCAAGGTAGATATAAAGTGTAGGATAGCACAGGGTAGGAAGACATTCGTAGAAAAGGAACAGATTTTAAGATCAAATATTGACTTGGGTATTAGAAAAAGATTACTGAAGGTATATGTTTGGAGTGTAGCACTGTACGGGTGTGAGGCGTGGACTATAGGAAAGGAAGAGAAGCGTAGATTACAAGCATTCGAAATGTGGTGTTATAGGAGGATGATGAGGATTGGTTGGGAAGATAAAGTAACAAATGAAGCTGTACTAGAGTTAGTAGGGGAGAAGAGAAGTATTTGGAGAGTGTAACAGCGTAGGAGAGACAGATTAGTAGGGCATATTCTTAGGCATGGGGGGATTATGCAATTGATCATAGAAGGTAGAGTGGAGGGAAAGAGAGGGGTAGGTAGGCCTAGATTGGAGTATGTGAGTCAGATAGTTGAAGACGTTGAGATGAATAGCTATAGGGAGATGAAGGGATTAGCTCAGGATAGATCGGCATGGCGTGCTGTTTCCAAGCAATCTTTAGGATTGCAGACTCTTTAACTAAGTATAATAATATAATTATAATCAATTTTGTTCAACATATTAATCATCCTTTCCAGGAATATAAAACTTTCACCCACACCTTTTGCTTAAATAATATTTTCTTCTATAATTCGACAAGTTAACTAAAATTAAAAACCACTTCCTCAACATTTTGTTACACCGCTTCCAATTTTCCAAGCTAAATTATTTTTTTTATCACACTTCGCCACCACCACCTTAATTATACTTTATTATTTCATCTTCGCGTAATATTTTCAAGAATCATAAACTTCAGTTCTCAATGCCATCTCACGCGCTATTCAGTATTTTATCGATATAAGAATAATATTCTTTGTGCAATTCATTGCAAATACTATTTCGACAGATTAATCCCATTTGAATAACGTATACAATTGCGATTTATTATAGATATTAATAATAATTGTGCAAAGGGCACCTCAAGGCGAGTCACTACACTCGCTATTACATGAAAAGTTATTATACTAATAGCAGTTATTTGCTATGTAAACAGTCATATTAATTGTGTTCGTAATTTCATATTGTAATTGTAGATGTAAGTGTAATATTTTTATTTGACACTTTTAATATACAACGTTACGTTTATATTAATGACCATATTATTAATTTTATTGACAACTATAATTTATCGCGCGATATTTAAATCAGGAAGCGTAAATGGAATAATTATTATAAGTAAATTGATCCATATAAGAACATACTTTTTATTCGATGTAATATTTTACTGTCTGCGTTTTTTCATTTTTTTTTTTTAAATTCTTAGCCTCACGACAAATTGATTATGAATAAATATTTCTCTGTGGAATGCAAAGTGCACCTTAACGCAATTATTGCCTAATAATAGAACTTTTTTTATTTCACAAAGAGCAACTTCCTTATTTGTATTAAATTATTGTAATATAAACTAGTTATGAATTGTAAGAATTTTCTTACGTAAATACAAAGCAACTATTAAAAAAATTCTTTCGTTTGTAGCTGTCAAGTTCATCTAGCTTTCTTGGCAACGTATCAACACATTGAGATCCAAATTTACATTCTCTAATAATAATTGTAAAAAAAAGAAAACGGAAACCTTTTTAGTTTTACACTTAGATTAACGATGTCGTATAGACCGTAACGTGCGTACTTATTTAAGATTTATTGTTATATTTCAACTCACTGCATCTTAATTCATTTCTAAACAAAATAAAATCTTTTTGGGTTTTAACATTAAAAGAAATATATACAAAATATCAAGACAAGAAAAGCATACATCATTACATGATCATATACTACGTTTAAAAAGGCTCAACTTTCATTGTAATTCCAAAATTTACAAAAAAAAAATATATTTTTGACAAATATTCTAACAGTTATTATTAACTCAATTTTTGGAGACACCCCTTATAATAGCTTAATTAATTTAAAAAAGGCAAATAGGAAGTTTTCGCGCAACCCTTGTATTTATAACATCTACAAATGCCTGGACACTTGCATTGAAATAATAATGTTCTTAGTTTCGTATTTGATTGTTTGTCTCTACGCCTTTTTGCCTTGGTTTTGTTGCAGTGATGCATCACCTGGAACCGCCGTGACATCGTCACATTCAGGGTCTCCACTCAAGTGTACGGCACTACTTCGGACCAAAATGGAGGCCCAAAGTCCGAGGCATTCGCCCCAACATAGTCCTGCATCCGTAGATAAAACCACCATCAAAGTAATTATGCATCTAATTGTTTTTAAATTAAATTGGTATTAAACCTTAAATTCAATTCTAAAATATATTATTATTACGGAATAGCTAGTTTAAATTAATTTAATATCGAGTACAATTTTTTGTAGTATTAATTTTTTATACGAAACTTAGAAGGAAATTCGGATAATATTTAACAAAACACAATAGTTCGTATTATTTTTTTGCAACTTTCGAGCATTGCAATAAATCTTAAAAATAAAGATGGTTTATTCCGAAACATGTTCGTGTATTTTAGAGTAACATAAAATAACCGAGGAGCTATTTATTTACCAATAAATCTTAAAGAATGTAATAAACAAAACGACACGAAGTAATTAAGGAATGCGTTGATATTTAATATTTATAAAATAATGCTTTGCTTGCTCAGAACTTTAACTGTAATAAAAATGTGTCTAACTAGGATTATCTATTTAGAAATTTTTTAAGTTTTCGCGTAGTAACATTACGAATATCAAGAAGAATTTTGTAAATAGCTGAATGTAAAAAACATTTTCTATTGTAAAATATGACGGTTTATGTACAATTTATATATTTACTTTACCACATTTCATCGAGTCATTACATTAACATAATTAATTAAATTGCAGGTACATTTACCTAATCAAGGATTCAACGTAGTGCGTTACGACAATGATGGTGATATGAAGGGACTTATAATTCTAGTCACAGATAGATTACAGAGCGGAAATAGATATTACAAAGACTTATTCGCTATTAGATTAAAACATTCTACCACGGGGGAGGTTTGTAAAATTTAAATGGAAGAAGATTTGCGCTATAAATTGCATTTTATTTAGATTGTATGGTTGCATCAGGAAATGACACTGGCGCAATTACAAGAGAAATATTTGAAACATTCTTCCGAGTGGCGATTTGAATTACGGTTGCGATATTTACCTTCTAGTCTTCACGATTTATACGATAAAGATATGGTCACATTTTATTATTATTTCGATCAGGTACAAATAAAAATGAAAATACAATTTGTAAATCCAAAGCGGTATGGCAAAACGGCTTCACCTGCCATTCCTGTTTTTTGTTTGTTAAAAATAGAATTGCAATTTTCGAGATGTAGTCATATTTATAGGAATTGGATAAAATTTCATTATTTCGTAATGTGAATCATTTTAAAGAAATTTTATATGCGCTAATGCATTTTTGATTGACATAATATTTGGAATTTATGAATTGACATTCAAAATGCTTTAAATAATAATTTGCGCTATCTTTATGATCACACGGTTAACTTTTTACCAGTTTGTTCGTTCTCAGTAAAACACCAACATGAACATATTAAACATCATTTAAATACTTTTAATTGCTTCTTATGATAGCACTTAATAATCAATAAAATAAAAAGTGATTAGTTCGAGTTTAATTCCTAGGTACGAAATGATTACCTAAACAGTCAGATCTCCATCGATCAGGAAGCAGCGTTACAGTTGTGTTGTTTTGAAATCCGATATTATTTGAAAGAAAGCCAACCGTCAAAATCGAACCTGGAATATATTGAACGGGAAGTTGGGATGAGCAAATTTCTGCCCCGTTCAATATTGGAGACAGTCAAACCGAAAACGTTGCGGAAACAAATACAAACGTATCTGAAGAAGTTTGCTCCGTTAAATGGCAAAGAGTGTATGTTTCGTTTCTTCGAGATTTTGGGCATTTACTTCAAATACGATCAGGAAAAGTTTAATGTGCAATTAGGCAGCAAGTGGTCAGTACCTGTAGAACTAGTCATCGGGCCTGACTTAGGAATTTCTTATGTTCAGGTTAGTCACGCAAGTATACAGGGTATCTACATTGCGAAATGAGAGGGTATTCAAGATTTATTTGTAGGCTTCTGTATCAGCAACGACAACAAAGTTAGCTGATTTTGAGGATATTTTAGCGATACAAACGCTAGTGAGTGACTGTGATGAACATAGCAAAGCGACGTTGCAGCTACGTGTTGAAGGGGCTCAAGAAATTTTATTCCTGACCTGTCCTAGTCTAGAGATGGCTGAAAGTCTTGCGGATCTGATCGATGGTTACTGCCGATTGCAATCGGGGAAGAATACATCCATCTGGAACAAAAAAGGTTTGTAGTACCTAGTGGATGTTCCGTTTATAATAAGTGTTAGGCGTTTTAAGTGTGTGCTCTTTTACAAATTGATGTGTTTTACAACAGAAAGTGTATGATAAATCATTTAAATTCTTTGATGTTTCTGATAGAAAAAAAATGCAAATATTAGCCGAAATTATCTATTCTTTAATGCGAATAATACAAGTCGGAAATATCAAGTTATTTACGATTTTTCGAATTATTTGCGGTATTTCACTTTCTCTAAGTCGATAATTATTACTAATAAAAAAAACGTTAATGCAGATTGAATTTTTATAGATTCTCACACTGATTAGATTAGGTTTTTTTTGCCTTTTTAGAAGCCGCAGTGTACTATTTTTAATAGAAATGATAGAAAAAGTTGTATTTCAAATTTACAGATCTAAACAGAAAGTTGTTTTGCTCGTGGTGTTTTTGAATGTACATTTGTTTTAACTGAATTTTTGTTTAATTTTTTTCGCAAGCGACTATATGGAAGCAATTTCCATGTCCGTGTAAAGGTTTGTACATAATTGAATTGACTGTCCGTTTTTTTATTATTATACCACGTTTTTGATATGTTGCATGTTTTGTTAGACTTGGAACTATTTTGCCCGAGAAATATTAATACCGATCAATTTATTTTGTAATATTCTTATATTACGTATTCTGAATAAAAATTTTAAGCATTTGTGTTATTTGGTTCTTTAATTTTAGATTGGTCTTAAAATCTGATTGTTCCTTATTAATAATTTTGTCTGTTACATATTATATGCATATTTTGATATTACGTTCATTTGTAGAAGGACATCCAAAGAATAAATCAATATTAAAAGATAACTTAGACAATTCAAAGACGATGCTAAGTGAAGATTATACTGATATTCAAGCTGACGAAGACGGAGATTATTCAACACCTGCAAGTACGTTGATATTCCGCACTTTATTCGTTTGCAGAAAATTAAGTTTTTGTTCTTTTTGAAATAAATTCAGTCGTCCAATGAATCTGATGCTGAAACATATATTAATTGTTGCAGCAAAAAGTTACGAATTGGTTCGTAACCAGTTAGAATTAGGGTGTATATTAGGCGAAGGGCAATTTGGCGACGTTTATAAAGGAACATATAAGCAAAAAGATGGTTCCATTATCGAAGTAGCTGTTAAAACAATTAAAGGGGATACCGATCCTGCTACCACAGACAAGTTCCTAGAAGAAGCATGTAAACATCTATTTTTATTTCTTCCCATTAATCCGTTATATTAAAAGAAATGAAAATTTTGAAACTTTTAAATTCTTTTATAGTCATTATGCAGAAATTCGATCATCCACATATAATTAAACTAATTGGAATCTGTTCGAAGAGTCCGGTACGTTTAGTGATGGAATTAGCCAATCTTGGCGAACTGAGAGCGTACCTCCAAGATACTGAACACAATCCCTTGGATTTAAATTCTTTGTTGTTGTTCACGTACCAATTATCCACAGCGCTAAGCTATTTGGAAAGTAAAAAATACGTGCATAGAGACATTGCAGCTAGAAATGTGCTCGTTAGTTCGCATATTTGTGTCAAATTGGCGGATTTTGGATTATCAAGATGGATGGGCGATGAACAGGTAAACCATAAAGCAAGCGTCCTTTATTGTGCGATTGTAGAAAAGTTACTATATATGTTTTTTTTACAGAGTTACTACAAAGCCAGTAAAGGGAAACTTCCGATCAAATGGATGAGTCCGGAAAGTATTAACTTTAGAAGGTTTACAACGGCAAGTGATGTCTGGATGTTTGGTAAGTATTTACAAAATCATGTGGACCTTTAGAAATAAAATTAGCTTCTGTAGTGAAGCGAGATTAGGGTGGAAGTTTGCTTTGTTTACTTCCCAAGAAAATGATGCGTAGGTTTTGAACATTATCATTATTAATCCTGAACGCACGAAGATGTGTAAAAACGCTTATTTTATTTGAAAGTGGTCGTTTTCTGATGTTTGTAGCCCTCTGACGTTAATCAGTTTATTTTCAGGACTTAAAATAATTTTTTGTCGTGTGAAAAATTCATTTTTAATCCTGGAAGCTCGAAAATGTCTAAAAACGCCCGTTTTCTTTGAAAGTGATCGATTTTGAAACACTTTGAAATAATTGCTTTCAAAATATTTTCATTTCCTTCGTAGGTGTTTGTATGTGGGAAATACTCATGCTAGGCGTGAAGCCATTTCAGGGTGTTAAAAATAACGACGTCATTGGTAAAATAGAGAACGGCGAACGCTTATCGTTGCCGCCGAATTGCCCGCCACGACTATATTCACTTATGTCGCAATGTTGGTCGTATGAACCGAGTAAACGGCCTACGTTTAAGCTAATCAAGGAAATCTTGCAGTACGTTCAAAAGAAACATACATTGAGTTTAAGTTTCGACGGAAGGATTTTATTGTTGCATTTAAAACAAAACACTTGTAGGGAAATACTGGCAGATGAAAAGGCGGCAGCTCAGCAGGGTACATTAAGAAAAGAGCACAGGCGGGTTAATGCTATGTCTTGGGGCTCTTCAGATGATATGCCTCCACCTAAACCGTCGAGATATCCGTTGGGAGGTAAGTTAGCTCACAAATTCATTCGTGTATCTTTATCGTCTAAGTATTGTAACATTTTTATTAAATGGGTTTGAAAGAAAATAACTTAGTTATAATACCAAATCAAATATTTTAAGTGGTATTATAACTAAGTTATTTTCCCTCAAACCCATTGACCATGAAATACCACAAGGTAACATTTGTTTCAATCGATTATTCTTATTAAAATTTCAGCTATTGATTCAACATCAACGAACTCACTTCACACACTAACGCAGCACTCCGGTACTCCGGCACAGCCACCCCAAACATATATCATCGCCCAGAATCCCGAGGTGCTCGCCCAGTTGATGCGGGAAAACGAGAACAATCGCGGTTTTAATCCGGCCGGTTATACAACACCAGCATCGGTATTTAATACAGTTTCCGTTGATTTTGATCCAAAAAATAACGTCGAATCCGCGACGGTCGCGCCCCCATTAGTCACGTGCCCGTTGCAAGTAGATAAACTGCTAAAATTAGATCCAATAACGAGCGAAAGTACCCCCGAATCACCGAAAAAAATCGATAGTTGCAATGATCCATCGCTAGAGCGTCATAAAAACTCGCTAGACTGTCACCAAAACTCTTTAGAGCGTCATAAGAGCTCGTTAGAACCGTCGCCAGATTCAATAGAGCGTCGCAAACAGCTGTTAACTTCAAACGCGTCTAACGGTTCGTTGGATAGTGCCAGTTTGTCGAAATTGGGTAGTCTAGAACGTTCCTCTTCGTCGGCTAAAAGTTCTCGCTTCAATTCGCTGGAACGGTCCCCAAAATTGGGGTCTTTGGAGCGGTATGTCCACCCCAGCCTGTCGTATAGTATGTCTAACCAATATTCCGATAGAATACCCGCCTATCATGCGGAACCGACGTTGTACATGATCGAAAAGCAGCAGGAGGAGTGTATTTATGATTTCGGCGGTGCGGACGTTAAGAGTTGCGCCAATAAGTTCCCATTTCATCAGCAGAAAGTTCAGTTGCAGATGCAGGTTTGCGAGCATGATGGAGATTGTTAGTGTTCTGTCGTCTGCGGCTTGATTTTATTTTTATTTTTGATATCAGTTGAGCAAGAATTGGGAGCTTCTAAAATATAATTTAATTTTTAAATTAATTTGCTCATTTATTATATAAATAATAAAATCGATACAACAATTGCAACGGTACCGTGAAATGCGTTTTTACTATAATTTATTAATAAATTTCATATTTCAAATGAAATACTTTTTAATTATCATTTTCTTCGTGGTGCAGTAAGCAATGTTAAAAGTCATCTTTTGCAGACGGAGAAAGTATTTTCTCTCCACCTGTTTACATATTTTTCTTCTAAATTATTTCATTTATACCGTAATAAAATCGAGACTCCCATATTGTATCGGCACTTTACTAATGAAGCATGGCGTTTTATTTTTCATTTTATGCATGGCGTGTACATTTGACCTTTATTTCACATTTCTTTTTATGTCTATAGACTTACATTAAATATTTTTTAATGATGTTTATGCAAATTACAACTATTTGCAAATTACGAAATTCACCGCTAATCGCCTTTTACTACATTTCGTTTATCCCCTTTAGCAAAAGTGATTCGATTGAAAATACTCGCACGCATTTTACAACAATTTTTTTTAAATTGATATCACTTGACATCATAACATAGATAACTGTTGACTGGATGATTTTCAGACTACCTTTTCCCACATTTTTAGAGCCAACCGCTATATGAAATGTTGTTATTCATAATATGATCCATGTATGAAAATTCGAATTTTAATTGTTTTTTCAAATATAATTAGCCAGCCGCATCTCATCAATCGTTATACGGCGATCAAATAGCCCAAGAAATGCATAGGAGTAAAGAATTTAATGCTAATTTGGAAATGAAATTGCGGCAACAACAAAGAGAATCTGAGGAAGATCAACGGTGGTTGGCTGAAACTGAAACAAATCTTGTAAGTTCAGGAAAATGTACGAAGATCGATTTATTAGATGAATGAATCTCGTCAGTTTATCCTCGAAATTTAAACGCTGCTTTAATCTTCCACCCTTAACACTATCTTTCACATGTACGAAGATCAATTTATTAGATTAATAAATCTCGGCAGTTTATCTTCGAATCTAAACGCTGCTTTAATCTGATCCACTTCATCACTGTCTTTCAGAACCAGCGTTTAAGCATAAAATGTATGAAGATTAATTTATTAGACTAATGAATCTTGGCAGTTTATCTTCGAAGTTTAAACCCTGCTTTAATCTTCCACCTTTAACACGTTCTTTCAGAACCAGCGTTTAAGCATAATCCCCAACACCATTTCAACCACTTCCGTTACCTCTGATGACACACTAACAACCACCTCGACCTCTTCCAATTCGCTTCAACAACCACAACTTCAGCAGCACTCGTCATCATCCTCCCTGCTCCATCAGCACATCCACCAACACTCCGCTTCCATGCAATCCATCCCACCTATCAGCAGTCCACAGTCTTCCATCAGTCTATACTCGGGCAGTGTTTCGCTGGGCAGTGCAGCTGGTGTTACAAATGGGGCCGGCAGCAGCGGGGGCAGCGGCAGTAGCAAGGGACCGTCTCCAGCTGGTTCGTTGACTAGCACGATGACGCTAAGGGATGAGGCTGTGCTCGGTGGGGAGTGTTTAATTGGCGGGAATAGCGGCAGTGGGGAGTGTTTAAGTGGGGAAATCGAACCGCAGAAGGTGAGTACAAACATAAAGTTCTACAACAACACAACACTTAAAAGACTAACTCAAGAAACTGCCTCACGTAAACGAAAGATCAGCAAACACACGTTACAATCCCTAACATAACAGACATGTAATGACAATTATTAAAAACCCACTCACTGACTAATACGCCAAGACCACACTCTAAAAACAGACAAAGCACTGGAGAAACAATCAGACGTTTGATACTCCATACACAAGCCTAACAAGTCACCACATACAAGATCTGTAGAAGGTGAGAATTTTTTTTTGTAAGTCCGGTCATGTAAAAAAATCGCAATGTTATTTCGAAGAAAGTTATTTTTGCATAGAATATCACCCAAATACCGTGTAAAAAAACTTCGGTATCAAAAATCTTCGCGATTTTTTTAATTACTTTATTTATCCTCGCATATTTTAAAATAAATTTGTGTTGTTCAAAAGATTTATAGGTCATACTAGACAATTATTTAACACCGTAGTGATAATTTAAAAAGTGTATTTTTATTGTAACAGATAATTATACTAGTCTTAATTATGGACCGAAATCCATTCGTTTAATTTACTCTCAGTACAAACCGCCCTTCGAACAAGCGCCCTCGTCATCCTTAAGCGCCCCCACTACAGTCTTAGACCGTTCCGAGGATAGTGTCTACCAAGCTACGACATTAGTGGTCAAAGCAATCATGTCCTTATCGCAGGGTGTGCAACAATCTCAGCAAGAGCAGTATGTGGATTTGGTGCGGAGGGTCGGGCTGGAATTAAGGGCTCTGTTGACGACAGTAGATGACATGGTCGCAACTTTTCCCACAAGTGTTCACAGGGAGGTGGAGATGGCGCACAAGGTGTTGAGCAAGGACATGGGCGAGTTGGTGAGTGCCATGAAACTGGCGCAGCGCTACGGCAATACGACATTGGATGCGGAATATAGGAAGTACGTCGAGGTCGTACGAAAGAATGAAGATAGATATTAACCCTCTATAGCCCGGTGTGACTTTAAGGTCACATACTAATATATTGAATTATTTAATTTTTTGCAGCGAAGTGGCGTATACACCTTGTTCTATAACGCCTCATTGGTAACCGATAACATTCTCGGTACCGGTTATCAACTGGGAACAGAGATATCAAAGTTAATGCTCTTGCGAGTTGTCTGCAGATAGATAGAGATTATAGGAACCATCTTGTGTAATTGCCATTATTTTTTTTTTATCGCTGCTTTGATAAACAAGTAAATGTTTACGTAATAGCTCTTGGTTTATGTATGAATAATCTATTATTTACTTGCATTTAAACAATCATTTTGTTATAATTTTCACATGAACTTTGAAGTTACAATGAGCTATAATGGTTTCGGTT